>OZ010788.1:382073890-382486390 GCA_963932465.1 Maratus speciosus | reverse complement strand
GTTTTTAAACTAAAACCAGCAATCGCCGTAAAAAAAACTCTTGACATCTTACATAACCCACCTGTAAGAATTTTTTAATATCTGCTCCCATTTTCAAGTTACCGAATTTTAAAATCAGTCAGCTTATTTTAGGACACCTTTTATATACGTATATTATTGTCATTGTTGAGTTCAATTTCAATTTATTATATAGATGACATTTTATTACCAAAATATACCACTTACATTAAAAAAAAACTTTTACAGATCAGAAAAATATTTTTCTTTTTTTCTTGCTTTAATTAGATCTGAAGTTACACCCCGCTATTAAAGTAGTGAAGTATTATTCTGTGAATGTAACTCATTTCTGTATTTTTTGTAATGCATTCCAAATGAAAGTCTATTTCCATGGAAATTATTTTAACATTTATCTTCTGATAACTTTTGATTGACACAAATTGGAATGCATTTATATCTATCTAATAATGTGAAGGAGAGTATTTTTTTTTTTTCGCTCTTTAGCATGCATTTTTTTAAATATTTTTTCTATTTTTCCGAAAATTCGTGAAGCTAATTTTCAGAACATTATCGTTGGAAGAACTTTCAAAAGAGACAGGAAAATTATCCCATGTGAATTACACTGATAAACAAAAATTGGCTTTTTACCTTTTTCTTAAATTTAAAGCTAATATTCCAATTACATACACTCTTGAGTAAATAAAAATGATATTAGAAATTTTTACTTGGTTTTTATTTTATTTTTTAAACGACGGATATGTATTTATAGGTTATTACGATATATTACAATTTAGAAGATCGTACAATAATGCATAATATTAATAATACGTAAATGTTAAATTTACCAGAAGTATAATTGTGCACTGTTTATACACATTTTCTGCATATTTTACACACATTTTAGGCAGCGGAACACACTTTGAGTGTATTAATTTGAGTACATTAGTGCCTACTTTTGCGTTTATATGTTCAATATCTTCTCTCTTGATGAACAAACAGTAATCGGCAAGCATTGCTGCATTCCATTGCGATCGATAACGAGACTCCATAGCAGAAATTTGTTGGTGAAATCGTTCACCATTTTCGTCTCTAATTGCTCCCATACTTTCTGAGGAAAAGTCAATGTAAGAGTGCGAGAAATGAAGCTTTAATGACATGTGACAATTTAGCTTTTAAAATTGTTTACCATATTTTGAACTATACACTTGCAATTTGTAGCTTTGTTATTCCCTAAGAAATTATGCACTATTTCCTTGAATGAAAGCCATCAAACTTCAAATTCAGGTATACCTTGATAAATATAGGGGCTGATTATGTTTTGGTGTAAATGGCCAAACAGGTGACGCTGCTATGCTCAATTTTTCATGATTTCATCAATAGCAAAATGCACGAATTTTCATGAAAGTCCAGATTCAGTTAGATGTTGACACAAGTTGTTCCTGATAAGGTTTTGGTGTTAATCGCCCAATAGATGGCGCTGCTGTACTCATTTTCCCCGATTTTCGCAATAACTCTATCTCAAAAACTAATGCACGGATTTTCACCAGACCTTCATATTCAGTCAGACGTTAACATAAGTTGTTGCTGATTAGATTTTAGTGTAAATCCCCCAACAGGTGGCGCTGCTATGCTGAATTTTTCAGGATTTACACTATTTAAGCAATAATCATATCTCAAGAACTAATGGACGGAATTTCATACCTTTAAAAGCCTCATGATGGGCTTAGATTGCCATTTAATGTTGGCACTCTGATAGTGAATTTTGTAGTATTAACATGTATGGAATAGAAGAAAGTTTTGTGTTTGGCACATCCGACTTGTTTTTTCGTCTGCTGTATTTCTTATTTTAAATTTCTTATTGTATTTCTTATTATATTTATATTTTCTAAATCCCGGCCATTTGAATGTTTAAAACTTGTATTTACAAAAATGAAACCTTTTATTAAAAAATGCATATTATAATTTATTAGTTTATTTAATTTGTAGGCCCTTACATTTTTTTTTTAATCCTTAAAAGTCCTTAATTTTTGTTTAAAGAAATGTGTACGAACCCTATATTATTCTATCTATATATATCTGTTTCTGCTTTTTCCTTCCCTTGTAAAAATTATGCAAAATTAGAATAGTCCTTCATATGAATTGGTGCTGATTATGTTTTGGTGTAAATCGCCCAACACGTGGCGCTTCTGTGCTGCATTTTTCACGCGGACGAAGTACATCTTATTGATGCCTAGATGTATAATAAGTAGCTGATATTTGTTCACTTTCAGTATCAATAGACTGTAGAAACAAATTACTTTAAAAGGCAATAAAATAGCATAATGAGATATATTTAAACACAGATATCTCTGAAACGGAAACCAACTTTACTTTTTTGTGAATATTTTCTATATTTCCAAAGGTATGGTTACTTAGATCTGTTAAAATGTTCCAAGAAAAAATTTCTTGTTTATCAGTGTTATTAAAGTTGTTAGGTGCAAATGCTGCAGATTTTTAATTTCTGACTTTTTAAATTAATTATTTTTGTATATCCACTGTTTTAACGTTGAAAATATCTCAGTTATATATGATCATATATTTTTAAAAAAGCGTATGAATTAAGAATATTATTTTATGTAGAAATAAGTTGATTAGAAATGTATTTTCTAATAAACTGTTTGCAGTTCAAAAGCAACCATTTATTTTTATTTTTTAAGCTTGCCAAAAGAAATTGCCTTAGCATTTTTTGTTTAGTTGTATGTTGTATTCTTACAAACTTCAATGTTGCACGACAATATGAGTATATACGGTCATTTGTTTATTATTATAAAAATATAAAGCATTATGACTAGTTTTTAAAACATTTTAAAACATAATCGTCAAACTTTGCTTCTTAAAAAACATTATTACTGCAGATTTCATCTATAAATTTGTGAAAGGTTTCAATGCATAAAATATTTCGTTATAAATCTCCGACTATACCGATACTTTTTACCGACTATAAACAAAAGAATAAAGAAAATGCCTTTGTAACAGTTTTGCACATGTTTGTATGTCTGTTTTTTAATGTCTATCCACGCATAACTTTTAGACGAATACTTTAATTTTATTTCTTTATTTTGGGAAAGCATGATTTTGATGATGCTCTTATATAAATATCACCAAGATCCAAAATGTTTATGCTTATTTGTCTTTTTTTAATTTTTTCTAATACTTAGAAAAATGGTCAATTTTAATACGCCGTGTACTAAATTTTAATATATTTTCCATGTTGTCTACTTTAAAAGTAGTCATTGCATCGTCTATATAGTTTGTGTTTTTTCTATACAGATTTCGGATCAAAATTTTAATACACGACTGCCCACTACTAATCCCTGACATTCGCTTAATCCAAAAGTACAGTTTTTAATAAATCTCAAAACTTTATTTGATTACATAATTGAAACTTTTAACCTCTTCGGTCCCTGTAGGTCTCTATACAGGGACCTCTGTTCTTTTCCTTATAAAAACTAAAATGTCCGATTTTTTTACATTTTCACATCACTTCTTAATAGCTGAATGTTTTTTGCGTTCAATGCAAATGAATAAATGGTTAGCATCTAAGCTGATTCCCACATAACATAAATGTTATTTTCATCTGAGTTTGCAAAATGCCTAAAAATGTCCAAAAGACAGTATGACCAAGAAAGTGTGAAATTTTTGATGACTATTTAAATTGAACCCTTTTCAATAAAAAAAATTTGAGGATTTGTAGATTATTTACTTGTGTAAAATTCTTAAATTTGTGATTGCGTTAATTTAGGTTAATGGTTATTAAATTGGTGTTTTTAAGGAGTTTGTAGTTTTAGATCCATATTTTTGAACCTAAATTACTAAGCACCTAAAGGATCAATTTCAGAAAAAGATATTTTTTCTGTCACTTTTTCTGTCACGATGTCATTTTGATTGGAAAAAACACAATAAATAATCATTTGTATTATTATTTAGCTTCGGAACTGAAGAGGTTAATATAAAAATGCGTTTTGTTGTTGGTGGCGGACAATCTCTCTCTATATATATATGTAAAATATTTTAATTATTAACCTAACTAAAGAATATTTTAATTTTTTTCCATTTTAATTTCACTATTTTCCCCTTAAAATACCATTATTTTCTTTTTCTTTTTATCCTTTGAATAATGAAATTGAATTTACGCGTCTTTATTTCATAGGGGCTTTGTCCCAGTAAAAGATTTCGATCTTCAGAATCCCTTTCAAAAATCTGCCTTTTTTATTTTAACTTCAAATTTCCCTCTCGATTGTTCCAGAACAGTGCTTTTGCGCCAAAATAACAACCATATCACAACGATCTGTTTAGTCCACGATTTGAGTTTTTCTAATTGGTTATTTGCTTTGTCATTATGCGGATATTTGTAGTTATGCGCGTTCACTATAATACTTCTCTGCTCTAGCTTAGAAAAACTTTTTTTCAAGTGATATCGTCTGTTAAAAGATAATTGCGAAATCAGAAGAAGAATTTCTTTAGATTTTTATGCAACTTCTGCAACAGCATCTTTATAAAATGTTATGAGTAATGTAATCAGTATGTAACAAAGAAGTTAAGCTAGAAATATGTGATTCTTTTCTCGGAAAAACACACAGTACTTTCGGCACTTGTGGTGATTATTCTCATTCATTCTGCACTATGATAGAAATGACTGTATTACTTTTGATTGACCGATCATTTTAATGACGCTACACTAATGCTTTTTATTTATACAATCAGAGTTTATAATCTTCTCTGATAAATCATCATTGTATAATCAGTAAATATCTGATCGATGATATGTACCAACATTAATTCAGTAGTTACAACACATTTGTCATGACTGCTCATTAGCAACTTCGATAATAATCAACTAGTAATTGTATCTTGATGAAAATGGAGATTCTACATTTACCCCTTCCTTAGTCGATCTCTGGAAAAATCTCACATCTATCTATCTATCTATCAATCTATATAATATATACATACATATATATATATATATATATATATATATATATATATATATATATATATGTATGTATGCCCACTGAAGTCCCTTGTCACCCTCTTAAATTCGGAATGGTTTCTGCTATATTCATAAAAGTGGTGTCTAGTTATAGTAAAGTAGCCATGAGCTACTGAATGAAACCACCTACAGTACCACCTGGTGGAAAGCTGCGGAGTTAGCATTCCTATCTCGAAAACGAAGAGAAATAGGGGGGGGGGTAATTTACAAAGTTGTAGAGCATCATGATTTAGTTCGAAAAGACACATTGTGGACATTAATGCTAACAATAGAACGGTTATAACGCGCATTTGCTTTTTCGTGATTTCCTACACTGAGACATCACGAAACTTACACGGAAGGAGAAACGATTATCTTTCGGACAAATGTGCATCCAAATGTGCATTGCAGCTGGCGGTGAGAAGTTATAACATCTCAAATAAAGGTATATTGTTAGAACTAGTTGTTTTTTTCTTTCTAAGATCGTTTTGTCACGTCACAGTGTAGGAAATCACGAAAAAACAAATGCACGTTTTAACCGTTCTATTCTTCCCATTAATGTCCACAAGGTGTCGTTTCATACTAAATCGATGATGCTCTACAACATTGCAAATCATTTTATTTCCACATCTGTTTCCGTTTTCGATATAGGAAAGCTAACTTCGCAGCTTTCCACCAAGTAGCGCCGTAGGCGGTTTCATTCAGTACCACATGTCTAGTTTACTTACCTAGACACCACTTTTATGAATATAGCTGCAGCCGTTCCGAAGTTAACAGATTGTCAAGGAACCTTAGTGGGCATACTGTATATATATTACCTGTAAATAATCTATAAGAATTTTCAATTAAAATAATTTTCCCCCTAGGTTCTGTTCACCGGTCAGTATGTTCTTGAATTCGGGAAACGCGAGTTGCGTTAGGCATGTTTTTTCTTTTCTTAATTTATTTCTGTATTAATTACCATGTATTTTTCGAAAATTTAAAGAACCCCCTCCCATGCACTTTTTAAGATTTGTTAAGACAATAGCGTTGTTTATGCCATTTTACAATAGCATCTTCCTTTCTATTTATTAAATTCTGCTACCCTCTTGTATACGCTATTTCCCATGAGAAAATTGCTGCTAACGCAGGTGGTCCCTTAAAATCATTCTTTTTCTTAACAGTGCATGCATTTGTGGGAGATCGCTCACTCCCACACTATTTTCGCAGTAATTCACAATCTCCAGAAGATAGCTGCAATTGATTTCATTTTTAAATGGATTGTGTTGCTCTGAGAGAATTATAGCGTGAAGCTATTTTTCGGTAATAAAAACTCTAACTACATTTTTTATGATCCTTGACCAGATTCCCGTGAGCGTTTGGTATTCACATGTCCAGGAAATGTGCATCTGTTGGTCACATGATTCCACCCCTCTTGTTGCAGGAAATAGCTCTATCTGCGATGGACAGACAGTGTACGGGTATACTCTAGAGACAATGTTAATTTAAATATATGATTTTTAAAAAAAGAATATGTTTAGATCTGTCTCCTTAGATATTTTTCTTCTCAAGTTGGCATTGTAATAAAATTGAGAATTCTGCTACCTTAATTGTATGTTTTGCTCTAAATTGATTTTCTTATATTTTCCATCCTTATTCTTAAGGGTATATTTGTTGCCTAGTCCCCACCCCTTTTTCCTTTTTTTCTTTTAATGGTTTACTTCTCAAGTTTACTCTCACTTCGCTTTCAAATGTTGTAGCAGAATTCAATTGTGTTGAAAATTTTATGAATGCAAACTTATCTTCTAACTCATTGCTGAATTATATTTGATGGAGACATAAATAATAAAAAATAAAAGAAGAAAAATAAATATATAAATGTATAAAGAGAAATTTATGCAATTCTGATACTTTTATTCTAAATACTAATGTGTCTACCACTATATGCTAACGTGCCCAAGGGTGTTTTGGTATTCAATCATGTTCCATTATTTTTTTCGATCTACCTTTAAAAACCTTTAAAACCAATTGCAGTAAAATTATGTTAATGATTCAAGAGTTAAACTGGAATGTTTACTTTGTGTTCAGGCTTTAACCTCTTTCCTATCTCTTGTAAACTTCTTAGTCAAAAAGGAAGGGCTTCGGGTATATTTAATTAGTAGGGGAAGGTGGGGCAAAATCGGGTACCATAAATGTTTGTTATTCTTAAATGCAATCAAATGGGAAAACAAACTCTAAACACCGTTTTTGGTTTTAAATGAATCTTTGGCTATATTAAAACATACTCTTTTCAGTAAAAAATGTAATTCATTATATAAAAAAATAGCTTTTTTCAGACATATGCAAAAATCCGGTTTTACCCAACTGGTTGGGTAAAACCGGGTACCCTTTTAAAACTCGTGGAAATCTCATTTTCTTTTTAAAATATCTTGTTTAATATAGTAAAAAAATACATTTTTGTTATATTTAACAAAACAAAATTGCACATGTTTTTCCATGAGTCAAAAATAAATCTGTAGCATATCTACATTGTATATGCCTACTTATTTTACGCTTGAAGTCTTAGAAATATTTTAACTGCAAAAAATCGCAAACAAATTTATTATCCTGTTCTCCTTCATACTTCATGCTTCGTGTGCCCATGCGTGACATTTCACACATTGTGTCCAACTTTCTATGGATTTAGAACTGGAGTAAAGTTCATTGCAAAACATTCAGGTTTCATTATCTTCTTCATCTTCTGAGGATGCCTCATCAACCTTTTTTGGATTCTTTTCCTGTTGATTCTTATTTTCTTTTTAAGAATCTTCCTTTTTCGTTTTGCAGTCTGTTTGGTTTCTTTTTCTTTAATATCTGTTTCGAGCTCTAACTTATAGGATAAAATAGTTAAAATAACAGTTTCCACTTCTTTTGCCAGCTCTTTTCTCAATCTTAAAGCAAGAGGGGTAAAAACATTTTAATTGAAATTGGAAATGCAGATTGCTGGCTACACAATATCAGATCTCTATAGATGAGGCTGGATGTTGTCAACTAATAGATGTGTGATTTCGATACTTATAAATGTGTAAAGATGAGCTTCATTATCCTGGGATATTTCAGAAATATTTATTGCTGCAGCTATGCCAACCTATTGCTGCGTAGACTTAGGTGTGTTTTATCATTGACTTTCATGGGTTTCTCTGTCATTTCCGAAGGAGCAAATAGATCCAGGAAAAACATCGTTGTTGTAAGGAAAAAACCCTGTTTTCTCAAACCGTCTGATTGGAGTATTTATAACTACTGCTCTAAAAAATGCAGCTTTGAATGATTTTCTAATTTAGTAAATTGTTACAGATCGCCCAGTATTGGAATTAACCACTTCCTCTCCTCTTGCTTGTAGTATAAGTTTAGAGGTGCTATGAATAACACATCAAAGGGTTAACAGTACTTAACAGCCTTAAATTGCAGTTTAAAACTCCATACTAAAGTATTAACTATCCTAACAATTCATTCCATGAGTGTAGGACAAAAATGGGTATACCCGGTTTTGACCCACTCTTAAGTACCCGGTTTTACACCAACGTGACACAGATTTTTTACATGACGTCACTACTCTCAGTCCTATAGTAAAAGATAAGTAAAACTGTTAAAATACTTGCAAGAAAGCAAATAATTAAATATAGTACTTACCAATATTTAATATTCTGGCAAACAGTTAATATATGCGTAAAACCTAGAAACAAACAAAATAATTTTTTAAGAGAAATTCAAACGCATTCCTTCACACAAAAATAACCACACACAATTGTGCTTCGTTCAGCTACAAATGCCGTAATGACTTTCGAAAAGCAATACGTGGTGTTGGCCGACAGATAAAAGTTCAAATTAAGGAGGAACCAGCGCTACCCGGTTTTACCCGCCTACCCGGTTTTGTACTTATTTATATTAAACTCACAGTATTCCTTAATTTCGTTCTAACATGATTATGCCAAAACCTCTTGTTTAATTGTTATGTGTTTTCCACCTACCATTGAGTTTAGAATCCTGTAGGATTTTTTAGGTGGTTTTATCCAAGTCTTGTCAATATTTTTCATTATTACAGTTTGGAAGGCAACGTGTATTAGTAATTAAAGTTAAAAGAAATGAATGTTGTTAATTACTATTTAGTGTATAGTCATATACAGGATTCAGGGTTTTGGTAACTCAGTGTTTAAGGAGAAAATACCACAACAGTTGCATTTCCTGGCTTTGACATTAATAAAAGACTTTAAATGGCCAACATTCGAAAAATAACAGACTCTGTATAAAAGAAGAATGTTACATTAAGTTTATCAGAGACGGGGAAATACTGAATGCATAAAAGTTGAAATAATTGCACTAATAAAAGAAAAAAATTAAAATCATATTAAGGGTTTCAGTATTGAACGCTTTCTTTTAACGGAATAAACATAAAAGTCAAACAGTTCTTTCATTTTATTAGTGCTCAAAGTTACTGTGCACGCCCTTCATGCTCTTTTGTATTTACCTTGAATAATGACAACAAAGTAGAAGTTTGCGTGATAAACTTTGTTGTATATAACTATGGCTGAAATACATACTCGCGAAAAAGTTGATAAGTTAGGTATTACCTTAACTTTTTCGCAAAAAGCAAACACTTCACACGAAACAGATTAAAACGTAAACTCCTCATTCTATAAACTCTGCAACGAATTGCCATTTTGAACATAAAAAATATTTACAAACTATTTTTTCTTAAATTTCTTTAACACAAAATCCGACTTTTTAAAGATGAAAAAAGAAAAAAAAAAAAAAAAAAAAAAAAAAAAAAAAGATATTTCTATAAACTTCTAAGATTGTTGAATGTTTTGCCTTAAAAGAAAGTGAAACTTTTTTCTTTTTAGTTTTCAATGTTCGAGGGAGGATATTTTTTAAAATCTATTTTACTCGGTGAGTCGTTATTTGAGAACAAAAGAAAAAAACACCCATCGTGATGTAAAACAAAGGAAAATTATATCCAGAAGAGGAAAAAATTGCAATTCAGCAAACAATTATAAAACAGTATATGAATGAAAAAACTGCAGATTAAATAAAAACCTGCATTTGTAACAAATAATGGGTAGCCTGGAGATTCTTTGACTTTGTAATTATATTTAAAAAACCTCTTTTTTTAAAAGAGGCGTTTCGTAATTATTGAACTTCTTTTTAAACAAAAAATAGCCTGAAAAGCATGCATAATTCTCAATGAACTTATAAGGTAGTAAATTCTTTTGTGTACTTATAAACATTTGAAAAAACAATAGTTTTCTTTTTCTTCTCTGAGTAAAATCTTATAAGTAATTTACTGAAATTTAAAATAAATAGTAAACATTAATAAATCTGACCTTAAATAATGCTCATTATATTTCATTATTTTTTTAATTATATCTATTTTTACAAATTTTAAGGTTCGAGTCTATTTAACTACGATACTTAGAATAAGGTTTTTGAAGCCATAAAAATGGCAATTTAAACTTCATTATCTTGGAATGACAAAAAGTTCCGTACACACGTGGGATTTCCCAAAATACTAGCGGGTAAAAAAAAAATTAAACTTTTTTTACTCGCAACCTTGTTGAGAATAGGTTTGAATCAGGGCTGTCCAAACTTTCAGTAAGCGCGCGTGTACCTTATCTAGTGGCAAACATTGAAAGTGCCATTATTCAAACATAGGAAACATACACTAATATTACCTCTATACTTTAGGGGGCAGAGTTGCCAGTTCGGTCTCCTTTGTCATTTAGACGTTTCGAATTCATACTAGTGATTCCGAAAGACGAAGTTTACATTAAGTAGTCCTAAAATGATTGTCATAAAATAAATTAAAAATTACTATTCAGAATTTCTGGTATGAATTCGGATGTTCTGAATTAAAAAGAAGTCCATACTGACAATCCTGATAGGTTGTAACTATATATAGTCGTCTTATAAGTTGCACAGACACCTCATATTGTTATTCATAAGGCTCGTAACTATGCAGACATCAATGTGAAAAATAATTGCAATAAAAAGTAGTAATTAGAGTAAATTTACAATTAAATTTTCCTGTGAGAGAGACCTATAAAAATATTTTGTATAGAATGGAGCTGAAAATTTAACGCCACTTCGAATAAAAAAGCATATGGAACATTAATGATTTTAAAGAACATTTTTAGAAATAGATTTTTATATAAAATAAACGCCTACGTAACAGGAATCATTCGAAAGGGCGCCGTGAAAACCTTCAAAGAGTACAATGGCGTCCGTGGGCCTTGCGTTGCGCAATCCTGATTTAGACTACCTTTATTGTGTAAGGTTTTAGTAAAAAGCATTACGATTTGTTTTAACTCATTCGATCGTGATGTTAAATATTTTGAAAAATATTTATGTTGATTGTTCAAAACAATACACTGAAAACTGATATTTTCTGGCGATAACTTTCAATATTTTATGATGGGTGTGTTTCAGTGAAGATGTATCAGCAGATTTTGATCGTAAGCATTGCGAATTTTTGAAAAAGCCAAAACAGAATGAGCAGTTTCATATTTACTTTCAAGATCCACCAAATTCAGTCAAAATAATAAATCTGACAAACAATTCATAATGCTATATTTACAACGTAATTAAATTTAATTGCTATTTTTGGCTACTTTGGGACACTGTACTCTTGAAATACTGCGATAATATTTTATTGTTTCAGTCAATAAGTGAACGAAATGGCTTGAATTTTGCTCCGAATTTCACATAATTACAGTATATGATACTTACAAACGCTAAGGTTCAGAAATACGCGCAATCCAATTTTTTAATAAAGTAATTCAAAATTCTGACTGTTAGTTTGTTCTTGAACAAAATTCATAAAAGCAAATAACCATCCAAGTTTTGGAGATGTTTTTTGAAAAAATACGCCACTGTGTGCTCGATTACAAAACAGGCAGACCTACTTACTGTCTATGGACCCCTCAATTTTTGAAAGCCTGGTTTATTTGTAAAATGTATTTCATAAATAATTAAAAAACAAAAAGAATATGAATAAGAAAGCATATTGTATATTTGTATTGTTCTTTCTCTTTAATAAAACATATAAAAATGTTTTTAAATGAAAATATCTATAATGCGACGAATCAACACACTTGTACAATAAATCAATTTGTCTGAAAACTGAAAAATATAAACTCTAATAAATGATTAATGCTAATACCAATTTTTCATCACAGCATAACAAAAACATTTAAATTATATTACTTGCAAAGATGTGCTCTTTAAAACAAAAGTCCTTCCGGAATGTAGAGGGAGGAAAAGTAGTTCACTATTTATCGTTTTAATAAATTCAGCTAATTTTACTGAAACACGGGAAGCTACGATACGTGGAACACGATTAAAGAAGATTTATTTTCAGTTCTTGCCAATACTGAATGTCAGGTTTCCTCGAAGTCCACACAACTTTGAAGAAATTCTTTACTATTTATATGCTGCCTCCACCGATATGATTACTTGATGTCGGTCACGCTGTGAGAGGATTGTTGAAAAGAAAACCAACTCTTTCATTTAAACTTAATTAACAGTTTATTTACACACTATTTACAAATCGCAAAGCACTATTTACACTTAAGAACTCGGATATAGGTGATGCGGTTCAACATTAAATTAAATACAGTAAATACTCGCTGTGTACTGCTAAACTACTTTATATCCCTCTCACCCTACGCTAGTTAAATTAGATTTATCGGAGAAAGAACAGTATTAATCTCCCAATACATTAGCTCTATACTCCAAGAGCTTCACTCGTCTAATCGAGCTCTATCCACGAGCTACTCTGCAACAAACTTACACATTGTGTTCTAGGCATGAACTGTGCTCTGCGAAAAAGCGACTACACACTTTCAGCTAAACCCTTAATTGAACTCCCTTCGCTGTATCATTGCTCTCCCAAAAACATAAACAGGGTTTTCCTTCTGACCCCAAGGTCCGCTATTTCGCTATCCGGTAAAATCCCTTTATCCGCCTTCTCAGGTATGCATTCGAATAGCAGGGAAAACCCCTCTCTATTGATAGACTGCATTCCTTTACCTACTCTGTATAACTCACCAGCCAGGATTAAGTGATAAGTGTATTGAAAGGAAGAGAGGATGAGGAAAACTTGGACTTGGTGTTGCAGCTACTGGAAAGAGACGCACTGCAACTAATGGCTGGAAAATTATGCATAGGATTTAACCGGTGCACGGTTAGACGGTACGTGTTCATCCAAAGGAGTTTTAACTGTCAGCAAATAGGGCATAAGGCAAGAGTGCGCCAGAATGCAGAGGCCGGCACTAAATGTGGCAGAGGCCACAACATCAAGGATTGTACTTCAAAAAAAGAAGAGTGTGTTAACTGCAAAATATTGCTCGACTACTACAAGGGTGTTCATAGGAAAGCTAGACTATATGAAAAACATCCATCTTACAATCCATCCTGCAACGTGTACCTGCGAAAGAAACAAGAAGCGCTAGCGTCATTGTCTTATAGAGGTGACAGTCGCTGCCCATCTTATAAACAAGCCCAAAGAACAACAGCACAACAGCGTAATCAATGGCCCAGGTTTTAAGGTAATCCAGTGTAACCTTTAAAGAAACAAAACTAAGACGGCAGCTTTTATTCAGTTTGCTATCGACGTGGGGTTCGCTCTGGCATGTCTTCAGGATGCATACATCTGGGAGGGCCGCCCTTGCGCACTCCACCTAACAGTCCCTTGTTACAGCTCCAGTTCTCTAAATTGTCAAATATTAATTCTAGATCAAAATTTTAAACATTACTTATCCTCTAAAAATAATCATTCCGTATTTGTAAATTCAGAACTCTCACAATTAATTCTATCAGTAGGCAGTCTGTACTGTCCTCCGAAAGCTGATCTAGATGTGAAACTGCAGGACTGGCGGTCTTCGAGTAAACTAAGCGTTATGACTCTGGTTCATGGCGATTTTAACAACCACGACAGTCTCTGGGGTTATGGAAAAGATGATGAAAGAGGGAGGCACCTCGTCGACTTTTAGATTGCAAACAGTTTAATAATCCTGAATTCCCCGGATTGCCTGTCAACATTTGAGGCGAGAGCTAGGAGTGGCCGTCCAGATCTCTCCGTTTGTTCACAGCCACTCTTCAGCAAAATTGGCAGCTGGGACGTTGTCCCCGAACTTTTCGGCGACCACAGGCCTATCATTACGGAACTCCTTATGGAAATCCCCCCCCTAGCCAAATAGAAGATATAAAACTAAAAATGTCCCTTTTTCAAAATTTTTATTAAAAGTTAAAACATCACTTCAAAAAATTAATTTGAACTTTGTCGCAGCACAATCGCCAAAAGATCTAGACGATACTTATAAAACATTTGAAGAATCAGTACAAATTTCGGCTAAGGCCACACTTAAATTGAATCCCCCTTTAGGAAGGTAAAGTTCTCTTGGTGGTCGCCGAGTCTTCGTGCGCAGAGGAATAAGGTCCGAGCGTTGTACCGAAAGTTAAATCTTCGGACCTTGATCCAGCTTTTTATCAAACTTACAAGAAAGAACGAGCATTATACCAACGACAAATACAAAAGGAAAAAAGCTTGGCATGGGACAACTTCTGTAAGAAACAGACGAATCCTTACGGTATTTCAAAAAAACTGGCTTTCCAAGACTTCTAGGACAGCCTCATTACCTACCTTTCAGACACGGCTTTCCCGGTTTCCAGGTCTTCCACCATTTTCACCCTAACAGAAAATCTTTTTCGTACTTCCTCGGGAACGCCAACCTTCCCGGTTATGGCAAATAGATTAAATATCTCCAATGATCAAACGCCATTCACACAAAGAGAATTACGTAAAGCAATTTATAGTTTCAATCCGAATAGGGCCCCTGGTCCCGATGGTATAGACCATTGGATGATCAGGACCCTCTTTCATGGTTTGCCAGACTTATTTTTAAATCTCTTTAACAAATCATTTGATTTCAATTACTTCTGCAGCGTCAACTGGCTTATGCGTGTGGGTGTGGTATCCGCGTATGTCGTGCACACATGGTACTCGACATCTCCTGGCGGCTCAGAAGAGGATTTTACTGGTAATTTCACGTGCATATATAAATACTTCCAATGTGGCTCTCCAGGTCCTAACGGGCCTCCCGCCGTTGGACTTGCAGCTGGAGGCGGAATCGGAGTTTGCTCGGGTTTCTCACTTGGGTGTCTCAACACCCAACTACTTTGCTCCCCTATATTCTTCCAAATGTTCAAAGTATCGTCTTTCCTCGTTACTTGACCCTATCACGGTCTGTCCAACTCAAAATGTTTTGGGAAAACCCCACGTCTTCACAGGTGGTTCAAAAACGGAATCCGGTACGGCATCGGCGTTTTGTGTTTTCGGGTAAAATCAACATATTCACTCATGGCAGGCAAGATTGAACCCGAGCAATTCGGCATTCCAGGCCGAGCTGTTTGCAATCCTGAGAGCGGTCTTCTGGGCATTGGGGGATGCTGACACAGATTTCCTAATTTCTACGGATAGTCTGTCGAGCCTGCTGACCTTGTCAAAATTTGATGTGAACAATTATCTCGTTCTAGAAATAATAGAACAATTGACACACTCCAATAAAAACTACCTTTTGTAATTGGGTAAGGGGCCACTCGGGAATACAGGGGAATGAACTGGCCGACCAACTGGCTAGATCAGCAACAGAGCTTGATACAATACCAACAACATTTTTGCCTCTGCCACCATCCACACTGAAACTTAAATTACAGAGAAGACTACAAGAAAAGTGGCAGAAGTGTCGGATCACAGCAACGGTGGGTCGCTACACAACAGACTTCGTCCCAGAAGTCTCATCCCGCTTTTTTATTCATAATATATACTTGTATATATTCTTGATAAACCACGGACCATTTCAAGAACACATATACAATAAACAAAAGGGACTCACCATTATGCATCTGTGGTTCACTGGCAAATTCATTACATTACATATTAGACTGCACACTCACGTCACACTATCATGTTAAAAAGCCGCAAAACATGTCACTGAAAGATTGGCTGATCTACCTGTTGGATATGCCAGTATTACTAAATCGGATTTGAGAATGCATGAAGTTTCTAGAAATTAACGAACACTTTTCTCTAATCCACTCCCCTACTGAGGGGAGGACTGCTCACTGATGTACCAGGCAGGAACCCCACTCTAAATAAAACTGTATTGAGTCCTAAAGTTTTTTTTTGCGAATTGTAAATATTAGAGCATAATTGCAAATAAGTGTAACCCAACTCATATGTGTATTTCTTTCCCTGGCATTGTAGATCTTGGTGTCATCTGTAAATATCACATAACTCATATATCTTTAGATATTTAAATATTAGTACATTTATTATCATACATCTTTCATCATTTATATTTTATTATCTCATTATTGTGTTTTTAAAAGTATCAAAAGTGTAAAGATCGGGTTCGCCCAGAATAATTGGGTAACCGATTGTGATAGGAAATGTACATAATGTTCAATGAAAATAAATTTTCGGCATCGGAAGGCAGGACGGTTCGGTTCTGGTGTCTTCCTCCAGGGACTGCACTAAAACTCTAAAGCATTTGCTGGGATTCCCTGGGTGGCCATCCTCATCTGTCCTAGCCAGGATTAAGTTTCAGATACGAAAGAATGTTACTTTAAAATTCCCATTACACAGACAATATACAAGCAAGAAAAAAAAAATATATAACCATAGTTCTAAGAGTAGATGTTTCTCTGAACCTGACACTGAATTTGAACGAGAATTTCGCCAAATTTGTCAGCTATATCCAATCTCGCTTCGTTTTTGGCGATTGATTTTTAGTCGCCAAATTTAGCCAAGTATCGCCAGGATCAGCGAGAATTTGAAACATTCCATGTAGATTTAACTGTACGAGAGTAATGACAATGGTTACAGCAATTAAAGTAAATTTGCGAGAAAACACGTTTTCTAAAGCTCGCAAATAAAACCTGGTAATGAAAAATACAACCACCCTATAATTTCAAACCTTTTTTACCTTTTTTTTCTCAGCCCTTTTTTAAGATAGAGGCAAAACAAAAAATGTTCCAGAATCCTTGTATTAAGGTCGAATACTTAAGAAATTTTTTTTCAGATTTCTTATATTTTTGCACATTTTTTTAGTTGAGATTTTTAAGGTACTGCCACTTGAAACAAAGTGGCGGATGAAGCTGTCCAAAGAGCTCGGTCAAGACCTTGGTATGTTCTGCTCAGTCAGATCCAAATTGGTTCAAAAATACGAGAGTTACAGTATGAAAAAACTCATATATATATATATATAAATGTAAAGGGAGGACCAAGGTGATAATTAATAAATACAGGAGTTTAATGTTCCTTGGTTACTATTACTCTTTCATGTAAGACAGATACGCTATATGGCCAAAGGTGACCGGTCACTTGCGATTTTTGACGTTTTGATAAATATCTAGAAAAATACATGAGGAATGAACCTGAAATTGCAGGTGTGTAAACAGTATAGTATAGGTCATATATTTCCGTGAAGATTTTTTCCCGAAACCCTATAGCGGACCGTCAAAAAATTGAAAAAGAACGAATATCTTTTGGATAACCCTGTAAAAACTAATGAAGCAAAAACGTTTAAACTCGAGATTATTAATAAGTGACTTATTGTAATATACTGTGTTCTTTTTTATGAGGATAGTATGTATACTCTTAGAAAAATTAAGGTTTTTATAAAAACAGTCCCAAATTTTGTCAAGTTTTTTGCTTATAATTTGCAGAGTTCTTAATATAAAAAAAAAAGTTCTTTTCAGAAAATATGACGAACAACATTGTAGACAATACTCTGCAGTCATAATCAAAAAATAATAAAAGTTGGATAAAAAATGAGCAGGTTTACTAAAAAATGTTTCACTGCGCATGCTCAAATGCAATCAAAATATAATGTGCATAATGTGTTAGCTAAATGTATAGAGCAACTTTTGTAAAATCTCAAAAACATAGTTTGAAAAGTCTGATAATAATCTTTTATAGAACAAACTCAAAATCCGTTGTTCCCAAAAGGAAGCAAAAAGATGAGGGGTTGTATCCAAATATAGTAGTACGTGCAATATTGTGTATGCTAAACTGGCACTAATCAATGGATATATGGATACAACCCCTCATGTTTTTGCTTCATTTTGGGAACTACGGATTTTGAGCTTATTCTACAAACGATTATTATCAGACTTTTCAAACTATGTTTTTGAGACTTTTGCAAAAGTTGCTCTATACATTTAGCTAACACATTATGCACATTATATTTTGATTGCACTCGCGCATGCGCAGTGAGACATTTTTTAGTGAACTTGCTTATTTTTCATCCAATTTTTATTATTTTTTAATTCTGACTGCAAAGTATTATGTACAATGTTATTCGTCATATTTTCTGAAAAGAACTTTTTTTTTTATTAAGAACTCTGCAAATTATAAGCAAAAAACTTAGCGAAATTTGGGACCTTTTTTATAAAAAGCTTAATTTCTCTACGAGTATACATGCTATCCTCATAAAAATGAACACAGTATATTACAATAAGCTACTTATCAATAATCTCGAGTTTAAACGCTTTTGCTGCATTAGTTTTTACAGGGTTGTCTAAAAGATATTCGTTCTTTTTCAATCTTTTGAAGGCCCCCTATTGGGTTTCGGGAAAAAATCTTTGCGGTAATATATGACCTATACAATACTGTTTACACAGCTGCAGTTTCAGGTTAATTCCTGATGCATTTTTTTAGATATCTAACAAAACGTCAAAAACAGCAAGTGACCGGTCACCTTTGGCCATATAGTGTATTTACAAAGTTAAGGGGGTGAAACGGCAAACTAACCACGACATTAGAATTTCGAAAGGACCATCTGCCCGTTATGGTTCGCTCTCCTGAGTAAGACCCGTCTGATCTCTTCCACATCGAAATGAATTCTGGGATATTTCTTATTAACTTGTTCTCAAGTCCAGAGATGCGAAAATATGCGTCATGAATTTAATTCTAAAGTGCGATCGTTACTTCTCGTGGGAAAATGCTGTCTCTGCTTGTTGCTTATGCAAGGGTTGTGGGTACGTTTAACCACAATCACATAGATATCTTTTTATGCAGAGTGTTTCAGTACAGTGGTTACAAAGCTTCACTATAGATATAGTACACATAGATGATGGGAAATCACGTAGCAATACATGGTCGGAAACGCTTTACTGGCGCGGTAGTGAGGACACAAAACCTAAGAAATGGAGGATAGGAACAGGGTGAGAAAGCATGTTTATTATTCTTAGTACAGCTAAAAACCAAGAAATAAGGACAAAAACCGACAACGATCGTCATCAAAGAAGGCGTTCGAAATTACGACCAGGGCCGTGATGGGGTTCACATCTCTGACGCATTGAAGATCTCATTTTCGCGAAAATATTTGACGTGTACCGAACTTGCCCAGCAGCTGTCAGGATGCGTGAAACAAGTTCCTAAGCACTTTTAACGGAGGTTTCGAACACCAGTGTCTTGACCAGTGTCCCCAGATAAAGTAGTGTAGGCAAGTGAGGCCGGACGATCAAGTGGGCCAATGCAACAGACCACGCCTTCCGATCCACTCTTGGCCATACGTTGCATTCAGGTGAAGACGCACGTCAGTGTTGTAATGGGCGATGCCCCATCCTGTTGAAAAAATATGGAAGCCTTTTAACGGTACTAAGAATAATAAACATGTTTTTTCACCATGTTTGTGTCCTTCCTTTCTTGTGTTTTGTGTCGCCATTGCCAGGCCAGGAAAACGTTTTCGACCATACATTGCTGTGTGATATCCCATTGTCTATGTGTACTCTATCTCTACTAAAAGTTTGTAAACGCTGTGCTGAAACACTCTGTATATGTGTCAAAAAAGTAGGTGCTGTTGAGAAAAGCAGTATAATATCAGCTAATTACATAACTCTGAGCAGGAAGTAATAAAATTATAGGCAGTAGACGTATACGATGTGATAATTGAAGACAATACTAAAAAAACAGTAGCTTCTTCTAGGAAAATAATCAGTAGCAGCAACACGTCTTTCTTGGACAAATAAATGGCAGCAATAATTAGGTAGCAGACTTCTTCTTGAGACACAGTCAGTATTACAGAACAGAACATATTCTATATGATCACACAGCAGGTTACGTGAATTTATGCCAGCAAATAGACTAGCGAGAAATAAAGTATTATACTAAGGAGCTACACTTCGGGATTGACAGGCCGCGGATTTTGAGACAAAAGAAACGAGAAAAAGTTCTATTCCGACTCAGTGCAAAGTGATTTATGATTTAGATCGTAGGAATACAAAAAGCCTTAATGGGCAAAGCTTGTAGCCAATAGCAGAACCCAATTTTCCGGCCGATTGACGTACGGAGGAAAAAAAGAAGCGTCTTTCGAAAAAACCTTATGACCAGGAAGAAGACTATTCTCAAATTGAATGATTTCAGCTTGGAAAAAATGTTGACGTGAGTCCAAGACAAATTTTGAATAGGGAAACGTAAAAAAGAATAAAAGTATGATACGCATTGTAAATGGAAAATAATAATAATTTAATTAAATTTAAAAAACCAAAAAATCCGACTGCATAAAAATCAAACTAAGTAATTATTTCTCATCAATGTGAAACTATTTTTTATATTAAGTACCTATTATCTTATTTACTTGTATTGATGACTTTTAAGTCGCGTTTAATTGTTGTTGTATTATTATTACAAGTCAATTAATCGGAAAAGTATTCTTATGCATGTAATCGGCCGGCAATCGGAAAGTAATGAAAAATGAATCTTTTTACTGAGTTGTTATTGTTTGTTTCCGCTGTATAGATACCCCCTGCAGTGATGATAGGGGGTGTGTGTCACGTGAATAAATCTGACCAATGTGCTGCAATATCTTATCTGCCTCCCGCTCAAAATACTTTTTCAAGTTTCAAGGACATCATTTGTAAATGGACAGTCGAAGGAATAGGGGGAAAAATACTTTCCAAGAAATGTTCTTTGGTGAGGAAGCATTATTATTTGCAAATCAGTAAACTAAAATCTCTTAAAAACTTACAGATAGCAGGGCAATTACTGTAAAAGTAAACTGAAAATTTAAAAGCATTTGTTTGTTCTTTGTTTTTTTTTTTTTCAATATTTACGTATAGACATTCATACTTAAAATTATACTTAATAAAATGTTTAGAGATATTTGCTGTTTTGTTGGTTTAGATAAATAAATAGAAAATTATAAGATCTGAAATTTAGATTAATTTAGGATAATATCTGAAATTTAGACTATTACAACAACAAACTATTTGCTCTAAATGTATTTTCTTAGTTATGAATTAAAAATTTTTAATTAAAAATTAATTTATTTAGAAATACTTCAGGCAATGTTATTGTATAAATTATTATGAAGTTGATCATCTTTTCTTTTATTTTCTCTCTAAAGTAATAAATTTAATTTTATACCTTTTAAAAGTTAAAAAAATATCTGAACTTTTTTTAAAATTAAAATTATTATTAGATAAATAAATTGAAAATAATAAGATCTAAAATTTAGACTATATCAGAAATTTAGACTATTACAACAACGAACTATTTCTTCTAAATGTATTTTCTTAGTTATAAATTAGAAATTACTGATTTAAAAATTTATTTATATAGAAATAATTCCGATAATGTTATTGTATAAAGTATAAAGAAGTTGATAATCGTTTACCCCCCAGATAGTGATAAATTTAATTTTATACATTTTAAAAGTTAAAACTCGATGGCTGGACATTTTTTTATAATTAAAATAATTATTAGATGAATAACTTGAAATTTATAATATCTGACATTTAGATTATATCAGGATAATATCTGAAATTTAGACTGTCACAACAACAATTAGAAATTTCTGATTTAAAAATTAATTTATTTATAAATGATTCAGATAATGTATTGCATAAATTATAAATAAGTTTATTATCTTTTTTTCCCCCAAATAGTGATAAATTTAATTTTATACCTTTTTAAAAGTTAAAAAAATGACTGAATAATTTTTTTAATTAAATTCACTATTGAAAATTTTAAGATCTGAAATTTAGATTATATCAGGATAATATCCGAAATTTAGACTTTTACATCAACAACAAAATATTTGCTCTAAATGTATTTTCTTAGTTATGAATTATAAATTTCTGATTAAAAAATTATTTATTTAGAAAAAATTAAGATAATGTTATTGTATAAATTATAAAGAATTTGATCCTATTTTTTTTTCTCCATATAATAATAAATTTCATTTTATAGCTTTTAAAAGTAAAAAAAAAAAAAAGACTGTGTTTTTTTATTAAAATAATTATTTAGATATTGAAAAAAAGAAAAAAAGAATTTATTAAAATGTATCAAAGTTCGTTTTAATTCAAACAGTAAATATTGTTAGACGGAAATATTTTCCACTATAAAATACAAAAATATTTTCATATCGAGGGCATAACCAATTAAAAGGTAAGACATTTTGTTTAATTTAAATTCTAAATATTGCTGATCTCCGGATGAAAATTACAATTAATTATACTTTGTAAGATGCAATAATATTTTTATATCAACAGTGTGAGTTACTTATAAGCAAGAATATAATTTTTAAATTAAATGTAATTTTATTTGTATCTTACAATGGAAAATTAATTGTAATTTTAATTGTAAAATTATTTAACAGCAATATCTTGACTTTAAAGAAAACAAGATTTGTTACATTTCAATTAGTTATATCCTTGATATGGAAATATTTTTGCATCTTATAGTGGAAAATATTCCCAATTAACAATATTTATTTTTTGAATTAAAACGAATTTTTTTTTACGTTTTAAATGCTATTTTTGCATCGCACAAATTCTTCTATTCGATATGATTAGCTAATCGGAAAAAGATCATATGATATTGCAAAGTACTCGGTAAAAGATTACCAAGTGACCAAATTATCGAAAACTAATACACAAAGGCTTCATAACCGATTCAGTTGTAGTCGGGAGGGGATGCTCGACAGGTGATCAGCCTTGCGGACAAGAAGTCATATCTGCCGACCCCGGAAAATGAGATCGCCAGGATGAAATATAGTCGAGTTAAGACTTTCGGCGGAAGTTCGGCCAAGGATTATTTGCTGTTTGGGGAGACTATATCTTAAATCTAATTGCATGTGATGTTACCCTTCAAATACTATGCATATGTTGCCCCATTTGTCCACATTATACCAAGGACTTAACTCTAACAAAGCCGAAGATAGAAGTACGCAACCATCTTTCTTCAACCTACCGGCATAGTACTCAATGAGTTATAAAACGCTGGTTACACAGTGGAACAGTTTATAATAGTGTATCATTACAATTACAGTTATTTTATACAGAATAATATGCATTATATGCGTTTCAGACATGGGTGCTCATAGATATGATCAGATCGTTTGCCTTAGTGAAAAACCGAAATACCTCCATTTAACAGTTTTTTGATTCTTTGAAAAGTTCTTCAGTGTGCACATTGATACATTGATTCTCTGAAATCCAGGCTCAACCATGTCATATATAATATTACTGAAACCATTGGTGAAGCATAATAAACATCAACACTATTTCATTGTGTAATAAGTGTGTTGTACAATAAGACAAATTCTGATTTATTTTAAACTGATTTTTTTTTCCTGACTATAATGTATTAATATGTATTAGTAAATTATTTTAGAGTATTATAAAGATAAACAGTTCGAAATTGTGATCTTAAATTTTATCTTTATTAGAACTATTTTAATTTGATTATTGTTTATTTTAAAGAAATTTACAATGGAGACTATATCTTAAATCTAATTGCATGTGATGTTACCGTTCAAATACTATGCATATGTTGCCCCATTTGTCCACATTATACCAAGGATTTAACTCTAACAAAGCCGAAGATAGAAGGACGCAACCATCTTTCTTCAACCTACCGGCATAGTACTCAATGAGTTATAAAACGCTGGTTACACAGTGAAACAGTTTGTAACAGTGTATCATAACAATTACAGTTATTTTATACAGAATAATATGCATTATATGCTTTTCAGATATGGGCGCTCATAGATATGATCGGATCGTTTGACATAGTGAAAAACCGCAATATCTCGATTTAACAGTTTTGGGATTCTTTGAAACATTCTTCAGTGTGCACATTGATACATGGATGCTCTGAAATCCAGGCTCAACCATAACATATATCATATTACTGAAACCATTTGTGAAGCATAATAAACATCAACACTATTTCATTGTGTAATAAGTGTGTTGTACAATAAGAGAAATGAAATTCTGATATTATTTTAAACTGATTTTTACCTGACTATAATGCATTAATATGTATTAGTAAATTCGATATTCAAAACATCCCAATAAAAGGATTTATGTATGCAAAAACTGAAAATTTTTCAGTCGATTATATGAAGCAATGAGAATAAAAGTGGACTAACCTAATTTTTTTTTTCATTTTTCTGTTTCTGATATACAATTATGTAAATATGTAGCAAATGAACACCTTATAATAATGTTCTAATTTCAAATGCTAAAAGGTGTAAATTAAAACTTTAAAACCAGTAAAAATACGTCTATTTTGACTAATGACATGTTTCGAATTACACCGAGTCATTTTCAAAACAAATAAATAAAAGTATTCCAAATTTGCACGGTCTATGAAACGCCATTTTTCTTTTTTCCACGTATTCTTTCATACTTATGCACGTTATTTCTTATTTTACTTGGATGTTTATTTTATTTTTAGCGTATTATTTTAACGTATGTATAACTGGTTTTAAAGTTTTAATTCACACTTTTTAAAATTTGAAATTAGTACACAATTATGTATTCGAAGCATATTAGAAGAACAAAAAAGGAGTATCCAATATTCTTCTTTTATTATTCTCGATAGATTTTATTTTTCTCTTTTTAACACTTTCCAACAAAATTGAAAAGTGTTTATGCATTCGGTTTGTCTAGCCGTCTGTCCATCTGTCCACGCTTTAACTCCCGTAAATATACTCGGATTTACATAAAATTGATAAAGGTTATTTAAGGTCACCAAAGCATGTTTGGTATTGTATATGAAGTATGTAGGATTAATAGTTCAATTACAGGGGCACTCAAAAGTATTCCATTACATTATGGTATATGAGGAAAAATCGTCCGCAGAGAATTTTAATGACATTACGCTATTTCAGATGTATTGAAACTGATATAAATCTCTGAATTCTACTACAACTACGTTAGAACAGGGCATTCATGGTATTTTTTATTCATTTACATGGATACATAAAATAAATGGGTTACAGTATTGTCTTTCAGTAATACGTAATTGCTGGAGTGTACGGTTTAAAATTCGGTATGCGCTTTTAAATTTAATTAATTTTGTGTATGTTACTCGTCATACATAAATGCTATACATCGTATACAGGGCTGCACAAAAGTATCTCCTTATTAGAGGAAATTGCTGAAGGGAAATTTCCAACTGAAGTATATGTATCTCATAAGTGAACTAAATTTTGGCATGCATGTAGTTAATAGATACAAACCTATATATCCTATACAGTGCTGATAAAAAAATCGATTATTTTTCCGATTGTAGATGAGAACAGCCGGTATCGGGTTTTGAAATGTGTTAGCATTTCCGTATGGTTGAATTAGACGTAATATTTTCATTTTTTAAATGGTGCAGTTTTGTTACATTATTCTGAATGTTTTGGAAAGTGTTTCATAATCTATGCTTGATGCATGATTTTTTCTTTCTTGTTTTCTTTATATATACATTAAATATGACACAAAACAGAAAAGTGTAAAAATTTAGATGTGTGAACTTTTGCTCAGCCCTCTGAGTACTACGCCAGCGCGCTGACACAAAAATGTCTGCTATCGGAGGTGGGATTTTTTTTTAAACTCTTATATAGCTCCTTAAATTTGAAAACCAGCATTTTTTTACAGTATTATTTCCCTTCATTTAATCATACAAAAATAAGTTGGGGGAAAAACAAAAAAATTACTAATGTTAGGATTCGAGGGCGGGTACAAACGCTGAAAAAAAATCCTTTAACGACAATCGCCATTTTTGTGTCAGCACGTAGACCCGATATTCAGAGAACTGTAACTTTTCCGCTCAATTATTGGATTCGTGAAAATTTTCGACTTCCGGTTTTCGACGGATTTACACGTTTTAGGGATCAGAGATTCCAAAAAACATGTTTTTGCAAAATGTCTGTCTGTGAGTCTGTGAGTCTGTCTGTCTGTATGTGACACAAATTTTGTGGACACTGTATCTCAAAAACTAATGTACGGAATTAAAAACAAATTATATTCAGGTAGTCCCTGATCTAAATTGGTGCTGATTAGTTTTTGGTGTAAATCACCCAATAGGTGGCGCTGCTATGCTGCATTTTGCAGGATTTCCGCAATAGCTCTATATCAAGGACTAATGCACGGATTGTTATAAAACTTCAGATCCTGTTAGTCGTTGATATGGGTTGGTGCTGTTTACGTTTTGGTGTAAATCGCTCAGCAGGTGGTGCTGTTATGCTGCATTTTGCAGAATTTATATGATTTCCGTAGTAGCTCTATCTCAAGAACTAATTCACACATTTTCATGAAACTTCAGATTCTGTTAGTCTGAAATGATGCTGACTACAAGTTGGTGTAAATCGCCCAATATGTGGTGCTGCTGTGCTGCATTTTGCACGATTTTCTCAATAGTTCTACCTCAAGAACTAATGAACGAATTTTCCTCAAACTTCATATTCAGTTAGACGTTGACATAAGTTGATGATGATTATGTTCTAGTGTAAATCCCCCTATAGCTGGCGCTGTTATGCTGCATTTGGCAGGATCTACATGATTTCAGCGATAGTCATATCTCAAGAACTAATGCACGGAATTTCATCTTTTTAGATTCCTCGTGATGAGCATAGACTGCCATTTAATTTTGGCACATTGGTAACGAATTTTGAAGTATTGACATGTATGAGATAGAAGAAAGGTTTAGAATTGGTACATCCGACTATTTTTTACTTTCTTCTATCTTTACAAGAAGAAAGTATTTTCCATTTTTTTTTTTTTTACTTTCTTCTATCTTTACAGGAATAAAGTAATGGATTCGTGAAAATTTTCGGTTTTTGACGGTTTTACAGGTTTTAAATTTCAGAGATTCTGAAAAACATGTTTTTAAAAAATGTCTGTATGTGAGTCTGTGACTCTGACTGTCTGTCTGTATGTATGTAACACAAATTTTGTGGGCGTTCTATCTCAAGAACTAATGCACGGAATTTAATAAAAATTTATATTCAGTTAGTCCCTGATATAAATTGGGCTGATTAGTTTTTGGTGTAAATCGCTCAACAGGTGGCGCTGCTATGCAGCATTTTTCACAATTTCCACAATAGCTCAATCTTCACAACTACACAGATTTTCATCAAACTTCAGAATCAGTTATTCCTTGACATGAATTGACATTTTATGCATTTTGGTGTAAATCGCTCAAGAGGTGGCGCTGCTCTGCTGCATTTTTTGCGATTTCCGCAATAGCTCTATCTCAAGAACTAATGCTTCGATTGTCAACAAACTTCAGATTCAGGTATACCTGGATATGAATTAGTGCTGTTTATGTTTTGGTGCAAATCGCTCAACAGGTGGCGCTGTTATGCTGCATTTTTCAGAATTTCCACTATAGGTCTATCTCAGTAACTAATGCACGAATTTTCATCAAACTGCAGATTCAGGTATACCTTGATATGAATTGGTGCTAAATTGATGCAATTTCTTGTACTATTTAAATGATTTTATGTGATTTATATAGAAGAAAGTTTTGTGGTGACCACAGCATACTAGTTTAAATTTGGCGCTTTCTATTGGTCTTTTTGCGAACTATTATTACTTGCTTCTATCTTCAATAGAAGAAAGTACTGTAATCGAAATTTTCTTCGACTTTCAGTTTTCGACGGATTTACACGTTTTAGCGTTCAGAGATCCCCCAAAACATGTTTATAGAAAATGTCTGTCTGTCCGTGTTTCCGTATGGTTGTCGAACAGTGTATGAAGTTATGTATAGAACTGAACCAAATTTTTGTGTATGTTTTTGTCCAATGCAAGAAGGTCCTCCCGGAATTTGGAAATATTCCGCCGAAACGGGACACTATAATAGCGAATTTTGTGTAATTTTCTTAATTTTTCGTAGCTCTATTGTACACCGGTGGCTCGTGAAGCGACGGGAACTTTGCATCTTGATAAACCGACTATTTTTGGGCCGCTGATATGCAAAAGAATAACGGAGAACTATTGATTTTAATAATTATCCTCATCATGATTAACGCGTTTTTACTCCGATTAATTGACTGAAGCAGAAGTTTAAGATGTAAGTCAAAGTTGATATAGTATTGAACTAATAAAAATGAGATATTTATATTAGTGACAACATTTTGAAATATTAAAATATATGAGATAGAAGAAAGTTTTGGAATTGGCACATCCAATTAGTGTGTTACTTACGTTTAAAAGCATGCATTTAAGGTGTTGAAGTTTGGTTTTGTTCTGATTTGTTATCACGGGGGAGGTTACAGCATCTTTTGTTGCTACTACTTGCAATGTGCTCCGATTGACGTTTTACCTGTATCTTTATAAGGTAGTAATTATTAATTCTGTAAACTATTAAAAGCATTATAAATATTATTATATCGTTGAATAGTTGTTATTGTGCAATGTACACACTTTAAAGTAAATATATAATTTAAAACTATCATTGTTTGGGCATTTTTTCTATGCAACTCAGGAATGACATTATGACATTATGTCTAACAGAAACATAAATAAATGTTTTAGCTATTCTTCTAATGGATAATTAACAAAAATAGCATCAAATATAATGTTTTCGTAACAAAACAAAAAATCACGTATTAAAGTGTTAATTAGCGTTTAAAAAAAAAATTTCTCGACGTATACAATTTTTTCCTATGGTTTTAAGAACTTAAATTTTCTATAAATGTAATATTCCTTTTTTTTTTTACTGACTAGGGGGCTCGGCCCCCTACGAGATACGCTCGCCAACCCCCGTTCAGACACCGCAGTTTCTAAAAGCACGCTAATTTGATCGGCTTTAAAAAATTTTTGGAAGATTGAATTATAATTTAAAAATCAGTGGCGATCTCCCTATAAACGGGTTTCCATTCATTCCTCTTTGATTGGGGAATTTTAAGGAAAAATCAGCTACTGTTAAAAGATACAATGGCTGTTTTCGTCTTTGATTAAATAAAATCAGTTAAACATTTCAAAATAAGCTAATATAAAATGAATTAAGTAAACAGTCTTTGTCTCCAGGTATTTCTTAACAAAGCGAAAAGAAAGTTATTTTAAATGCATCGTTTTTAATCTAACGTAATTTTCACCAAACTTTTCTTTCTCTTTTTAATATTCACGTGAAAATACTTTTGTTTGAAATGAAATATTATTTGCGCTCTCCTAACAAAAATAGTTGAAAAGATAATCTCAAAATATCAAATAAATGTCTCGCGATATTTTTTAATTTAAACTGTTTTGCAATATTATTTTTTGTTCATTTACGTAATAAGTGTAATGTGACGTAAATGAGACATAATTTCTCCTATTTAAGACATCTAACGCATGTTAATGAATTTATTATTTTACAATATCCTTTCTCTTTTGAAATTCACGTGTAAATATAGTTTTTATGCAGTAATTTTCAACAAGTTCCTGCTTTTTATACGTAATTATTTAATTCTAATTTGAAAGTTTTTTTTCTATTTATAATAGTCACCTGTAAATAAATTTTTAATTTGAAGCAAACATTATTATTTGCGCTGTTTATACAGTTGGCAACAGTTTAAATTAATAAAATTTTCTAAAACAAGTAAAAAATCTCTCTCGAAACGCTGAAAATTTGAATTTAAAATAGAAATAAAACCTCAAAAAATGAGTCAAATTAAAAAAATAAAAGAAGTCTGCACACCGGGAAATTCTAACGTATAAAATGATCTAAAAACGAATTAATTCCCATGTATAGTTTTTGCTCCTATAAAACTTTTTTAATGGAATTATTTTGTCCAACTTTAGCATTAAATATCTCTCTATTCTAAAAAAAAGTAACTACCGCTGTCACCGCCGCCGGTTTTGAATTTTTTGTGACCGGAGGTCTTTATTCGTTAATATTAAGAAAAATAATGCATACAAAAATATGAAAATCGGTAGTATTATGCAGAAATGTTTGATAAACACGCTGATGCAGACAGTTTTAAGTTCGAAGAATTATTTTAAGAGATATTTAATGCTAAAGTTGGACAAAATCGTTCCACTAAAAAAGTTTTATAGGAGCAAAAACTGTTCATAGGAATTTAATCATTTTTAGATCATTGTATGCGTTAGAATTTGCCGGAGTGCAGATTGCATTAATTTTTTTTATTTTGACTAATTTTTTGAGGTTTTATTTCTATTTTAAATTCAGATTTTCAGCATTTCTAGAGATATTTTTAACAGATTTTAGAAAGTGATATTAATTTAAACTGTTGCCAACTGTATAAACAGCGGAAACAATAATGTTTGCTTCAAAAAAAAAAAAAAATATTTATACGTGTAAATAAATTAAAAATTTATTTACACGTGACTATTATAAACAGAAAAAAAAAACATTTGGAATTAGAATTAAATAATTATGTACAAAAAGCAAGAACTTATTAGAAATTACGTCATAAAAACTATAGTTACACGTGAATTTTAAGAGAGAAAGGAATTTGTAAAACAATAAATTTATTAACATGCATTAGAAGTCTTACATAGGAGAAATTACGTCATATTTACGTCACATTACAGTTATTACATAAAATAAACACAAAATAATATTGCAAAACGGTTTAAATTTAGAAATTGCGCTAGACATTTATTTGATATTTTAAGAGTATACTTTTCAACTATTTTTGTTAGGAAAGCGCAAATAATATTTCATTTCTAACACAAGTACATTCACGTGAATATTAAAAAGAGAATGAATAGTTTGGTCACAATTACGTCAGATTAAAAACGATTAATTTAAAATGCCTCATTTAAAAGAACTTTCTTTTCACTTTGTTAAAAAATACCAGAAGATAAAGACTCTGTTTACTTAATTCCTTTTATATTAGCTTATTTTGAAATGTTGTTACACGTGTCTACGTCATCAAGTTATTTTTATTTCGAGGGTTTATTTGTATTTTTATTAATGTTATACTAATTTATTTGTTTTTTCGTTATTTAAAATAAAAATTATGTCAATTTGTATAATTTGGCGAGTGGTTTGGCGATTTATATAATTTGGCGAAATATGTCGACGGGATAATCAAGTAGTACCGCAACGGATTTGGCGTTAAAATTCCCCAATCAAAGAGAAATGAATAGAAATCCGTTTATAGAGAGATCGCCACTGTTTTTTAAATTATAATTCAATCTTTCGAAATCTTTTTAAAGCCGATCAAATTAGCGTGCATTTAGAGTCTACGGTGTCTGGACGGGGGTTGGCGAGCGTAGCTCGTAGGGGGCCGAGCCCCCTAGTCTCTTAAAATAATTCTTCGATTTGAAAACTGTCTGCATCAGCGTGTTTATCAAACATTTCTCTATAATACCGCCGATTTTCATATTTTTGTATACAATATTTTTCTTAATATTAACGGAGAAAGACCTCCGGTCACAAAAACTTCAAAGCCGGCGGCCGCGGCGGTGACAGCGTAAGTTACTTTTTTTTAGACTAGAGAGATTATTCTATGACTATTTCTAAGATTGCGTAAACAAAAATTCTACGTAAGCGACTTGAGTGATGACGGTCAAAATATCTTTTGCATGATTTTCATGATCTATTTTCTATTCTTTTAAGGGGACTTAAAAAAAAAATATTTCTTATAATTTTCATAATAGAGATTTGAAATTTTGTGCAAATATACATTTCACCATAAGTATATAGAACACCTTAAAAGAAATTTCCAATCTTATTATTAAGATCTTTTAAAAAACTTAAAATTTTAAAATGCTCCTTGCGTCTTAATTTTTTAGATATTTCCTCAATTTTGGATTTTAATCCCTTAAAACTCTATTACAAGCAAATCTGTGTATCTATTTTTTAATCCCTTGAATATTTAATTTTTTAGAGATATTTTTCGGAATTCCATATCAATTTTCATCAAAATTCTGCCTTATAATAAGTTAAAAATGAAATTTAATTGTCTTAATGAAGTCGAATTGAAAACTGCATCCTTATGAGTTTCATGAATTTTGATCAAAAATTAAGTAGCAAGGAGCATCTAAAAAAAAAACTGAAACATCAGTATTCAGAAAAAAAATTTAAAGTAGTATTAAAAGACCAAAAAACTGTTTGTGAACAAAAGTAAAACACTTGTAACTTTGCGTAAAATAATCACGTGTGCATGCTGTTTACCACGAAAGACGTAGTACAAAATGGGAAATAATAATACACACAAAAAGAAATGTCAATTTTGGGGTCGATTTTTTCCCAAATAAAGGTCCACGGTCCCCTTAATATGAAACTAAATAACATTCGAAGTTCCATTTTTCCAATCCAGTTGTCTTCCCGTATAAACAAATGTTTCAATACTTTTTTTCACCGCTTCGTTTTTGACTGTTTTACTCCAAAAAAAAAAAAATGCTTTTATTTTACAATACCGCCCATGGGTGCAAATTTAGAGTTTATAAAAAGCTGCATTTTGAGAACAGGATTTCAGTTTAACAAGCGAAAAAGTGCAGTTCATTAAAATTTATATCTGTTTTTAATCATAATAATTCCCGCCGTTTTATTGAATAACTAACAGCCTTCGCCCGCTACGCTGGTCTTTTTTTCTCAAGAAACAAAACTTGAATCAAACAAAATATGTCTGAGAATTTGATCATGCGTTTTAAAGCAATATGAACATTTACCTGGAATGTTCAACCGAAATGCTGAAAACAATATGAACGTCATTACGCTATTATATCTTTTAATGCTTCATACAAAAATTAGGCTGTTAAGTACCAACTTCTTTAGTTGATCAGTTAGTGTAGGATTCGGTAAACAACGATAAAACAATATGTAATATACTATTAGTGTTCATGAAAAATTATCAATGCAAGTCTCGTCAGAATCCATTAATAGGACTTATTGAAAAGGCTAATCGTTCATAATTATTGGGTACGTCTGATTCTAGAACTTCCAGCCATAATTCTACAATCATGCAACCTGACGACCAAGCAACACCAAGCAAATGATATGTGTTTTACACTAAAACATTCATTGAAAAATTAACTAACCGATCAAGTTCCATCGAAAACCACTTTTTTTATCCAGAATGTTTCAAACTGGAAAATGCACCGAAACTTCCCTAAAAATGAACCGAACCTTTCCTAAAAATGAAATGATCTAATTAACAGTTTAAATCTAATAAAACTTCCTTCATCGGAACCTTTATAAAAAAAAAGCCAATCTTTTGAAATTGGGTTAATCTAATTTAGGATTTCCCCCATAATTATTTAACTGATCAAAGTAGAACGTTGTGTTTTATACTAACATCTTTTCTGAAAAGTTATCTAACTAACAATGTAAGTCCCATAGAAATCTATTCAGCAGAACTCAAGTTATAAGCGGCCGAAATGAAATTTCTCTTTGAATTTTATATATAAACTAGCAGGCTTTGCCCGCTTCACTAAAAGAACCTTGAATCAAACGAAATATATCTAGGAAAGATGAAATGTGTTTACGTATTTTTTTAGTATGTTTGTTATCTCGAATTTCACACTTCTACGTAAAATGGCTGCTGAGATATGCCAAATGTTATAAAATTTTCGACCCCCCACTCTTTTTAAACCTCTTAGGGTGGAGAATTTCTAAAATCGCGGAACCATGGTTTCAATTATATTTAGTAGATTTATTTTCTGGAATTTCACGCTTCTACATAAAACGACTGCTGAGTTATGGTCGAACGTTTTAAAAGTTTCAACACACCCTTTTAATCCCCTTAAGGGTGAATTTCTAAAAACGCTGAAACACATGTTTAATTTTTTTTTTTTTTTCTGGAATTTCACGCACTTAACTCAAACGGCTGGTGAGATATTGCAAAAGTTCTAAAATTTTCGACTCCCCTTTTAATCCCCCTTTTTTTTGGGGGGGGGGGTTCTAAAATCACTGAAATACGCGCTTAATTATTTTTTTAGTAGATATATTTTCTGGAATTTCACGCTCCTAACTAAAACGGCTGCTGAGATATGGCCACATGCTCTAAAATTTTCGACCCTCCCCCCTTTTAACCCCTTTAGGGGAGGGGGGAATTTTCAAAAATCCGTCCTTAGTGTTCTTTTCCTCCCAATTTCCATGCTTCTAGGTTCAGTAGTTTGGGCAGGACCTTTTCTATATGAAGAAAAAGATTAAAAACGATCTCAAAGGATTTTTTGCCATAGGCCGTAATGTAATGGGATTCTTTTGAGTGTCCCTATAATCCCCCACTTCCATCCACCGCAACCAAATTGTCTTACTAACAGCAGGAGACCAAGGGCTATTTAACCACTACAACCGCGTGTGGGTGGCAGGAGGTTTTCATGGAGAAAAGAGTGTCTTTACCGACAGACAATTGACATATATATACAGGATTTCCATAATTAAACGACCCTAGTTTATAGTTGTCTACAGACAAAACTGTTGTTCATAAAGTTGTGGAATATTGTGAGAGACATAAAGGGATGGGAATTTGTTTAAGATAAAAAAAATACAAATAAAAATAGTTTAACATTTCGCCACCAGAGAGCGATTTTTAATAAATTACACATTTAGCATTAAGATAGCTTAGAAATTTTATTTACATGATGTTTATAATTAATCGACCCTATTTTAAAGTTGTGTACAGACGAAACTATTGTTCAGAATGTTGTGAAATGTTTTGGAGGACATAATAAAAGTATGGGAATATGTTTGCGCGAAAAAAAAAAAAAAAAAAAAAAAAAAATGAGGCCATTTTTTAACGAATTACACATTACGATAGTTTAACAAGTTTTGCTATAACCAAACATGTTCTGTATGACTTTCATTTTTTTCAGATACCATCTGGAATCGTAAGATAGCATGTTCCACAGTTGGCCGCAGTATGTTCAGGGAAAAGCTAGGAAAATGTCGTGAAATGCTGTCTTTAGTGTAAGGTTAAGTTAATAAATAAAATTTCTAAACTATCCTAATGCTAAATGTGTAATTTATTAAAAACGCCCTCTGGTGATGAAATTTTGAACTACTTTTATTTGCATTTTTTTTTAGCTTAAACAAATTCCCATCCCTTTATTATGTCTTTCACAAAATTTCAGAACTTTATGAACAATAGTTTTGACTATAAACAACTTTAAAGTAGGGTCGTTTAATTATAGACACCCTGTATATATAGATTGAGATAGTTAAATATAGTTTTCATAGTAATATCAAAAATAAGTACAATTACAGTAAAAAAAAAGTCAGTGACACGCAGAATTGCCGTAAGAACGCGAAGAACATATTGCTCCAGAGGTTGGACCACAAAGGGAGCATGAGGCAGAGCCCCCTAGTGTATAGGTATCTATCTATCTATCTATATTATAAAGGACAAACATATCTGTGAGTAACGCTTACGTCATTCTGCGAATGGCAACACTTTGAAATTTGAAATGAAATTTCGGTTTTCCAATTTTCGATACTGCAAATTTTTAAACTTCTGAACATCGCACAGTTTCAATTTTTACGCCGTCGTATAGGGAAAAAAAATGTACTTTTAAATGCAATTTGTATGAAAGCTCTATCTCATTTTTTTTTTTTTTTTTTTTGAGATATTAATTTTTGTATAGTTTTTAGTACCAATTTTGTAATTGTGGCAACTGAAGTACTCCATTTCTATTAAAAGTAAAGGGAAAATAGTCATGGTTTATTTATTTTCATTGATTATATCCCTGTTGATGCCATTTTCACATTACGAATAAAAGTAACTTTTTTCTAATTTTTGAACAGTAAATGACATCAGCCATTAGAAAAAAAAAACACGCATTCTTCTTCATAAATCAAAATATTGAAGAAGATATTTAAATATTTTTACATTACGCTGATACTGAGTTTGAGATGCTAGGCAAAATGATTCAGTGAGTAAAAATGATGTCATAATTAAAACAAAATGATCATTTTCTTTGATAAAACTAAATCTTTGACCAATACTATATCGCCAATACTATGGCAACTAAAGGCAAATTTCTGAATGGTACATTTTAGCGGGTACTAAGATTAGAACTTAAAGTTTGTGCGAATATTCGCATGAAAAGTTGTATCGGACAAACGTGACTTTAAGTTTGGAAATACATTCATTAATATTGTATTGCGTGTTAACATTCTTTTAAATTGTGAATTTGAGGGGTGCGTATGTAAATTTTAAAAATGTGAAAATAACGTACAGTTTAGATTTTATGGGGGAAATTTCATGATGTGACAAAGCGAAATCCTTTTTACTGATTTTTCATTCCGTAAAAACAAACATAAGAGCCTCAATCGATAACTTCAACATAATTACTCATCTTGATTACGTATTCTAATACAGCTTAATTTTTCAATAATTTAAGCAGTTGAAGTTTGTGGAAATAATATTTTGGTAATTTTAGGTTAAAAACATTATTTGTTTTAAAAGTTAGACAACCAATGCAAGATGAATTTTTTATTGTAATTATTTGTGTAGGTTTATTATAAATTCGAACTAACAGTTCCATTCTAAACATTTTAATTCGTCGAATTTCGACGGGTACCAACTCGTATGTATAATGCTTCCTTATGCTTTTATTGAATGACAAAAATGAAGGGAGGGGCGGGTAATATATTTTTCCAATAAAAATTTAAATATATTTATTAATCTTAGTCATTCTGGACACTAAACGATATCTGATAAGTAGGCAGCATTCTTATGTTTTATTAATAAAATTGTATTTATATTTATTTTTTAAATAGTGTATTGATACAGCTGCCGTTACAAATAAAATTTCAGAAACGTTTATGCAAATGAGCAAATGCTTCGCTGTAATTCTTCTGTAACAACATCCTAAAGATACAATTAACGTTCAGATTTACGTGGGACTAAGATTCTATGCAATCGTAAAAATCTTTATGGATCAATAAATTAAACTTTTCATTTCAAGCGCTTCATTTCAGTAATGAAATTCGGTAATAAAATCACAGAATGTATCCAATCTTTAAGATAAATTACGTATATATAATTAAAATTTCCTTAATCCTAAATTCGAATTATGTGTAACCATATCAAAATTGAAAATAAATAAAATTTTGATGAATGAATACAACAATTAAAACGGATTATTGCATCATAATAAATTGAAATTAGCTCATATAAAGAATGAAACTTGTGAATGTATCAAACGTTTAATAGGCTTCATGAATTAGCATAACTGTTTTAACTTCTCATAAATAATTTAATACTAGAAAAATGCGACTTGAAACAAATACATTTTGGTAAATATTTGTTAGGATTAGCTTAATAATAATGCAATACATCTTGCTAATTGTTTTAAAAAGAATTAAGTTGCACATAGAACTCACAATTTTTTTCTCTGAGGTTGGAGGGTGTTTAACACTTTATCTACTGAAGTACCATTAAAATAACTTGTTATAAAATTCCTTTAATACATCGATTAGTTGTAATACGGTTTAGAATGAGTTATAGATACATTGCTTTATCTTGTTCCAAAAGCATTATTGGTTACACAAAACAAAAGTATTTTAGGTAGCTTTCTTTACAAAAAGCTACCTATTGCAGCCGTTCGGAGGAAAGCGATTTCAAAAAATTTTGGTATATTTTCATCGATCATGACCCCCAGACCCCGAAACCACCCTCCGTTCAAAATTGATATATATATATATATATATATATATATATATATATATATATATATATATATATATATATATATATATATATATATATATATATATATATATATCTGACCTATGTCACACTGTAACTCTCGTATTTATGAACCGATTTGGATGTAATTCGGTGTGTACATAGTACATACCAATGTCTCGGCCGAGTTCGTTGGCCAGCTTCATCCGCCATTTTGTTTCAAAATGGCGGCCATTTAAAAAATTTAAAAAAATTTTAAATTTGAAATGTGGTACCAAAAAATTGAAAATGGAAAAATATTTTTTTTTTATGTATTTGACCATATACAAAGACTCCGTAGCAGTTTTTGTTTCGTCTATATCTTAAAAAATGGCTGAGTTATAGCATTTTGAATTTCTAGCGAAGCTGACATTTTGAAACGTCCTTAATTTTGTCACGCGATAAAAGGCGTATTTATGAACCGATTTGGATGTAACTTCGTTTATATCTTCGGATATTTGTACAGACCAATGTCTCGTCCGAGTTCGTTGGCCAGCTTCATCCATCATTTTGTTTAAAAATGGCGGCCATTTAAAATTTTAAGAAAAATTTTAATTTGAAATGTGGTACCAAAAAATTGAAAATTGAAAAAATATTTTTTCTTATGTGTTTGACCTTGATAAAAAGATTCGGGAGCAGTTTTTGTTTCGTCTATATCTTAAAAAATGGCTGAGTTATAGCATTTTGAATTTCTAGCGTGGCTGATATTTTGAAACGTCCTGATTTTTGCCACGTGATAACAGACGTATTTATGAACCGATTTGGATGTACCTTGGTGTGTACATAGTACATACAAATAACTCAACCGAATTCGTTGGCCAGCTTCATCCGCCATCTTGTTTCAAAAGGGCGGCCATTTAAAAAAATTAAAAAGAAAGTTAAATTTAAAATGAGATACTAAAAAATTGGAAAATGAAAAAGATTTTTTTCGTATGTGTTTGACCTTAATACAAAGATTCCGGAACAGGTTTTGTTTAGTCTATATCTAAAAAAATGGCTGAGTTATAACATTTTGAATTTTTTTTGTGGCTGACATTTTAAAACGATCTGATTTTTGTCACGCGATAACAGGCGTATTTATGAACCGATTTGAATGTAACTTGGTCTGTACATAGTACATACCAATGTCTCGACCGAGTTCGTTGGCCAGCTTCATTCGCCATCTTGTTTCAAAAGGGTTGCCATTTTTAAAAAAAAATGTAATTTAAAATTTAAAATGAGGTATTAAAAAATTGGAAAATGAAAAAGATTTTTTTTTTATGTGTTTGGCCTTGATACAAAGATTCTAGAGCAGTTTTTGTTTCTGAAAATTTGTTCTTTTGTTTATATCTTAAAAAGTGGTTGAATTATAGCACTTTGAATTTCTATCATGGCTAACACTTTGAAACGATCTTGTATTTGTCACGCGATACCACACGTATTCGCCTATTACGATGGAAGAAGACATGTGGATTGTATACATCAATATCTCGACCAAGTTCGCCTGCCAGCTTCATCAGCCATCTTGTTTCAAAATGGCGGAAGAAAAAATATTTAAAGTGAGATTCACAAAAATTAGAAATTGAAAAAGGTTTCTTTCTTAAGTATTTGACCTTGATATAAGGATTCAGGAGCATTTTTTGTTTGTCTTTATCTTAAAAAATGGCTCAGATATAGCAGTTTCAATTTCTAACGTGGGTGACATTTTGAAAAATCTGATTTTTTGCCTGCGACAGCACTCGTATATATCAACCGATTCCGATGTGAGTGAGCATGTGCACAGCAATTACTAAGGTCTCGACCAAGTTCACTGGTTAGCCTCATCCACCATGTTGTCTTAAAATGGCAGGCACTTTAAGAAATCGCCGAATTTGGCAGCCAAATATAAGTTACTTTAAATAAAAGCAGCTTGGATACAGCTGACTAATTTCGCGAAATTCTCATTCATAATGATTTAGTATTGATAAAAATTAGTATTGAATCTCCTACATTCGGTTTCCACTAAATTGAGCTTCGTGTGTTTGAATAAGATAAGTTGGCTTTTTTAAAATGAGGAATATGAAAGCTACCTCTTCCTCCCGGCACTGGCCGGAAGGACTTTTTTAAATAATGATTTATTTCGCCTTTGCATCTTTTTAGGTTTCTTAGCGTTGGGGGGAGGGGGGGGATTTTTTTCAATTCGGAAATATTTCTATATTTCTATTGTAAAGAAATTATATTTGTACATTTCCTAGTTCTACAAAATACTAAGAAAAATATTTAAAATAAAAGATTTGAGTTGGGTTATAAATATTGCACAAAATCCCTATAAATTCAAATTTAATTAATCCTCCTAAATCCTTCAGTCCTTCTAAAATCCTTCTAAAATTTATTAACTGATTATGTAAATATGATGTAGTTTAAACAATTCACGAAAAATGCGTTAGAAGATTTCATGAATTCATAATTCAGTACATAAAGGGTTAATATTGTTGATAAAATATTCACATTATAAAGGGTAGAGAAAATTGCGGTAAAGAAAATTGTTTATACATTTATATATATTTGTACTTTGTAAAATTTAGAAAAAACAACCGCTTAATTGCGAGTTTTACTCGCGCACACTTTAATTCGCGAGTTTTAATCGGTTGAATTTGATGTTCTCCCAATACATGTAGAAGACATTAGGGACATCGAATTCAACCGACCATCTACGGCGCTATCCAGAATACATCAACTCCAGAATATAAAAATACATTTTAAAAATGCAAAAATTGCAATACCTACATCGAGTTTTTATACTTTAAAAATTAGAGATTCATTAGAAATTTTGAATAAAGGAAATATAATATGTAATGATGTTTTATTTTATGCCAAACCTGAGATATGGTTCGATATTTTGAAAATACCAAGAACTTCAGCATCCGAACGTACGAGCTTATTATGCATCCTCAAAGATTAATAGAGTGACTCTTCTTCCAAACTGATATAAAAATAGCACAGCGAAAACGACATTCTAGTAGAGATATCCCCTTTAAAATTATCACTTTGTGATTGAAAGATCTCGGCGTTAATATAACGTCTTTTTACGCATGTTTTTAAGATCAGTAGTTTTAAGTTTTGAAGACCATTTTTTATGTAATGGAATGGTTTTAATATATTTTAAGCACTTTTTTTTAGTAAATTTGTAACTGTTTTACGTATATTAACTCAAGGTGAATATGACATTCCTTTTTAAATTCTTTTTTTGAGTTTTTCTATTAGGTTATTAATCTACTAAAAAAGTAGTTGAACATGTATTTAAGCGATTTTAGAGTCATTTTAGTAATTTCGTCGACAACATCCGCTATGAACTCGATTATGGAAGATTAGACAATAAAACAACTACTGGCGATATTTGATTAGATATTTTTTGTGTAAGACTTTTTTCCAATGAATTTTTTTTTGTACTATATATAAATGTCATACGAAATAGAATTTCGCTAATTGCTACCTCATTTGGTTGATTTTTTTTCCGTATTGTTGGGAAAATCGTGTATTTTTCTATCTCATGCACAAAAAATGCACATTCTCCTTTATAAAGGCCAAGTTTTTTTCCTGTGGTTGTGTCAAACTGACTTTCTTGTTTCCTGATTGCCTTTTAAAGATTTATGTGCGAGAATGTTCAGAGTTTATTTACTGTGATCGCCATATTATAGCATTTTTATTTATTTTTATTATTATTTAATATGGGTAAAGCCAGGTGGTTTTGCTAGTTATCGATGAAAACGGTCGAACAACTGGACAGTTTGCTGAAAGTTTTTTACAGTATAGCTATTATTGTTCTCCTGTGCGTGTTTTGCGTCACAGTTAATAAAGTTTGGTAATCCATGATTTAGAAAATAAGAAACAAATACAAAAAATAAATTAAGTCCGTCCTAAAGTGCAACTATATTTAAAAAGAACAATAAAATACACGAGAAAATATCGTACAATTATGGGTGAAATGATTAAGATTCTGAATATGAAAAATAAAAGTAAAAAACAGGAAAGTGTTTTTTTAATATTATGAAGCATAATTGGAACAATAGTATGGATACTTCTTTTCTACTAATGATGTTATAAAAAATTTAAACGTGTAAACAAATCTTCTCGTGTGAAAATGAGAGAGACTGGAAAAAAAAAATACATTTGATAAAAAAGATGGTGATAAAAAAAATCTAGCTTTCCAATACATTTTACTACAAAATATCTTGTTAGTTCTTTCCGGATAAATATATTAAACATTCATGCTACATTCAATGATATATGTCAATAAAACATGCAATATGTTGCTGAAAATGAGATAAATGAGTAACTTGAGTAACGAGTGATTTTTTTTGTTTTGTTTCATTTATCCTTTTTGTATTAAAAATTCATTATTATTTGCAAAGCAAAATATGTTGGTAGCTGTAAAAAATCATGAGATTTAATGATGTTTACCTCTGTTTTTCATCTCATAGCTTCGTAATACTAAAATGTATTTTTTTTTTTATCATAGCATGTTTTTCAATATTTAGACATTTTTTTCCAATAACCACTGGAATCGGTGGCTTTTTAGGAAGAAAGTCGACTTCCCCTCCATCCCCCCCCCCCCCTGCCCCCCACCACACACACACTTTTTTTTTTTTTTTTTTTTTTTTGAAGGGAGAAAAATACTTGTAAACTCATCATTTCTCTACTTTTTTTATTAGCAGAAAAGAAAAATAATTCATTTATAATAAAATCAAAACAAAAAAAAACTATACATAAAAACATATAAGGCTCATTGCATGGTAACTTACGTTACATTTAGAAGAATTTGCTTCAGTAATTTTAGTAATATTACACCAAAAAAGTCCTTCCGGCCAGTGCCGGGAGGAAGAGGTAGCTTTCATAATCCTTATTTAAAAAAAGCCAACTTATATCATGCAAACACACGAAGCTCAATTTAGTGGAAACCGAATATAGGAGATTCAATACTAATTTTTATCAATATAATGAATGAGAATTTCGCGAAATTAGTCAGCTTTATCCAAGCTGCTTTTCTTTAAAGTAACTTATATTTGGCTGCCAAATTCGGCAATTTCTTAAAGTGCCTGTCATTTTAAGATAACATGGTGGATGAGGCTAAACAGTGAACTTGGTCGAGACCTTAGTAATTGCTGTGCACATGCTCACTCACATCGGAATCGGTTAATATATAGGAGTGCTGTCGCATGCAAAAAATCAGATTTTTCAAAATACCACACACAATAGAAATTGAAACTGCTATATCTGAGCCATTTTTTAAGGTAAAGACAAACAAAAAATGCTCCTGAATCCTTATATCAAGATCAAATACTTAAGAAAGAAACCTTTTTCAATTTCTAATTTTTTTGCACCTCACTTTAAATATATATATAGTTTTTAATTTAATGGCCGCCATTTTGAAACAAGATGGCTGATGAATCTGGCCAGCGAACTTGGTCGAAATGTTGATGTATACTATCCACATGCCTTCTTACATCGAAATAGGCGAATACGTGTGTTATCGCGTGACAAATACAAGATCGTTTCAAAATGTTAGCCATGCTAGAAATTCAAAGTGCTATAAATCAACCATTTTTTAAGATATCAACAAAAGAACAAATTTTCAGAAACAAAAACTGCTCCGGAATCTTTGTATCAAGGCCAAACACATAAAAAAAATCTTTTTCATTTTCCAATTTTTTAATACCTCATTTTGAATTTTAAATTTAATTTTTTTAAATGGCAACCCTTTTGAAACAAGATGGCGAATGAAGCTGGCCAACGAACTCGGTCGAGACATTGGTATGTACTATGTACAGACCAAGTTACATCCAAATAGGTTCATAAATACGCCTGTTATCGCGTGACAAAAATCAGGTCGTTTTAAAATGTCAGCCACAAGAGAAATTCAAAATGCTATTACTCAGCCAATTTTTTTTAGATATAGACGAAAGAAAAACTGTTCCGGAATCTTTGTATTAAGGTCAAACACATACAAAAAAATCTTTTTCATTTTCCAATTTTTTGGTATCTCATTTAATTTTTTTTTTTTAATGGCCGCCATTTTGAAACAAGATGGCGGATGAAGCTGGCCAACGAACTCGGTCGAGATATTTGTATGTACTATGTACACACCAAGGTACATCCAAGTCGGTTCATAAATACGCCTGTTATTACGTGAGAAAAATCAGGACGTTTCAAAATGTCAGCCACGCTAGAAATTCAAAATGCTATAACTCAGCCATTTCTTAAGATATAGACGAAACAAAAACTGCTCCCGAATCTTTTTATCAAGGTCAAACACATAAGAAGAAAATATTTTTTCAATTTTCAATTTTTGGTACCACATTTCAAATTTAAATTTTTCTTAAAAATTTAAATGGCCGCCATTTTTAAACAAGATGGCGGGTGAAGCTGGCCAACGAACCCGGTCGATACATTGGTATGTACTATGTATAAACGAAGTTACATCCAAATCGGTTCATAAATACGCCTTTTATCGCGTGACAAAATTCAGGACGTTTCAAAATGTCAGCCACGCTAGAAATTCAAAATGCTATAACTCAGCCATTTTTTAAGATATAGATGAAACAAAAACTGCTCCGAAATCTTTGTGTAAAGGTCAAATACATAAGAAAAAAATATTTTTCCATTTTCAATTTTTTGGTACCACATTTCAAATTTTAAATTTTTAAAAAAATTTTAAATGGCCGCCATTTTGAAACAAAATGGCGAATGAAGCTGGCAACAAACTCGGTCGAGAGATTGGTATGTACTATGTACACACCGAATTACATCCAAATCGGTTCATAAATACGCCTTTTATCGCGTGACAAAATTCAGGACGTTTCAAAATGTCAGCCACGCTAGAAATTCAAAATGCTATAACTCAGCCATTTTTTAAGATATAGACGAAACAAAAACTGCTCCGGAATCTTTGTATAAAGGTTAAATACATAAGAAAAAAATATTTTTCCATTTTTAATTTTTTGGTACCACATTTCAAGTTTTAATTTTTTTTTTAAAATTTTAAATGGCCGCCATTTTGAAACAAAACGGCGGATGAAGCTGGCCAACGAACTCGGTCGAGACATTGGTATGTACTATGTACACACCGAATTACATCGAAATCGGTTCATAATTACGGGAGTTACTGTGTTACATAGGCCAGATATATATATATATATCAATTTTGAACGGAGGGTGGTTTCGGGGTCTGGGGGTCATGATCGATGAAAATATACCAAAATTTTTTGAAATCGCTTTCCTCCGAACGGCTGCAATAGGTAGCTTTTTTGTAAAGAAAGCTACCTAAAATATTCAGAATGTAAAGTTGACATTATTTGTTAATTAAACCCATTCAAAGCTCAATTTAGATGTAAATTACCTAATTTTAATGTTATTTCTTGAATTATGGCAGTTATATTTATTATGGTAACTGACATTACTGAAAATAGAATAGAAACACCATAATAGAAATGCCAAAAATAAAGAATTGCCATAAGAAAATATATAATCTTCATTCTTCTTTTAGGTAGCTTTCATTACAAAAAGCTACCTATTGCAGCCGTTCGGAGGAAAGCGATTTCAAAAAATTTTGGTATATTTTCATCAATCATGACCCCCAGATCCCGAAACCACCCTCCGTTCAAAATTGACATATATATATATATATATATATATATCTGACCTTTGTCACACTGTAACTCTCGTATTTATGAACGAATTTGGATGTAATTCGGTGTGTACACAGTACATACCAATCTCTCGACCGAGTTCGTTGGCCAGCTTCATCCGCCATTTTGTTTCAAAATGGCGACCATTTAAAATTAAAAAAGAAATTTGAAATTTGAAATGTGGTACCAAAAAATTGAAAATGGAAAAATATTTTTTTCTTATGCAATTGACCTTTATACAAAGATTGCAGAGCAGTTTTCGTTTCGTCTATATTTTAAAAAATGGCTGAGTTATAGCATTTTGAATTTCTAGCGTGGCTGACATTTTGAAACGTCCTGAATTTTGTCACGTGATAACGGGAGTATTTATGAACCGATTTGGAAGTAACTTCGTTTACACATAGTACATACCAATGTCTCGACCGAGTTCGTTGGCCAGCTTCATCCGCCATCTTGTTTAAAAATGGCGGCCATTTAAATTTTTAAGAAAAAATTAATGTGAAATGTGGTACCAAAAAATTGAAAATTGAAAAAATATTTTTCTCTTATATGTTTGACCTTGATAAAAAGACTCGGGAGCAGTTTTTGTTTCGTCTATATCTTAAGAAATGGCTGTGTTATAGCATTTTGAATTTCTAGCGTGGCTGACATTTTGAAACGTCCTGATTTTTGTCACGTAATAACGGACGTATTTATGAACCGATTTCGATGTACCTTGGTGTGTACATAGTACATACAAATATCTCGACCGAGTTCGTTGTCCAGCTTCATCCGCAATTTTGTTTCAAAATGGCGGCCATTTAAAAAATTAAAAAAAAATTAAAATTTAAAATGCGATACCAAAAAATTGGAAAATGAAAAAGATTTTTTTGTATGTGTTTGACCTTAATACAAAGATTCCGGAACAGTTTTTGTTTCGTCTATATCTAAAAAAATGGCTGAGTTATAGCATTTTGAATTTCTATTGTGGCTGACATTTTAAAACGACCTGATTTTTGTCACGTGATAACAGGCGTATTTATGAACCGATTTGGATGTAACTTGGTCTGTACATAGTACATACCAATGTCTCGACCGAGTTTGTTGGCCAGCTTCATTCGCCATCTTGTTTCAAAAGGGTTGCCATTTAAAAAAAATTTAAATTTAAAATGAAGTATTAAAAAATTGGAAAATGAAAAAGATTTTTTTTATGTACTTGGCCTTGATACAAAGATTCCGGAGCAGTTTTTGTTTCTGAAAATTTGTTCTCTTGTTTTATATCTTAAAAAATGGTTGAATTATAGCACTTTGAATTTATAGCATGGCTAAAATTTTGAAACGATCTTGTATTTGTCACGCGATAACACACGTATTCCCCTATTTCGATGTATAAAGGCATGTGCATAGTATACATCAATATCTCGACCAAGTTCGCTGGACAGCTTCATCAGCCATCTTGTTTCAAAATGGCGACCATTAAATTAAAAAAAAATTATATTTAAAGTGAGGTGCAAAAAAATTAGAAATTGAAAAAGGTTTCTTTCTTAAGTATTTGACCTTGGATTCAGGAGCATTTTTTGTTTGTCTTTATCTTAAAAAATGGCTCAGATATAGCAATTTCAATATCTAATGTGGGTGATATTTTGAAAAATCTGATTTTTTGCCTGCGACAGCACTCATATATATCAATCGATTCCGATGTGAGTGAGCATGTGCACAGCAATTACTAAGGTCTCGACCAAGTTTACTGGTTAGCCTCATCCACCATGTTGTCTTAAAATGGCAGGCACTTTAAGAAATCGCCGAATTTGGTAGCCAAATATAAGTTACTTTAAATAAAAGCAGCTTGGATAAAGCTGACTAATTTCGTGAAATTCTCATTCATAATGATTTAGTATTGATAAAAATTAGTATTGAATCTCCTATATTCGGTTTCCACTAAATTGAGCTTCTTGTGTTTGAATAATATAAGTTGGCTTTTTTAAAATAAGGAATATGAAAGCTACCTCTTCCTCCCGGCACTGGCCGGAAGGACTTTTTTAGGTAACAATTTGGATGAAAATTACCTAAAAAATGAGATTTTGGGTTGTTTTATTCATGCTTTTTCCTGTAAAAATTTATAATTAAATCTTTAAAAAAGAGTTGTGTTTTATAAAACCGTTTTCCCTAAAATATGACCTAATCTGGAAATAAGCTATAGCATATTTTTCAAGATCTAGTAAGCTTTACACAAAAATAAGCCTTACTCCAAAAATAACCTTTCTTAAAATGGTCAATTTCTAAGATAAATTATGGACTTTTCAAATGTACTAAATATGTTGAGACCTTAAAACAACATATATTTAGTTTGAAGTTATTATTTAAAAATTTAATTAAATATTTTTATAGGAATAAGCATGAATGAAAAAACGCAAACTCCATTTAACCTGATTAGCTTATTTTTTATTTTATTAATGATATTGCTCAATTTCTTAAAACAAAAACTAATTTTTAAGAAAGGCTACATTCCACCTGAGATTAAGGCTTAATCCGTAACAACGGCGTAAAAAAAAAATATTGAAAATTTTGTCATTCTGTCATGTGAATATTTAATGGATAAATGAAAAAGACATGAATATATTTAAAAATATATAAATTGTTGTTAATGAATGTATGATCAAAGATAGGTTATTGTACATAAATATTCGAATGAATGTAAATTGTGCAAGAAAAAACAGATACTCCTGTAAAATAACTCCTAACATGTCCTTTGAAATGAAAATTTCTATAAGACCCAGTCTTATTGTCACAGAAATACCGCATTTTGTTATATGAAATGATAGTAAATAACATCTACAAAAAATTCATATTTACAATATCAATTACTAGCAAAACCCGTGGCTTTATTCGCATAATAGTTGAAATATGCCAAGTGACATTTATATGTTTAATTTTTATTAAAAAAAGTTATGCTTTTAGGAATGATTCAAAAATTACTATTTAAAACACAGTTTGACTAAACTTCATTATTACACTGCAGTAGGCGGAAATCAGACTTAAATTAAGAAAAAGAACTAAAACTAAATAAATGATAATTTAGAAAATATTTTGAAACTTTTATGGCCAATTAATATGCTCATTTCTGTATTCATTTGAAGTTTTGAATTTTTTAGAAACCATCTTCTTACTACTTAAAATTAACCATCATCTCAAATTCCAAGCTTTTTGTCTAACGGTCAACCATCTCTCTCAACATAAAATGCTAAGTTGAAATAGGGACCGTTACCATTAATTTGCCAACAATAATTTTGAAATTGGTTTGGTATTTAATAATATTCCACAGAAACGTAATTTAGAAAATTTTAAAGGCCTTTTTTAGAAAATTTGTTGTTCCTGCCAACCTCAGTTGGTAGAGTCACTGGTATAAAATATAGGCTATGTAGGATCAGAGTTTGTCATCATTGATTCGCAACTATTTTATAATCGGTTTATATTTCCAGAGATTGCATAAAAGTCGTAATTTAGGACTTTTTCAGAACGCTTTTCGCTCCTCCCCTTCGCTTCACCCCTTTTTAATTCGAATTTACTTTCGTTTGTTCTTAAATGTTTTATTATTTAAGGTATTTATTAAAGGTATTTATATGTTATAAGTATCTACCATGCCATATTTAATGTATCTAGCCTCTTTAGTATCACAGAAATCGCAATTTAGAATGTTTTTTGCTCCTGAAATCCTCTGGTGTGATAGTGGCACCAACATAAAATATAGCTTATGTTTGAGTAGGTTCTATCACTACCAATTTGCAACCATTTTTTTTTAATTAGCTTGGTGTTTAATAAGATTGCATACAATTTGTAATTTAGAACGCTTTTAGAACGCTTTTCGCTCACTTCATAGTTTTTAAATTTTGAACTTTCTTTCAACGGTTCTTAGAAAGCATTTGCATCTTTTAAGTAATTACCATGCCGAATTTCAAAATGTTAGACCCCTCAGTTGTGCAGAAAACGCACATTAGAACATGTTTTGCTCTTGCAACCCCCAAATGGTAGTGAGAGCAACATAAAATATAGTTTATGTTGCAGCAGGGATTTTCACCATAAATCTGCAACCATTACTTTTGAAATCGATTTAATATTTCCTGAGATTGTGTAGAAATAACAATTTAGAACGTTTTTAGAACAATTTTCGCGCATTTTCACCCCTTTTAAATTCCCAATTTTTTCTAAACTGTTCGTAAAGATAATTTATATCTAATAAATATGTACCATGCCTAATTTCAAGTGGCTAGTCCCTACCGATCACAAAAATCGCAGTTTAGAACGTTTTTTTGTTCCTGCAATCCCCAGGCGGTAGTGACACACATGAAATACCGTCTATTTTAGAGAAGAGGATGTCAGCATCAATTTCCTACCATTACTTTTAAAATTAGTTGATTCTTCCTGAGATTGCTCACAAATCGACATTTAGAACGTTTTTAGAACTCTTTTCGCGCATTTTCACCCCTTTTAAATTTCAAATTTTAAAGAAAATGTTTTTAGAAATCATTTACATCTAATAAATATGTACCTGTACCATGCCAAATTTCATGAATCTAGGTCCTTCCATAACACAAAAATCGCATTTTTAGAACTTTTTTGCCTTTTTACCCCCTTTGGCATAGTAGAAACAGACATAAAATATAGTCTATCTTGGAACAAGAGCTGTCACCATCATTTTTACACAATTATATTTGAAATCGGTTCAGTATTTCATGACATTGCATAGAAGTCGCAATTTAAAACGCTTTTTACAACGCTTTTCGCGCAATTTCACCCCTTTTATCATCGATATCTTTTATGTAACTACCATGCCAAATTTCATTATTCTAGACCAGTGGTTCCCAACCTTTTATTGTTCACACCCTACCGAAGTATATGAAAAATCCCGATCTCACACACATATTCTATAACATATAGATATATCTCTTATTATCTGAAAGTTTGCAATCCCAGGTGGTAGTGACACAAACAAAAATAGAGCCTATGTTAGAGCAAGTGCTGTCACCATCAATTTATAACCATTACTTTTGAAATCTATTTGATACTTCCTGAGATTTCACAGAAATCGCCATTTAAAACGTTTTTCTTCGCGCATTTCCACCCTTTTAAATTTCGATTTTTTAGGAAACGCTCTTAGAGATGATTGCTACCTTAGACTGCCAATCCAAACTACCAATCCAAATTTCATTATTCTAGGTCTTTCCATAACACAAAAACCGCAATTTAGAACGTTTGTTGCTCCTGCAATCCCCAGGTGGTATTGGCAAAAACATAAAATAGAGCCTATGTTAGATCAATTGCTATCATCATCAAATTACAGCCATTAGTTTTGAAATAGATTTGATGCTTCCTAAAATTGCGTAGAAATCGTCAATTAGAACGCTCTTCGCGCATTATCACCCTTTTTTAATTTCAAAATTTTTTAAGAAGTGTTCTTAGAAATCCTTTATATCTAATAAGTAATTAAGGTTGAGTTTTGTAAACCATGGACAATTTAAAAGTTTGCGTAATCTTCAAATACGAGTTCCGTCATGGAACTATTGCTGTACAGACAACTCTAAATGTCAATAAAGCGTTTGGAAAGGATATAGATAACAGACCCACAGTACATGGATGATTTGTGAAGTTCCGATTTGGCAATTTTGATGATCAAAATGAACAACGTGTGCGAATTAGGACCAAGTTAAACGATGATAAACTGAAAGCTTTAGTCAAAGCGAATACATCTCAGACGACGCGTGAATTAGCAGCAAGGTTTGACGTTATCAGTCCAACCATATTAAACCATTCAAAACACATCGGTGAGGTAAAGAAGATGGGCAGATGCGTTCCACATGAAATGAACGAGAGTCAGAAGGAGAATCGTTTAGAAGCTGGCCACTCTTTGCTATTGTGACAAAAAGGTGAACCAATTTACACCGTTTTAATAGGTGTGATTAAAAATGACTATTTTGCGATAATTTCAAGAGTTCGGCAGAATGGTTGGATAAAGATGAAGCACCAAAACACACTCCGAAAAAGAGTATTCATGCTCAACCACATGTTTTCCAACTAACGTTGCTCAAACGACAGGAGCTTGACTTGTGAACTCTCTATCACTCTCCATATTCCCCAGACCTTGCTCCTACTAGCTACCATTCCTTTTGGACATTGGAATACTTCTTGAAAGGAAAAGTAATATATTCCCAACATGCAGTAAGAAAATGTCTTTCGTGATTTTACTGCCGCTTGCCCTTTAGGTTTCTCCGCTTCTGACATTAACATGCTACATTTAAGATGGCAAAACTATATTGATAGCTTAGGGTCATACTTCAATTAATTATAATATTTCTTGTTTGAAATATAATAAACCAAACTTGAATTAAAAATCTGACGTTTCATACTTAATGATTTAATAGTTGCCTAAAAACTTTTGATTTTCTAATACATACAAATAATATTATACGGCACAGTCTTGGAAATATTCTGATCATCTCTGACTAATTCTGCTAACAATAATTCTAAAAAAATCTATCGATAGGAATAATTTCTAGTAATTAATGCAGTGCACAGATTATGCTTCGAGGGTAGCCTAGTGAACATGTTAAAAATTACACCAACTTAAACTTTTTAAACAGTAATACCCAATTTTTGGCACCATATTCGAGTTTCTTGTAACAAATCAACCCGGAAAAGGTATAGTTTGTATACTTTATATTAAATCTCCACACAGTTCCACGAGTTCAAAATTTGAGGATGCTACTGTTTAATCCATTGGAGAAATTTACATTATTTCTCCCTAAATAAACATCAGATTGAATTTTTATTATTTTAATGAAACTAAGAGGCTCGGCCCCCTACGAGCTATGCTCACCATCCCCCATTCAGACACTCTAAAAGTACGCTAATTTGATCAGCTTTTAAAAGATTTTGGAAGATTGAATTATAATTTAAAAAACAGTGGCAATCTCCCTATAAACGAGTTTCTATTCATTTCTCTTTGATTGGGGAATTTTAAGGAAAAATAAGATGCTGTTAAAAGATACGATGGCTGTTTTCGTCTTTGATTAAATAAAATCAGTTAAACATTTCAAAATAAGCTAATGTAAAATGAATTAAGAAAACACAGTCTTCGTCTCCCGGTATTTTTTTAAAAAAGCGAAAAGAAAGTTCTTTTAAATAAGACATTTTAAATGTATCGTTTTTAATCTGACGTAATTTTCACCAAACTTTTCTTTCTCATTTTAATATTCACGTGAAAATACTTTTGTTATAAATGAAATATTATTTGCGCTGAAATAGTTGAAAAGATCTTCTAAAAATATCAAATAAATGTCTCGCGCAATTTTTAAATTAAACTGCTTTGCAATATTATTTTTTGTTCATTTTAAGTAATAAGTGTAATGTGACGTAATTTCTCCGATTTAAGATTTCTTAACGCATGTTAATGAATTTATTATTTTACAATATCCTTTCTCTTTTAAAATTCACGAGTAAATAAGTTTTTATGACGTAATTTTCAATGAGTTCCTGTTTTTTATATTTTCTGTTTATAATAGTCACGTGTAAATAAATTTTTAATTTCAAGCAAAGATTATTCTTTGCGCTGTTTATACAGTTGGCAACAGTTTAAATTAATACTATTTTCTAAAATATGTAAAAAATATCGCTCGAAATGCTGAAAATTTGAAGTTGAAATAGAAATAAAACCTCAAAAAATGAGTCAAATTAAAGAAATAAATGCAGTCTGCACACCGGGAAATTCTAACACGTAATATAATCTAAAAAGGATTAAATTCCCATGTATAGTTTTTTCTCCTATAAAACTTTTTAATAGAAGGATTTTGTCCAAATTTAGCATTAAATATCTCTTAAAATAATTCTTCGATTTGAAAACTGTCTGCATCAGCGTGTTTATCAAACATTTCTCTATAATACCACAGATTTTCATATTTTTGTATGCAATATTTTTCTTAATATTAACGGAGAAAGACCTCCGGTCACAAAAAATTCAAAACCGGCGGCGGCGGTGACAGCGTAAGTTACTTTTTTTTTTAGAATAGAGAGATTACAATAAAAAGATCTAAGCATATTAAAGTGTTTCTTTTCTATTGAAAAACATTTTTTTTAATTACGAAAAATATAAACTAGAAAACAGGAAGTCTGCTTTTTCAGAATTTAGTGTCGCCTCCCGATGAAAATATATACATGTATATAAATATAGATAGTTCAGTTTTAAGACTCCAAACACGCGCTTTTATTTTATATAAAATGAGGTCATCCGCATACGCTAAAGAATTCATCATGTACGATCCAATCTTAAACAACATCTACAGTAAAATATTCATAGGATGTGACTATAGCAGAAAAATACACAAATCCAAAAAAAAGAGATTTAGTCATTCAAGAGACCGGACAAAAAAAATAGTCTCATGATTCATATGCCTTCATTTGTTTGTAATATTAATATAGATACTTAAAATTAAATTTAGTTTATAATAGCTCCATATTTTATCAGAAATCATTCATTTATATTTTTTCAAAATAGCACGTATTTTAATTACATTTTTTTCGTTTTTAAGCGAAAATGGCAGCAAAAATATATAATTGCTATTTTTCAACAATCTTCCCATTACTTTATACAGAAACGAAGTTGCCAAAAACAAACAAATGGTGCTAAAAGCTACAAAATTTAATATATCAAAAATAAATGGAGATGCAGTTTTCAAATAAAATGCATTTTCTCCCAATGCGACGGTATAAAAATTGAAAATGTGCGATGCTTAGAAGTTTAAAAAATTGCATTAGAGATTATTCCATACAATGATACATCTGCTTTGTTTTACAGCTGGCTTATACAACGTAATGTTATTTTTTGGAGATGACACTTTAATAGGTGGAAGAAAGAAATAGCATACCGGGGGCTAATAAATAAACAAAAATATAAAAAGTCCTTTCGGAATGTGCCGGTGGAAAAGGTAGCTTTCATATTGCTTGGTCTTAAAATTTTGCAAATTTTACTCGAAGCTAATTTTACTCAAATTTTAAAGAGCTAAAATGCGATGAACCCGATAAAAAAATATTCGTCATTACTCAATTTGAATGATAATTGAGCCTAATTAGAAAGCTATAGCCAAGTTGGCATCATGTATGTTTACTTATTTTCAGTTGCCAAATTTGGAGATAATTTGCCTAGTGTCGCCTTGGCGCAGCATGTCCCTTAAGGAATTTTGCGCCATAAAACCTCATACAACAACCAACCAAACTAGTGTCGCCAATCTTGGCGAGAATTTGAAGGTAACGGATATTAATAATATTTAAAAAATCCGCGGCTGTGCACGGTACAAATGGCCGCCATTTTGAAACAAAATGACGGATGAAACTGGCGAATGAACTTAGTCGAGACATTCATATGTACTATGCACATATTTAATCTTATCCAAATCGGTTTATAAATACGAGAGTTACAGCATGACAAAAATGAGATTGTTTGAAAATCTCAGCCACCCTAAAAATTCAAACTGCTATATCTCTGTCATTTTTTAAGATAAAGACGAAACAAAACATGCTTCGTAATCCTTGTATTATGATCAAACTCTTAACAAAAAATACTGTCCAGTTTTTAATTTATTTGCACCGCTTTTAAAATTTTAAATTTTTTAAATAGCCGCCATTTTGAAACAAGATCACGGATGAAGATGGCCGGCGAACTCTGTCGAGACACTGGTATGCACTATGCATACAATTAATTTCACCTAAATCGGTTTATAATTACGAGAGTTTTATCGAATGACAAAAATCATATATATATATATATATATATATATATATATGGATGTAAATGTATAAATATATGTATATGTTATACTTCTCGATTTTAATATAGATTGTGTGGATGAACACATTGCATATCATTGCCAACCAATACTTATTCCGTAGAATTTAGTTTGCAGTCGTAAGTGGCTAAAGTTGGAACACAGTAATGCAGTCATTCGGAAAAATTTTCCATCCAATCAAATAAGGCGGCATAATCAGAAATAAATTTATTGAAATTCACATATTAGCAACAACGTTCACTAGTTATTCAGTTGAATCTCAGATCTGGTCTGCATCACTTGATAGTAATTACGACGATGTTAAATCGTATTAAAAACTACACTATTTTAAAAATATCTCCGCCAAGAGACAGCTGTTTGTTAGAAAATGAAAATCGTGCAAATTATCTCTTCCAAACCAGTACAAGTTGTATAAATATCAGCAAAAAAGCACAATGGTACACTGACGTGTTCTACAAAAGAGCCAACGAAAATTAAGTTAGGAGGGAAGTAAAGAGAAAGCGCGCTTAGCGATTGGTTGAAAAGGATGCGTAGGGCGGTAAAAACATGACGTTGTGACAGAACACTTTATTTATAGCGGAAGTTTTAAAAATTATTAAAAACAATTATACAAGATATTATTAAAAGACAGGTAAAATCGTACATATTATAAGGATTTGGAATAAATTAACTAAGGTAAAATGGCGATGTTTTTTAATTATTATTGTATATATATGGGGCATTCTCACAAACTTTTGACTTTCATGTCCCTGAATAGTAATTTTTATTTTAATACACTTTTTCGTGTTTTTTTATTTCATATACTGGAGAACATCCCATTGGATGATTGCACAGCAATATTAATGAGATAAGTAAGTTTTGGACGATGTTGGGGGTCCAAACACATGGAAAACTCATCTACCGTCCCGTGTCCCTGATGCTGATTTTTAAGATTTGGAGCTGTCTGGATAAAAGTATTTCAATAAAAATAATTCGATGTAATTTTTTTATGAAACTGGAACTATTGTTTTATATAAATATGTAGCTAAAAAGTAACCTGCACACATTTTTAGGGTTGTTATTATTTTTAAAACTCTGTCCCTGGGTTTTAGATTCCTTACCATCTCTCTTCTAAAATTATACAGAAAATCATTTCACATACAGCCACAGAAAACTTTTCAAGTTTTTTCTCATGCAGAAGTATGCTAGAGAAATAATGTCTAAAATTCTTTGGCAGGAAATTTACTGTAGGATTTAAATCAGCATTTAAATATCAATTTCAAGCATCGTGGCTTTATTGGTAGTCTCACCGTCCCCAAGGTTTATTCCTGCACTTTTCGAGGTAAATTAAAAAAAAAAAAATTAATCCAATGTTAAAAACTGTTTCTAAAAATCAATGAACATTGTGGCTATCACTTGGTCTTAACATGATTTTCCTAAAAATAGCTGGTAATTTTCCTTACCGTTCCTTTTTTTTTACCATTTCGTCCCTTTTTTCCAATACCATCCCCTTTTTTTTTTACCTTACCGTCCCTTCTTTAACACCCCTTTAAGAGAATATTATACAAAAATTCTGTATTAAAAGTGTTACATTGTTATTATTTCTTATTTGAATGTCCTGTGGGTACTATGAAAATTCATTATAAGTAACGATTTAGAAGAAAATAAAAAGTTACAGTGGTAAAATGGTAAGGAAAATTAAACTCGCAAGTTTAACTTAAACCTCAGTTAAATAAAAAATTTTTCGCTGCTGACCATTTTTTCTTTATTTTGAATCATTAAGGCATTCGTCTATCAGATTAAAATGTTATTTTAGCAAATTTAATTTTGTCAGTTTTTTTCCTCAAAAGTCAAAAGATTGTGAGAATGCCGCATATAAGCCACATTTGATCGGAGGGTGGTTTTATGGTCTGGGGATCATGATCGATAAAATATACCGAAATATTTCGGAAGTGCTTTCCTCCGGACGACTGCAATAGGTATTTTTTTACTTTTTGTAATGAAAGCTTCCTAACAAGCACTTATTTCTTCTGATGGTTATGAAAATTGCAAGAATAATGTTATTCCAGGCAATAGGGAATTTTACCTAGCAAAATTAATGGTAGTTCTGGAAATCGGCTTACTTTATGTTTTTTGGGTCGCTGAATCCGAATTTGTCACTTCCCACCAAAATTTCCCTGGCAACCCCCCCAAATATTGGTAACCCCCACCCCACCCCCCAAAAAAAGGTTTTTATTAAAAAAATCAATTTTTTATTGTTTTAGGGGAAAAGTATCTAGAAATTCAGAAAGTAGATAATATTTGCAAATAATTAGATATATGACATTATGACTTAGGATGAAGGGGAAGGGGGGATCTGCCTCGGAACATGCGCGCGGTGTTGCGTGGACTAAGTTGCGCAATTCCACTTAACCACTTACACGTTTACATTCGCCCCCCCATCTCCCCTCCGAACATTCCTTATAAGGTTTACTTTAAGTTTTTTGGATCGCTCAATCCGAATTTTTAACTTACCCCCAAAATTCCCCTCCCCCGAAAAGCCCCCAAAATAGTTGTTATTAACTTAAATTTCTTATTATTTTAGGGGAAAAGCATTACAAAATTCAGAAACTAGACAAAATTTGCAACAAATAGGATATATGATATTATGACGTATGATAAACGGGGAGAGAGGGGGCTGAATTGGAACATTCCCCGCGCTCTTTTCTCAAAAACCAATTTTTTTCAAAAAATCAATTTTTTGGGGGGTTGCCGGGTGAAATGTTGGTGGGAAATTACAAATTCGGATTCAGCGACCCAAAAAACATAAAGTGAGTCGAAATCCAGAACTAGTATTAATTTTTCCAGGTAAATCCCCTATTACCTGGACTTCATAACTTAGTCCACGTAGCGCCGCAGTGCATGTTCAGAGGCAGCCCTCCCCCTCCCCGTTCATCTTACGTCATAATGTCATATATTCTATTTGTTGCAAATTTTGTCTAATTTCTGAATTTCGTAATGCTTTTCCCCTAAAACAATAAGAAATTTAAGTTAAAAATAACTATTGGGGGAGGGTCGGGGGGGGGGATTTTTGGTGGGAAGTTTAAAAATTCGGATTCAGCGACCCAAAAAACTTAAAGTAAACCTTTTAGAGAAAGTTCGGAGGGGAGACGGGGGGGGGGGGGGGAGGGATGCAAACGTGTGAGAGGTTAAGTGGAATTGTGCAACTTAGTTCACGCAGCACCGCGAGCATGTTCCGAGGCAGATCCCCCCTTCCCCTTCATTCTAAGTCATAATGTCATATATCTAATTTCTTGCAAATTTTGTCTGCTTTCTGAATTTCCAGATACGTTTTCTCTAAAACAATAATTTTTTTTAAAAATTAAAACCTTTTTTGGAGGGCATTTTACAAAAATTTGGGGGGGTGTTGCCGGGGGAAATTTTGGTGGGAAGTTAAAAATTCGGATTCAGCGAGCCAAAAAACATGTAGTAATCCTTTTTCCAGAACTACCATGAATTCTGCTATGTAGAGTCCCTATACGGTCTCTATTGCCTGGACTATGTTTAAAATAAGTAATCACTGAGCGAAACATACTACTGCGGAAGTAACGGAAAAATTTTAAAGTAATACCTGTAAATTTATCTTTTTAAAAATAATTTTTAAATACGTTTTAGATTTAGAGTATAAACTTGTTATATGCGTTATTACTAAAAATAAAAAATTACATTAAAATTTTTTTTGGTGTATTCTACTTTTTCAAACGAGACAAAATTTATATTAGAAGTTTTTCAAATGATGCGCTTATCAACTATTAAATAAAATAAAATAAGACAGAAATCAACAAATAGGCAACGCTGAATCAGCATACATGTAAGTACATTATGTCTACACACTCACATGTTTAACTTGTAATACTATAAATGCTTAATATACAGGGTGTCCATAATTAAACGACCCTAGTTTAAAGGCGTCTACAGACAAAACTATTGTTCATAAAGTTGTGAAATTTCGGGAAAGGCATAATAAAGGGATGGGAATTTGTTTAAGCTAAAAAAATAAAAATAAAATTAGTTTAAAACTTCGCCACCAGAGGGTGATTTTTAATAAATTACATATTTAGCATTAAGATAGTTTAGAAATTTTATTTACAGGATGTTCATCGACCCTATTTTAAAGTTGTCTACAGACGGAACTGTTGTTCAGAATGTTGTGAAATTTTTTGGAGGACATAATAAAAGTATGGGAATATCTGTAAGCGAAAAAAAAAGAAGGGGCCATTTTTTTAACGAATTACACACTAAGCTTACATTTACGATAGTTTAACAAATTTTGTTATAACCAAACATGTTCTGCATGATTTTCCTCATTTTCAGAAACCATCTGAAATCGTAAGATAGTATGTTCCACAGTTGACCACACTATGTTCAGGGAAGAGCTAGGAAAATGTCGTGAAAAGCTGTCTTTAGAGTTAAGTTAATAAATGAAATTTTTAAACTATCGTAATGCTAAATGTGTAATTTATTAAAAAACTCCCTCTGGTGGCAAAATTGTGAATTACTTTTATTTACATTTTTTTAGCCTAAACAAATTTCCATCCCTTTATTATGTCTTTCACAAAATTTCACAACTTTATGAACAATAGTTTTGTCTGTAGAGAACTTTAAAGTAAGGTCGTTTAATTATGAACACCCTGTACATCGTTATTTTATATAAAATTGCTGTAAATGTAAAACGATACATTTTCCTATTCAGCAGCTAGAGACTATCGGAATATATATAATATATCGACAAATATTCTTTTTTTTTTCAAATTTGGTGCAGAAATAGGTCTACTAAAAAGACAATGGCTTTTAGGAAAATCTCTTAGTCATAGATCACATGGACTGATAATATCAGGTGTGTGCGAATACTAAATTATTGGAAAAAAATGTTTGATCATTTGTGTAACTTTAAAATGTTAATTTGCGAAACAAGAATTGTTAGGAGGTGATGACTCTAGTAGGAATGTTATGTCTTCAATCGCATTTCCTGTTCACCGTTAACAAAAATTCTTCATTATATCAAAATACTACTTTCCATAGCCTCTAGCTGGCTGGGATTTCTGTTGCATTGATTTCATTAATAAAATACAGTCGAATAAAAAATCTTGCACTAGATCTACATAACATGGTTACTCATTCAGGATATAAGAATTGTTTGAGGATATTCTCTATCGGCAATTAAACAATTGTCTAACTTAGTCATTAAGGCGAAAGTTTCATTCATCAGTTTCTTAAAATGTCGAATGACAGAATGACGTCTGTTTTTACTCAAGAAAAGAACTCATGTAAAAAATTATGAATTTTTTATTTCGCTAAATGCAGTTGCTGAACATTTTAAGCGGATAAAAATACAAACCCAACATATGATTGTTCGCAAAGTGGAATACGTTACAGTCATAGAACTTTTACATTAACACGCGGCGATGGACTGCTGGCTTACACACTGTTTTCCACTTTTTTAAAGTATACGAAAGCACAATCGAGTCGTTTTCTCCTCTACCTGTTTGAATGCTAACATTCAAGTGCGCAGCTTTGCATATATGCAAACAACACTGTTTTGAATATAATAGATTTTTTTTTTAATTCGCATATACCTAATTCACACCAGAAAATTAAAATATAATGTTTGTTTCAATTAAAAAAATAGGCATTCCTTATTTAAATAAAGTTAAATTAACGATTGAAACTTTCTGGTGTAAAGTCAGATTCTCTGAGCTACGTAATTTCTAGAAAGTATTCCATCATGGGAATTAAAGGGTTAAAGATTAAGTTTTATAAAATAAATAATTATATAAAATAAGGTATTTGGAGATATACTTACTAAAGTATTTACTAATTTGCATTATTTAAGCGTAAATCAGCCACACGACAGTAGTTTTTACTTATATTGCAGATGTGCAGCAGAAGAAAAGATTGACGTATTATATGAAAAATATATCTCTGATTTTTTTTTTTCATTATTTTTCCTGTGTTATAAATCTTTCAGAGTATCATATATAATTTTTTTGAAACAAAATAAAATATCGCGCATTTAAGGATTAAGATGCCTGAAGATTTTTTGGATTTCTATACCTCCATTGTCATCAACTGCATATAATAAGTGGTAGTACTGAACCTTTTCGTAAATGCGTTCAAAGAAGCAATTCTTTTCCAGGGGAAGCAGAGATAGGAAAAAATTTATTTCGTCTCACCAGTATTTCGAAAAATAAATTTCATACTAGATTTTTATTTTGTATGTTAAAGTCATTTATCACAAAATTTGTCGCTTTGAAATTGTGGTATGATTGCCATCCTACTTTTCGCCTCACTCTATTATGAGCTTACGGACACATCCATTTTACTGGTATGCATACTGTCTGTAATACTTTCGAACTAGATTCTGTTCGTTTTGAATTACAAAAGGGGCGTCATGTTTCATAGTGCTTTGTCCCTGTGATGCTACATCAATATATAGTCCAGGCAATAAGGAATTTTGCCTAGCAAAATTAATGGTAGTACTGGAAATTGGCTTTCTAGATGTTTTTGGGGTCGCTGAATCTGAATTTGTAACTTCCCATCAAAATTTCCCCCGGCAACCTCCCCAAATTTTGGTAAAAAGCCCCCCCAAAAAAGGTTTTTATTAAAAAAATCAATTTTTTATTGTTTTAGAGACAAAGTATCTAGAAATTCAGAAAGTAGACAAAATTTCCAACAAATTAGATATATGAAATTATGACTTAAGATGAAGGGGAAGGGGGGATCTGCCTCGGAACATGCGCGCGGTGCTGCGTAAACTAAGTTGCGCAATTCCACTTAACCACTCACACGTTTACATTCGCCCTCCCATCTCCCCACCGAACTTTCTCTATAAGGTTTACTTTAAGATTTTTGGGTCGCTGAATCCGAATTTTTAACTTTCCACCAAAGATCCCCCCCCCCCCCCCGCAAATAGTTGTTTTTAACTTAAATTTCTTATTATTTTAGGGGAAAAGCATTACGAAATTCAGAAACTAGACAAAATTTGCAACAAATAGGATATATGACATTATGAATTAGGATGAACGGGGAGGGTGAGGGCTGCCTCTGAACATGCACTGCGGCGCTCCGTGCACTAAATTATGAAGTCCAGGCAATAGAGGATTTACCTGGGAAAATTAATACTAGTTCTGGATTTCGACTCACTTTATGTTTTTTGGGTCGCTGAATCTGAATTTGTAACTTCCCACCAAAATTTCACCCGGCAACTCCCGAAAAAAGTTTTTTTTTGAAAAAATTTGGTTTTTGAGAAAAGCGCGCGGGGAATGTTCCGAGGCAGCCCCCTCTCTCCCCGTTTATTCTACGGCATAATGTCATATATCCTATTTGTTGCAAATTTTGTCTAGTTTCTGAACTTCGTAATGCTTTTCCCCTAAAATAATAAGGAATTTAAGTTAAAAACAACTATTTGGGGGGTTTTCGGGGGGGGGGGGGATTTTGGGGGTAAGTTAAAAATTCGGATTCAGCGACCCAAAAAACTTAAAGTAAACCTTATAGAGAAAGTTCGGAGGGAAGATGGGAGGGCTTATGTAAACGTGTGAATGGTTAAGTGGAATTGCGCAACTTAGTCCACGCAGCACTGCGGCGCAAGTTCCGAGGCAGATCCCCTCTTCTCCTTCATCCTAAGTCATAATGTCATATATCTAATTTGTTGATAATTTTGTCTACTTTCTGAATTTCTAGTTATTTTTCCCCCTAAAACAAAAAAAAAAAATTTAATAAAATATTGGGATTTTTTAATAAAAACCTTTTTTGGGGGGCTTTTTACCAAAATTTGGGGGGTTGCCGGGGGAAATTTTGGTAGGAAGTTACAAATTCGGATTCAGCGACCCAAAAAACATCTAGAAAGCCGATTTCAAGTACTACCATTAATTTTGCTAGGTAGAGTCCCTATACGGTCTCAATTGCCTGGTTTTGGAAGTTGGCTATCTTAATTAATTTTTGCTGCCAAAGTTCTAACAACAGTCACTACATCCCGGAAACAGCAGAGTTAGCGTCATCACCTTCCTTATCACAGATCTGGTGCACATAACACCAGGAAAAAACTGCTTCCGACCATTTAAATTAACATTCCTGATTTACACGCATTTCAATTTATGTCTAATCCCATATAATCTGGCGAATTATTTACACGGGCATACTTCTGTGAATTTTGAAGCTATCAAGATGGACTTTTTTTGTGTTTAATTCAAGAATGGTTAGGAAAATTTTCCCAATTGGAAATTTTACCCTGTGGAGGTCGTATTAAAATTTAATTTGTGTATTTTCTCAAATAGTTACCCCATGGGGCTTAAACCCTTAGGGATGACATATACGTGACGTATACATGAATCATAAGGTGTTCAGATTCCGTGATTATTCCCACCAGTTATTTTTATTGTAAATTTTGCTTTATTTAACCGGGGCATTTTCCCGATTTAATTAGGCAAAAATTTCTGATTTTAAAAACCGGTTATAAAAGATTAAAAATATTGTAAAAGACGCTCGTCCTGAAGGTGTTAAACTTATGTCATCAAATATTGCACCTTTTTTATTAAACTTTGCAATAGAAAATATCTGTCTAGGGGCAATATTTAAGGAAATGTGCTATTGTTTCGATTTTTATTAATCACACTGTATATCTTTGTAAACATTTTAAAGTATAATATTTTACAGATTATATGTCTACAATAAAAGAAATACTGAATAATAATATTTATTAATGTTCTCTTAGACAAATGCATACATGAGTACTCATTAAAAATTTTATCTTTATAAAGATAAAATTTTTTTAAATGTTTCTCAGGTAATACATTAAACTAAATTAAATTTCTAATGATTTCATTAAACAAATCAGCAATACCATTATTTCTTTAACAAAAAAGAAAAAGAAAAGAAAGAAAGAAATGCCTAATAATAATAATGCCAGCCCTGCACAGGTTTGGGGGCAATTTTCTTTCATTAGACTCCAGCTTCCTGTAAAGAATGATACTCCGTTGTGAACACCTGTAAAGAATGATGTCCGAGGCCAAGTTCAAGTTTCGGGTCAGACCATTTTCCATGCAGACCACTAGCCTTCTAAGTGTTTGGGGCGTAATATTCCGTTCACTAAGCTCCAGGTTTCACAGCAATACAAGCAATATTTAAGATAATATAATTCTATAGATTTAATGAATTTTAAATACATTGAAGAATGATTATTACTCTCAATGATTACATTCATATTTGTAATTGAGTTTTTTTTTATAATGTTGAAAGAATCATATTTTCTTAGCATTTAAAACAAAATGCAAGGAAAACAACATTACAATTTTATCCTTTTGCAAGACGCTCGGAGGGCTAGATAAAATAATAAATATTTACTCCACGACTGTCCAACCTTTTTGCCTGAAACCCATTAGTCCTGTTTTTCAAAATAGAAATCTGCTCCTTTTCCTGTGCTTAAATAAAGCTAACTATTATTTTCGAAAATGGCAGCTCTGCAGCCCACAAAGCACAGGGTAGGGTTTTTTATTACTGAACTGTAGATAACTGGAATGCTGCTTTACACCAAAATAAAGCGAAATAGTACTCATAAAAGAAAACCGCTTATTTTATGGAAATTGGCGTATTCAAAATCTCTGTATTGACGCATAATGCCCATCCGGCATACATAGAAGAATTTTAGAAAACTAAACCAAGTCGTGATAATTTTTTCAGGACTCTTTTGAAGGGAAGCGCATATTTTGTCCAGATTTTAATTTAAAAAGTCTGCATTTCAATGAAAATTCTAAATTTAAAAAAAAAGGTCATTCATATTCGAACAAATAATGTACAATATGATGCAAAATTTAGAAATTCACTAATTCCTATTTAAATTTATTCACTGAATGTTCTATATCCAAAATAGACTGCTGAAAACACAAAAAATTGATTTCCTTTTTATGAAATTACGTACGCTGAATACAATTTGCTCTTTATTGTTAATCAAGATAAATTAAGATTTTATGACACCAAATTCTGCATCTAACACGCGTTACAGCTTATGAACATTTAATATATCCCTTATATTATCACTGTACAGTGAATTTGCTTGGGTTTTTCGCAATTTTTATCCGATTTTTAATTTAGAAATTCTGCATTCCAATGAAAATTCTAAATTTAAAAAAAGGTCATTCATATTGGAACAAATAATGTACAACATGATGTAAAATTTAGAAATTCACTAGTTCCTCTTTCAATTTATTCACTGAATGTTCTATATCCAAAATACACTGCTGAAAGCACAAAAAATTGATTTCCTTTTTATGTAAGTACATACGCTGAATACAATTTGCTCTTTATTGTTAGTCAAGATAAATTAAGATTTTATGACACCAAATTTTGCACCTAACACGCGTTACAGCTTATGAACATTTAATATATCACATATATTATCACTGTACAGTGAATTTACTGGGGTTTTTCACAATTTTTATCCGATTTTTAATTTAGAAATTTTGCATTCCAATGAAAATTCTAAATTTAAAAAAAAGTCACTCATATTGGAACAAAAAAACAGGCAAGATTAGGTAAAATTTAGAAAATAATTAATTCCTATTTGAATTTATTCACGGAATGTTCCACTCGTATATCCAAAAAAGGTTGCTAAAAACACGAAAATTTGATTTCCTTTAGACGTAATTACATACGCTGAATGCAATTTGCTCTTTATCGTTAATAATGACAAATTAAGATTTTACGACACCAAATTTTGTACCTAACACGCGTTACAGCTTATGAACATTTGATATATAGCTTATATTAACACTGATGCAATTATATTGAAAGAAAATACCTTTTCGAGAGGAAATGAGAAAAATAAATATTAATAAATCAAGGGGAAAAAATCTGCTTCATTCATGGATGGAAATAGTTCTATGATATATTAAGAAATATAACACAAAAATGTATCACTTAATTTTTGTAAGAGTACCTAAATGTAATTAGTACGTCAACAACATAATAATACCTTGTATATGTGAAGCTGAACAGCCGATGTAAGTGCTACGTGTCGAAAGAAAAGAAATATAAATTGATAAAAAAAAATTATATTTATGAGAGAAAAACGAAATAAAAAATAATGAAAGAAACTATTCTTTTGATTATCTGAGAAAAAAAGTTGCTTCAAATAAATGCTTTTTCTAGGCGAAGTAACTTTAGAAAAAATTGTTCTATCCTTTGCGAAAATTAATTTTTTCGTTGCTGTTCAACATCTTATGGATTAAAAATGAAAGGTGATCATAAACAACAGTAAAAAATATATATTTATAGTTAGAAACAAAGGAATTCAAGTAAGAAATTATTTAAGATAAGAAATAAAGTTAAATTGATGAAAATAAAATCAGTAGAAAACTGTTAATTTGAAAAAAAAAATGGTATGACACCAAAACAAGTTTATAGGATTCCACAGAAAAGGTAAAAGTGATGCATTTAAAAGCAATAATTTTTTTTTTCAAAATGAATTAAATGTCTAAATTACTTTTAAGCCATTATTAAATGGGAATAAGGTCATTTCTTCAACAATAAGACAAAACAGAGAACAAAATAGATAAGATTGTCCTGTCGAAAAAGATAAATGAGTGAGTAAAACGTCCATATTTAATTGCAGTGACTTGCTTAGCTATTGAAACATCTAAGATGCACCGTAAAAAAAGCATGTTTATTTTACAGAAAAAAAGCTGTCAGCCAAGACATCAATATTTAAAATATAATTGAATCTTAAACGTTCTGAAAATTATTTCTGTGTAATCTTTCATAATTTTTGAACCGCTAGATTAATTTTTTAAAGCATTATCTACAAATTATCCCTACAGGACAAAAGAATTAATAAATGGTTTATTTTTCAGTAATCTTTCATAATTTTTGGACCGCTAGATTAATTTTTTAAAGCGTTCTCTACAAATTATCCCTACAGGACAAAAGAATAAATAAATGGTTTATTTTTCAGTAATCTTTCAGAATTTTTCGACCGTTAGATTTATTTTTTAAAGCGTTATCTACAAATTATCCCTACAGGACAAAATAATAAATAAATGGTTTATTTTTCAGTAATCTTTCATAATTTTTCGACCGCTAGATTTATTTTTTAAAGCGTTATCTACAAATTATCCCTACAAGACAAAAGAATAAATAAATGGTTTATTTTTCATTAATCTTTTATAATTTTTTGACCCCTAGATTTATTTTTTAAAGCGTTATCTACAAATTATCCCTATAGGACAAAAGAATAAATAAATGGCTTATTTTTCAGTAATCTTTCTTACTTTTTCGACCGCTAGATTTATTTTTTTAGAATATTATCTACAAATTACCCCTACAAGACAAAATAATAAATAAATGGTTTATTTTTCAGTACGCAAGGCAAAAATCTGTTAATTTTGCAGAAAAATGATGCCGTCTAGGACGCCAATAAAAATTTATTTATTTTAAGAAAAATATCAGTATTTATTAAAACTTTCTATAACTTTAACAGATTATGCCCGTAAAATAAACAGTTTACAGATTTCATACGAAATAAAATATGTATTTTTACGAACTTATTGTTATTTTAACAGACTTCGTAGTAAATTAAATGTATTTACAAAATTTTTCTTTGTAAAATGAACAGTATTTTTAGTGCCATCTGGGTTGATGGTTTTTTGTATTGTAAAATGAACAAGGTTTTTTACTGTGAGGAAACTATATAACAAGTTAGAATATAAGCTCTGAATATCAGCCCCCGATATGCTATTTCTTTCGGCCAGCAATTGAAGTGCCGTCTCTAAATAATAAAGTTCCGTTGAATAAGCCAGCTGTAAAACAAAGTAGATGTATCCTCATACGGTTAAATACTCTACTGCATTTTTTTTTTTTTTATTTCTAAGCATTGCACATTTTCAATTATTATACCGCCGTATTGGGAAAAAAAGTGCTTTTAAATGCAATTTGTTTGAAAACTGCTTCTCAATTTATTTCTTATTAATTTTTTTTATTGTTTTTAGCATCATTTGTTTAATGTTAGCAACTCAAGTACTCCATTTCTCTAGAAAGTAAAGGAAAAATTGTTGAAAAATAGTAATTATATCTTTTGTTGCCATTTCCCATGACAACTGAAAAAAATGTAACTAAAATATGTGCTATTTTTAAAAAAATATAAGTGAATGATTTCTGATAAAACATGGTTCTATTATAAACTGTATTTAATTTTAAGTATGTATATTAATATTGCAAACAAATAAAAGAATATGAATCATTAGATAGCCGGGTTTTTTTCGTCGAGTGTCTTGAATGACGACACCTCTTTTTTTGGATTTGTGTATTATTCAAGGATAGTGATGTCATATGTATACTTTACCGTAGATGTTGTTTAAGACTGGATCGTAAATGTGGAATTTTTCAGCGGATGTGAATGATGTCATTTTATATAAGTAAAAGCGTGTGTTTTAAGTATTAAAACTGAAATCTTAGAAGTGTAAAAAATAACAACGTTAAGGGCACCAAAAATGTTAAATTTTAAGCATACCGGTTTCGGTAGCATATAGCATACATTCCTCAGTCTGAGGAAAGTATACTATATGCTACCGAAACCAGTATGCTTAAAATGTAACATTTTTTGTGCTTTTAACGTTGTTATTTGAGGAAAGTATGCTATATGCTACCGAAACCGGTATGCTTAAAATTTAACATTTTTGGTACTTTTAAAGTTGTTATTTTTTACACTTCTATTTTATTGCTCCAAGCTCCTTCTTCATAAAACTAAAATCTGTTATGTACTATCTATATATTATATACATATATATTTTTTTTTCATCGGGGGCGACGCTAAATCTGAAAAGTAGAATTCCTGTTTCCTAGTTGAATAATATTTCTCTCTCCCGCATACCATGGCAACGGTAGCGGCTGAGAGGTTTTGCTTTCAAAGCTGGTAAACGGGTGATGGGGTGAAACGGGTTCGAACCAGTTTTGTGCCGGGTCAAACTCGCTAAGTTGAAACTCGTGAGTTTGACTCAATTTCTGTAGGTTTTGAGTCGAGTTTGATTTAATGTTTGAAAACCCTGAGTGATTTGAGTTTAACTAAACAAATTCTGAGTTCATGTCAAAATTACAGCTCATAGTCCAAGAGCCGACAGCACAAAAACCTATGTTATGAAGCACAAGAAAAAAAACCTTTATTTTATGTAAGAGTAGAAGTAGGGGAATCTAATGATCCATGTCTGCCGGAAGAGAAAAGGTGCATAACCCAAAAATTAATACCACCAGTGGTTGACTCTTAGGTTTATCATTGTGTTTTCCTGCTGCCAGTCCTCCATGTTTTCATACCTTTGTTTGTAGGAAAAACACAATGATAAACCTATGAGTCAATCAATGGTGGTATTAATTTTTGGCTGGGGTCATATGTTAAGTGGGGTCATATGTTTGTTTATAGTTTCTCACAGTCAGTCTGTGTAATACTATGCCCCCTCCCTCCAACTCCACCCCTCTGAGCACCTTATTTCTTTTCAATCGATAGTACTAATGAAAATTAGGCATAATTTTTTCCTCTAACAAAATTCTTGGAAATTCCGATATTCCATTCAAATGCTGTGAAATTCAGCTCAAAGATTTAAGATTATTTAACCGAAATTAATGATATTGATTACAATATTTCAATTTTGTCTTGTTATAGTACTAAATTAACTAGACAGGTTTTAAAACTATAATATATCCATAAAATTAAACAAAATATTTTCTTTCTCTTTTTCGCTTGAATTTCTGTTTCTTAATCCTTTCTTTCTTTCTTTTTTTTATAGAATCAATAGAGAGCTTCGCTTTTTCAGGTAGATTTCGTATGAAATAGTACCTATTTGATCTCCCCTATGTTGGAATTTCGGAAAAAATTTTGCAGATCTACATCGATCATGACCCCTAGAACACAAAACCGCCACCAGTAAAAAACTTTATCTATCTATCTATCTATCTATATATATATATATATATATATATATCACTTTTTTATGGACACGATAATTTCCATAATTCTGCACAAATGTTTACCAAACTCATACATGAAATCAAGGGGCATAAAATCTCGGTCAATTTCGTTAATGGCCAAATCGGACCAAGGGAGTAGAAATAGAGTGGGGTTTTGTGAAAACAGAAAAAAACCCATAACTTCTTAATTATAATACCTATAGACGCAGTATAAAGTTATTATTACTTCTAAAAAATTGGCCAAAAATTTATGTATGACAGATTTTTGATAAAATTAAAAATGGGCTCAAGGGACACAAAAAATAGAGTTTTGGGAGAAAAAAATTCATAAGTTCGTCAATTCTCAATTTGTTAATAAATTCTCTTAATACTATCTACAACTTTTATATAGACAAGTTTTTGATAGGACAAATTCTTAATGAAAAAAGAATTAAAAACGAAAACAAAAAGGGGGTTGAAGAAGTAAAAAAATGCATAACTTCGTCAATTCACAAGATATCAGATCCGCATGAATTTATTATATATCTTCTTAATATTGTCTACAACTTTTATATTGACAAGTTTTTTGATAGGACCAACGCTTACAGCAAAAAATAAATGTAAAATTACATCGGGATTGGCGAAATAAATATCGTATGAAGGATGTACTCAAATCTAAACTGCTTGTTTTCTGACTCATTTTTAATTCATTTTTGCTTTAAAACGCATCAAATTGGTACGATCTCTTATTCAGAAACTATATAATGTGCCGTAATGGTTGATGTTTTGATAGAGGCTGAATATATTTTTTAAAATGATGTCAAAGTGGGCATTTTGAACAGAATTTCTCGAAGTGATTGTGTTAGAAACGAAAAATATGGTCCGACTGAAAAAAGAATTTTTATAAATTGAGTTCTAATTAATTGAACGGAAAAAAACATAGATCACTTATAAATGCCTTAAAAAATTACGTCAGCAAGTTTCATGCTTTTCATTTTAAAAATGAATCCGAAAATGTGTCAGAAAATTTCGAGTTGTTGAGCATGGAAAAATATTTTTTGAATACTGGCCTTAACACGATCCTGACAAAACCAGTTTTATATAAAAGGGAAATTAAAAACTGTTCAAAAGGGGACAGATAAGATTGTTAAAGTGGATTTATCTCTAATCATGATTTAGTTTTCGTTGTTGAAATTAGTACTTATCTTCGAAATCTACCTGGGTCTGTGGGCCGAACCGTCAGGGATTTTTTTAAAAGCAGTTTAAATCGGGCGAAAACCTTTTATAAATTTTTAATCTAAATGCGCACTTAACTCATTTTTCAAATGCTGAATTTAAGTTTGAAATTTCTTTGTGAGTTTATACAACACTAGTTTGAACCCATGTCGCGCTCGTCGACCTAACCGTTCAAAGCTTTCGGTGGTTTTCTTATCAATGCGTAAATACGATTAGCTTCTCTTTAGCCGACTTCCATGGATAACACTGGTTTTCTTTTTCTTATATCCCTCACGCAGATAATCGTCGTAACAAAAACACCAACACACACATCTCTCACATCATCTTTCTCACATCATCTTTCTCACATCATCTCTCTCATATTATCCTATCGTTGTCGGTTTCTCACAGTTGAATTCTTTCTATATTAGTCACTGTTGAAGATAAAAAATTATATATTTTGTGCATGCTTCTAAAAAACTTAATTTTGTCCTCCCTTGAGATTGTCAAAAATTTTTTATTATTTTCTACAAATTAGTTTTTTTACCATGTGCTGATTATAAATTACACACTATATTTAAATATTCATCTTATTTGAAAAATGAAATTGTCTTATAATTTAACAGAGTATAAGAACACATGTATTGTTCGTATCCCATTAGCAATATTCGAATGGGTTTTGTAAGATAGGATCTTTTGAAACTATAATCACATATTTGTTCATTTAATTATATATATATATATATATTTATATATATATGTATATATATATATATATATATATATATATATATATATATATATATATATATATATATATATATATATATATATATATACATGTGACATTTCGGTGACTCTCTTATATATCGACCGAAAATGTAGTATAGTAATCAAGGCCAAAAGCTTTGCCAACCCTCCGTTATCATAAGGCAATTGGACGCAGTCGTGGTGGTGAATAGAAGGCAGACTCAAGAAAACATTGGAAGAATTTCCCATTGAATAAATAGAGGCATCCTAACTTAAAAGTCGTTTATTTGGAAGACAAACATTATACTTGCTCCAGTAGTCTAGCCATCTGCTCTCGAAATATAGCTGTATCACTCCATAATAAACGATATGATGTTAAATAGTATTAGAATCTACACAAATCAAAAATACCACCAAGTGACGGGGTTTTTATTAGAAAAACGAAAAGAGAATAAAATCTGGGATCCTAGCCGAAGCAACACTATAAATACTCAAAGAAAAGAGAATGAATGGATTCATTACAAGTGAAAAACCAACCCCGTTAAAAGAGCCGGAAGGACAGGACGGGAGGCAGGCTACGATACGACGAGCTCCGAGAGAAGGAAGAGAATGCGTGACGTAGATGAATGATCTTAATTTTCACGGCGTCAGATTTATAACGTAAACAAAATGTTGGCGGGATCTGGCAAGGAATTATGGGATAATGAACATCATAGAACAAAATTATTAAAAACATTGAAAGAAAAAAATTGTCTCAGAATAAAATGAAAGAAAGTAATGTAGTGGTTTTATAAGAAGTAAGTTACGAACGGATTAAAGTTTTTAGAATAATAATTAAAGAATACGCAGGTTTAAAGGCATGAAATAAAAGACAAAAGATATTTAAGATATTATTAAAGATAGGTAAAAAGGGTAGATATTAAGAATTTGGAACAGTTTTACTAAGATAAAAGGGCGAATTTTTTTTATTATTACATATATCGGTATATATATATAGTTTTACTTGTTGGCGAACTTATTCCTCGTTTTACCTGCGACTATTTTTCAGGTTTGTAAGTATTTTTGTATAAAACTTTTTGGTATTATTGGGAAATATTTTAGTAGGAGATTTTTTTCTAGTATTTCTAATTATGTGCAGTATTAGTTTTGAAGCCAAAATAGTGATTACATTTATTTAAAAAACTAGGGGACTCTTCACCCTGCGAGCTACGGTCGTCAACCCCCCTTGGACATCCCAGACTCTAAAAACACGCTTATTTGATCGGCTTTAAAAAGATTGCGAAAGATTTAATTATAATTTAAAAAACAGTGGCGATCTCCTTGTAAATGGGTATCATTTCATTTTTCCTTTAATTGGGGAATTTAAGGCCGAATCAGATGCTTTTAAGAGATCGAATGGCTATTTTCGTCTTTGATTAAATGAGATCAGTTAAAAATTTGAAAATAAAATAATATAATGAATTAAGTAAACAGAGTCTTTGTCTTCTGGTATATTTTAGCAACGCTATAAGTAAGTTGTTTTAAATAAGATATTTTAAATGCATTGTTTTAAATCTCAGGTAATTTTCACCAAAGCCTTAGAATTCACAACGATAGTTTAAAAGATCTCAAAATATGAAATAAATGTCTCGTGAAAATATATATTTTTTAATTTAAATAGCTTAACAATATTATTATTTGGTCATTTTAAATATGGCGTAATTCTCCTATTTACTTCTTTTAACGCAGATTAATGAATTTGTTATTTTAAAGTTTTCTTTCTCTTTTAAATATTCACGTGAAAATACTTTTGTTGCTAGAAAGGAAATATTTTTATTTGCGCTGCCTTAGGATAGGCAACAATAGTTTTAAAGATCATATAGAATTGTGAAGTAAATGACTCGTGTAAATATAGTTTTTATGACGTAATTTTCAATCTTTTCCTGCTTTTAATACGTAATCATTTAATTCTAATTTGACAGCTTTTTTTTCCTGTTTATAATAGTCACGTATAAATATATATTTTTTTTAATTGAAGGAAATGTTGTTCTTTGCGCTGTTTTAACAATTGGCAACAATTTAAAACAATAACCTTTTCTAAAATATGTAAAAAATATTTCCCGAAATGCTGAAAATTTGAATTTAAAATGGAAATAAATACTCAAAAATTTAGTCAAATTAATAAATAAATGCAGTCTGCACATCGGGAGCTTCTAATGTATATCCTTAGAAAAAATCATTAAATTCCTGTGCATAGTTTTTGCTCCTATAAAACAATTTAATGGAACGATTTTGACCAAATTTAATATTAAATATCTTTAGAAATAATTATTCGATTTAAAAACTGCCTGCACGAGAGTGTTTATCAAACAATTCTCTAAATTATTACCAATTTTTATATTTTTGTATGCAGTAGTTGTCTTAATAATGACGAAGAAAGACCCTCCGGTCATAAAAAAATTATTTACTGCGGCGGTAACAGTGTTAGTATATATTTTTAAGGATAGAGAGAAAATACCATCGTATGGTAGTTATTTTAATATATATTTTAAAGAACACAAATTTCACAAAAGAAAAAAAAATGAAAGCAATTATCACATTGCGACATATTTTAAATAATCTCTTTTTGAATTTCTCGTCTAAGAAAAAAATAAAGTATAACGTGGAACACTGATTTCTTCATTCTAAAAGGCAAATTGGTCGCATAAAAGTTTTAAAAACATTTAAAAACTTTTATATTAAATATTGTACTAACAATTGACTTATATAATTTATTTATTCAGGAATTTAGAAGCACGCAGTAAATCAATATTGGCGAAGTACTGATTAAATCAGTATCCAGCTATTTACGCTTAGAATATATCAAACATCTTCTATCAGATCTTTTATACATTGGTGTAAGGTTTGAAATATATTCATTAAAATGAGACTAATGAGAAAATATTGAGAATCGCGAATGTCAATATTGGATGAACATTTCTATCCTAATATTCGTGTAATATGGAAATTACTTAGTAAACATTTCCAGTGTCAAACCAATGAATAACCATATTCTTGTATTAACGTCCGTGTAATAGCTCCCTTCTAAGGCAGTTACAAAATATCAATTTATAATGAATAAAAATACTTTAGGTTTTATAAATCATGATTATGAAAGGCTAAGACAATTAAATAACTTGGTTATAATAACTTTCTTTTATCACTATTTAGTATTACCATATATTTTATAAAGCAGGAGGATCTAAATGCGTTTTCCCGGGGTAATTTAAAAAACTACTCGATGGATTTTCACGGATTATAATCATTGGATAGAGAATATTCCCGTGTTCGTTTGTTTGTATAATACACCAATGTAACCATAATTTTTTATCATAAAATTTCGCTTTTCGTTTCTGTTTTGGACGAAAAGGTTGCCAGTGGTAATTTTTTGGCGACCATTATCGTTGATTAAAGAATTGAAACGGCTATCAGTTAGAAAATAATACAAACACCTTGATTAAAAAAAAGTAACTGATTTTATTAAAGAAAGGGGGGAAATAAAAGGAAAAAACTGTTTTGATTACTGTTTTAAAGCCGTTTTAATATTATAAAGTGAAAATATTTAATTTAAACATGAAAGAAATCAAAATTCTTAAAAAAATTTCAATCTGAAAGATTGCAGTTAAAACTATATTTGGCGATTCATCTTTGTGCCATGTTTAAAAGAGCATCTTAAAATTTGATTAGATGAAAATTGAGTGATATTTTTTTCTTTTCTGTTCTTATTTTAAAAATCTAAATCCTCCATCATATGAATTACAAAAGAAATTAGCTGATATAATTGTAAAAATGGCCGTACTTGGTTCATAAAATATTACCATTAACATACTGCAGTAGACAAAGAAGTAAAATTAATTCAATGCAAAGTGGAAATTTTATTTTGAAACTCTAATTAATAAATATTATTTAATAAATCATTTAAAAAGTATTTTAAGGAGGAATGCACACTGATTAAACACTTGATTAATAACACTGATTAAATTAAGGGCTCTTTTTGCATATATATATATATATATATATTGTGCAAAAAAATAGGCAGTTTGATTCCAAACGGAAATTCATATTAGATTAAATAAAATTTTAAACAACAAATTGCATAAAATTCGTAGGATGAGTATTAGAAATAAAATCCCTGCCGGTTCGGCCTACAGGCGGAGGTAGATTTCGAAGTTAAGAACTAATTTCAACAATATAAACTAATTCAAGATTAGAGATAAACACACTTTAACAATTTTATCTGGCCACTTTCGGCGAGTTTTTAATTTCATTATTCTGTTTGAGCTGGTTTTATAAGAATCATGTTAATATGATAATTTTTTTTCAACACATATTGTTTTTAATTTGTTTTGCTGAAATAGTTGGTTCTATCAAAAACTTGTCAATATAAAAGTTGTAGATAATATTAAGAAAAATTATAATAAATTTAAGTCGATTTGATATCTGATCAACTGACGAAGTTGTGAATTTTTTTCTTCTTCAACCCCCCCCCCCCCCCTTTTTTTACCTTTTTTTATTTATTTTATTTTATTTTATTTTATTAGTTGTAAGAGTTGATCCTATCAAAAACTTGTCAATACAAAAGTTGTAGATAGTATTAAGAAGCTTTATAATAAGTTTATTTGAATTTGATATTTTGAGAATTGGCGAAATGAATTTTTTCTCCCTAAAACCCTATTTTTTCCCCCTTTGAGTCCATTTTTAGGTTTATCAAAAATCTGCGATACATAATTATTTGGCCCTTTTCCTAGAAGTAATAATAACTTTAAAGTGATTTGATATGTATTATAATTAAGAGGTTATGGGATTTTTTTTTTTTAGTACAAAATTTAGTACATACATACATGCATATATATATATGTGTGTGTATATATATATTTATATATATATATATATATATATATATACACATACGTGGTGTTTCAGCACAGCTGTAACAATGTTTCAGGAGAGATAGAGAACGCCTAGAAGATGGGAAATCACATAGAGTCGTATGGTCGCAAACACTTTCCTGGCGGGCTAGTGATGGCACAAAACACAAGAAAGGAAGAACATTTATAAGGTGAAAAAACATGCTTATTATTCTTAGTACTTCAAAAATGCCGGGACGATGCAGCAAAGTGCAGAGGAACTTATCTTCCATGCGCCGGAGATCTGAAGCCTGATTCACGGTCCGGGGTCGTAATTTGGAACACTCTCTCTGATAACGATCGTTGTCTCTGTTTTTGTTCTTATTTCTTAGTTTTATGTTGTACTAAGAATATTAAACATGTTTTCTCAACCTGTTCGAGTCATTCCTTTCTTCTGCTTTGTGTCGTCATTACCACTCCAGGAAAGCGTTTCCAGCCATGCATTGCTATGTGATTTCCCATTGTTTAGGTGTGCTTTATCTCTCCTGAAACTTTGTAACCACTGTGTTGAAACACCCTGTATGTGTAAACTATTTAGGTGGATGTGGTTTTGGGTTCCGGGGGTCATATAATGAAAAGTTGTGAAATAATTTTTCAAGAGTAGTATTTCTTATGAAATCTACCAAAAAATATATACTCTTTATCACACGTCACTTCTTTCACGTCACTGTTGGGCGCTTATGATTAGTACTGAAACAAACGAACCAGGTTTAACATTTTAAACTGAGTGTAGAAATTTAGCAAAACATTCATTTTCACAAAAATATTATTATTATTATTATTATTATTATTATTATTATTATTATTATTATTTATTATTATTATTATTATTTTATGGTGAAATTTGGAAAGTAAGAATGAAAAAGACCTTCCGGGAAATCACGTTTGTAAAAAAAAATTAAGAATTATAAAGACAAATTTCTTAGTTCGCCGGAGAATTATATGCGACATATCTCTCCACTTCATGTTTGTAGTCGATATCTTAATTACTAATTTTACCATAAGATCAAAACATACTACTTTGAGTAAAATGTAATCTATGTTTTGGAAGTGGTACTGCCGATTTTGCAGACAGCGGCCGCCACTTACAAGGATCACAGGACACTTGTGACTGGTGTGCACTTTTCCTTGGTGACTGTGGTTTTGAAACGAACAAAATGTGTTTGTTTTAAAATTTTTAAACTTATAGTAATTTAGCAAAACATTCATTTAAAAAATATATTATTGTTATTAGTATTATTATTGTTATTATTATTATTATTATTATTATTATTATTATTATTACTATTGTAATCGCCCGTCCTTGGAAGTGGGTAAAAACCGTGGTTTTCCCTTGATATCTGAAATGATAAAAATATTCATATACTATTATTCCATAATCGAGCTATTTGGTTTAAAAATCTTAAAAAGTCAGTAAATTGAAGTACAGTTTTCAAACATTTTACATTTGAAAGTACAATTTCCCTATTCAACGATGCAAAATTTTAAATTGTGTGTTTAGAGTAATTAAGTTTGCAAAATAAATAAATAAAAATAAAAGGAAAATGGATTCATGATTGATGAAATCAATTTTTCCAAAATAAATTAACCATATAAACCGAAACAAACAAACTAAAGACTATATTTATTACATTAATACTCAGGAAATAGAGTACTTTTATGTTCTAGGCGATGTGATAAATCGCCAAATTTTGTTCCCATTGACATCATTCATATTGCATTAATTTCACTTAAAATAAAAATCTTTAACCCATTTCGTTTAAAAAGCATAATTTTCATTTAAAATACAAAAATTCAAAATAAATATATATTGCATACATTTAAAAATACATAACAATAATTATAATAAATACCACAGCATTTTATTTAAACTTTAAAGCATTGTTTCTAAATCACACACGCGAAAAAAATAACTACCGTTGGCGAAAAAAACCCGTTATTGGCGATATTTGCCCCCGATAACATAAAAGTACCGAAAATGGAGGAGTTTTATGAGACTTTGCTTTTAAATTAAAAACTATTTTCATTGGTTTATAGGTGAATGACGTCAAAGGCATATTAATACTGCAGGAATCAAAATATTCAATGCGCGAAAGTTTTTAAATTTTTATCAATGAATTTTCAAAAATGAACTCACTACACATTAAAGGTATAGATAAATATTATACAGACATACAAACAATAAATACAATAAACCCAGCTGGAGTGAAAAATTAGCCAGAGCCAGAAATCGAACCCGGGACCGCAGTATACAAGACTGCTGCTCTAACCACTGAGCTACTCCGGCCGATGCTTGAGTCTGCAATTTCTCACTAATAAACCATGTTGGGGAATTGATTGAATGAAAAAATTCTTATTGATGGCTGGTGACTTCCCCAACATTTGTTTGTATGTCTGCACAATATTTATATATACCTTTAACTGTTGAATACAGGCGTTATTTATGTGTGTATGTGTGTTTTATTATCACTACACATTGCTTACATTTATAAAATTAATCACAATTTCTGAAATGTCCGTTTATTTATATCAGTAATCTGTTATTGGCAGCTGGTTATTTTTAATTTAGAGCTTAAAACATTATAATTGTGTAGTTTTTGAAGGCTTTAGAGAAAATGAAGAAAAATAGATATGTTACAACATAGATTATTTCTATAAGTGAAACAATTGCCTTATTTACGGCCGGAATGATGGCCCCGATCAATGAGGGGGGTCTATCCGGAATTGTGAGGAACACACAGAGACTTGGATTTTATATAAATAGATTATTTTACATTGAAAGTTTTTGGAAGAAAGAATGCAAAAGCGTTTCAAAGAAATTACGTTTGTAAAAAAAATTAAGAATTATAAAGACAAATTTCTTCCGGAGAATTATATGCGAGATATCTCTTCAGTCCATGTTTGCACTCGATATCTTAATTACTAATTTTCCAAAAATAGCCATCAGATCAAAACACACTATTTTGAGTAAAATGCATTGTATGTTTTGAAAGTGCATTAAATGGTTTTTCAGACAACGCCCATCAGTTACAAGTATCTCAAAACACTTGTGACTGGTATGCCCTTTTGCATGGTAACTGCGGTTGTGAAACAAACAGTGTTTGTTTTAAAATTTTTAAACTTATAGTATTTTAGAAAAACATTCATTTAAAATATATTATTATTATTATTATTTTACAGTGAATTTTTTTGAAAGAAAGTATGCACAAGAGTTTCCAGGAAATTACGCTTTTAAAAAATGAAAAAATTATAAAGACAAATTTATTAGTTCTCCAGTGTCATATGCGTTATGTCTTTACTCCATGTTTGTAGTAGATAGATTTATTACTAATTTTCTAAAAATACCTATCATATTAAAACACACTATCTTGAGAAAATGCATTTAATGTTTTGGAAGTGGTATTGACGACGCAAACAAAAAACACTGTAGATGCAAAAATTCATTAAGCTCTTTAATTGAACAGAAAAAAATAGACCAAAAATGATATTTTTTGAAATATTTGACTACAGCATACAATAACTAAGAAAATGGGTGATTTTACACCGGAATTGTGCATTAAATATAATATTTTGCCATAATTTTTTTACTAATAATTTTGGAATACTTCTAGCCAATACGTCTTATCATGAAACTCTATTTAAAAAAATACATTGTAGATAAATCAATAACAAAGCTACAATCTGTTCTATCAACACAAATGAAAGAATTCTCTGTATATTAAGATAATCACAAAAAAAATTCGATTAATTCTTATAAAAGTAAATAATGCAATTACAGCTTCAACAAAATAATCTCTACTGTTTGTGAAACTGAACGGAGAAAATAAATAGTTCTTTGTAAAGAAAAGAACGGATAATTGGATGATAAATGTTTTTGATGTAAGAGATGATAAAAAAAAAAGTAACAAAATGAAAAAGAAGCTAAATAAAGGAGAATCATCTTATAGAATTCCGGGAAAATACTCAAAGAGCAAAATGAAAAAACATTTGATAAATATATTTCTTTTTGTTTAATCTTTTCTATTTATTTCATTTTTCTTTCGCAACTTTTAAATGCCGATCTTTTCTCTGATGTGCTTAAATTTGGTTAAATATAGTAAAATTTCTAATGTGATTTTCAAAGTTATTTTAATTGCAAATAATATTATGTGACTCAATAATATGTAATATTATGTTAATTTTTTTCTCTTGATATTGCACAGGATTTAGATGAAAAACACAAAACTATATATTTTACCGAGAACTTGTACTTTATATATGACTCTTATGTATCTTGTAATGTATACTTATATACTATGTATTCTTATATATTATATATTCTTATATATTATATATTCTTATGTATTCTTATGTATTCTTAAATATTATGTATTCTCGTGTATTCTTATGTATTCTTAAATATTATGTATTCTCGTGTATTCTTATGTATTCTTAAATATTATGTATTCTCGTGTATTCTTATGTATTCTTAAATATTATGTATTCTCGTGTATTCTTATGTATTCTTAAATATTATGTATTCTCGTGTATTCTTATGTATTATGTATTCTTATTTATTCTTACTGTTCAATACAATTTCGCCAATATGTCTTTTAATGAGAATTAAACAGACTGAAATCTAGTTCAAGAAATTCGAGAAGCAAAATATACTTATATAATTATATATATATTTAAGATAATTTGCATTTCAATTTTTTTTTATGTGAAAGCATATTGTATACAAACGCGTTTCTTGAAAAGAAGAATTAAACATTAATATCATAGCTACTCTATATTTTTTTGTTATGATAAATTCCTCTTAAAACAATGCTTAAAAATCTCAGTAAATCTGATTTTTTATTGCAAGTAACTATACAAGAATTACACAAGTTCCTCACTGGGTTAAAATGTTTAATGAAAGGACTATTTTACAAAGTATAAGGAAACAATTCATATTAATATGTTCTTTATATTTAAAAAAAAATTGTTGCGGAGTGAAACAGTAGCAGAATCTTGATCATACAGAGGATGTTGCTAACGGTTTTTACTTTCCCTACCTCTTAAATTTAAATGGAAAAGAAAACCTCTCTGTCATCAATTCGGTAAAGGGTTTAATTATCGTCTGCATCATTAAAATTATTCTTTGCTTTAAAATGACGCTTTAAAATAATTATTGGAGCGAAGGCTATTTATTTGCACTTTCCAAAGAAAAATACTCTTATTCGATTATTAAACTAGTTGGATGTGCCAATCCCAAAACTTTCTTCTATCTCATATATTTTAATATTTCAAAATGTTGTTACAAATGTCAATATTTCATTTTTATTATTTTTATTAGTATTTTTATTAGTATTTTGCATAATTTCATATACTTTTCGATGATACAATATTGAAAATTGCCCAAAAAATCTCTATTACAGCGCCCCATTCCGGTAGAATTTTTTCGCATTCAAGGAGGAACTTACTGCCATGGCCAGAAACACACACAAAAAATTTGTTTCAATTCTATGCATAACTTGGTACATTTTCTGATGGTACAATATTCGAAATAGCACAAAAATCGCTATTACAGCGCTCTCTTCCGGCGGATTTTTTCTAAATTAAGGAAAAACTTGCTTGCCATAACCAAAAACTTAAAAAAAAAAATTGGTTTAATTCTATGCATAACTTCATACACTTTTTAATGGTACAATGGCGACACACGGACAGACAGACATTTTCTATAAACATGTGTTTTGAGATCTCAGACCCCTAAAGCGTGTAAATCCGTCGAAAACCAGAAGTCGAAGAAAAATTCTATTACAATACTTTCTTCTAATGAAGATAGAAGAAAGTAAAAATGTGTGAAAATCCTAGTTTTAATATTTCTCCACTTAAAATCAGTGACACAATCAATAAAAACGAAAGAAACGTCAAAGTTTACACTTGACTTAGGAAAAAATTTAAAAATGCATGTACAACAAAGGTACGTTCAGAGGGAAAAAAAAACCTAAAAAGTTGGATCAGAGAAAGCACGGAAAGTTTTACTAAAAGTTTTATGGTTATTGCTGAAATCTCTCATAACGGAAAACTTAAAATAAGAAAAGTAGAAAAAATGTCAAATTAACTCGCATTACCAGTTAGAAAAATGTTTTAAAGCCTGTTTTCAAAGAAGACCTTCCATTACTGCACCCAAATAATCTTCATTGTATTATGTTCATCAGGATCAGGCTACAAGCGATAACTATAAATCTATAAGAATATTTATACATAAAAAATTAAGTATGACAAAATTAACATAAAATAATTTTTGTATTAAAAAATTATAACAATATTGTTAATAGTGAATTTGCTATTCCCACAACAGTTATAACAATATCGTTAATAGTGAATTCGCTATTCCCCTTTTTCAGATTGCTGGAAATATTTCATAAAATCCTGTTTTTCTTAATTAGTACCAGTATTTTTCACACTTTTGGAGGCATTACCCATAGGCTGGTAACTATATTACCCTCCGATTTGCTGGTACCTATATTTTCATGATTCGCTATTGGTTAATGAATTGTTAATGAATGGCCACTTGAATCCACTTCTCCCCTATAAAATTGAGCGCCTTTCCATTAATCTTTGCACTGAGAACGGTACACTAAAGGCTACCGAAACTAGTCTGCTCAAAGTTTGCATTTTCCGACGTTTTTAACATTGTTTTTAAATTTATAATATCTTATATTACCTCAACTGAACATTACGTTCCGAAGTTATAGTAAATCTATGTATGTATATTTTTTACCTCTAAATCTACCTCTATATCTTTAAAAATAAAAACATTTTATTTGGAAAACTCGTAATTTATTTTAATTTGTCTGTAGTAGACATTTTAGAAAAAAACGTATTTTAATTAAACATTTTTGATAAAAAAAATATTTTATGAAATTTATGAAAATATGAGTTATAAAATAAACCGCTACTAAATATAGGTCCTCCCTAAAATATCTAGTCTCAGGACAAATATAGCGTTTTCCCATGCAAAAACCGGAGCCTGCATGAACGGTTGGAACAGGCACTAAATAAATTAAATTCTAATGGGCAAATTAAACTGAATAACTTGGCTTGGTTGGTTGGTTGGTTGGTTGGATTTATGTCGGCCAATTATCAGCACGTGGGATATAGGCCCTAATGGAGGGGGGGGGTGCCTTCCGTGGAGGTCTTTCTAAGGGAACCTAACCTGTATTAACGCTTGGAGAACCAAGGTTCGAAGAAAACCACGAAAACTCCGAACGATTAGGCCGACGGGCGCGATTAGGATCGAACCCAGCACCTCCCGTCTACCAGCTTCGAGAGCAGAACCTCTCGGCGACTGGTGGGGCCTGAATAACTTGGCATTTGAACCATTGAGAATATACGGAGTTCGTGGTGTCCGTTCTATTACCCTAATTTTAGAATAGTAATAGTCCTTTTATTTAATCGCCACCGTATGAACTCTGCCATAATAGTGCTCAAGTTGAAGCATACAGAACACTTTTCATGTTGTAAATCTAAGATATAAAACTGAAAATGAATAACTTCGTCTGTCTTTCTATACAAATTCACACCTTAAAAGCGAGAATTGTGAAATTTTACATACAGGGGTATCAAAACATGGCCGAGGCATCTAAAGTAACTGAAAGAAATTGGTACATAATCACCCGAGATATTAAATAAAAACCTAAATAACCAAATGCATCAAATGCACCGTCACAGAAGGTTGAAGGCCGATTGCATTCTGGAGTGGAGTAGCAGAGGAGGTGTGGAAGTTGTTTTTTCTTAACGCCCATCGGCCAAATCGTTTGGAATACGGAAAAATAGACGACATTTTCTTAAATTTCGTACTTTTACGTTTTAAACGCCGGAATTCGTTCGAAAAAAATTTGAACTGAAAATTTATAACTTTGTCTGTCTTTCTATACAAATCCATACCTTAAAAGCGAGAACTGTGAAATTTTATATACAGAGATATCAAAACATGGCCGAGGCATCTAAAGTAACTGGAAGAAATTGGTCCACAATCACCCAAGATATTAAATAAAAACCTAAATAACCAAACGCATCAAAAGCACCGTCACAGAACGTTGAAGGCCTATTGCATTCTGGAGCGGAGTAGCAGAGAAGGTATGGAGGTTGTTTTTTCTTAACGCCCATCGGCCAAATCGTTTGATATACGGAAAAACAGACGACATTTTCTTAAATTTCGTACTTTTACGTTTCAAACACCGGAATTCGTTCGAAAAAATTTGTTTTAACTCTTTCAAAAAATTTATCAAAAATGTTTGATTTTGCGGTTGTCTTTTTCTCCCTTTCGACGACGCTCCTGTCGCGCACAGGTTCAAATATACAAATTAAAAATATACCCTCTTTAAGTCGAGATCTGCTTTTCGATGGTGCAATACTTTTTTTAAAAATACGAATTTTAAACTTTTTGGAAAAATTCGGATATATTGGGGGTCCCGAACACACTCTTTCTTCTACGCTAAAAGTAACTAGAGGTCAGATTTCGACACAATTTTTTAACACCTTCTTACCACACCGGATTTACATCAGCTATAAAAATTTCGAAACTTTCGGATGAATAGAAGTATTTTTACTAAAATAAAATCCGCGAAATTTTCACTCGGAAGGCAAAAACGCTGGCTGTTTCTGCGCATCTTTGTCTTCTGTTTTCATAACTAAATATGCACATTTCTTTCACGATTTTTTTACGAGGACCTTTCAATCCGCCGTTTTTATAAACGATACTGTATTAAATTCTACTCGATGCAGACTAACAAATTGAGCACGATGGTGGGACTTTGAATTATTACAAATTATGTATTGAGATTAAATATAGGCAGAAAAGAAAGGAAAAAATCCTCAATAAAATTTTTGCTCGAGAAAACACACTATTTAATGTAAACTCTTTAATAATAGCAAGATGATGATGAAAAATCTCATTTTTATAGATCAAAAGTATGTATTGAATTCTATTTTAAATTTTATTTTGATTTCTAAATTTTTGAAACAAAAATGATACATTGTTGCCATAATTCCTTATATCCTGTTTTTACAGGACCCAATGACTATATATAAAAGAAAGACATTAAATAAAATGAACACATTTGAAACAATGAAATCGTAATTTTAAAGTCGTTTTTCATAATAGAATTGGCTATTTTCTACATTAAGTATTAATGAAAACTAGATAAAATTAAGAAATTAAACATTTGTATCTGTTAAAGAACAAAAAAGACAGAAAAGGAACACTTCCATACCCTGCTCTCTTCCAGTGTAGCATTCCACGCTTCATGTAGTATATTTAATATATGAAGTACTACATTAACCATAGTTATTTTGCGTTTAGTTTAATTGGTGATTTGTAAGCTCAAAATGCATGGGATTTTGATTAAAAAAAAATATTTATTTATTTTATTTTTATTTATTTTTCACAAATTTCATAGCCTAAATAAATTTTAAAATATAATTCAATACTAACCTTTGGTAAAAATCAGACCTTTCAACTACAAGCATTTTAAAGAAACATATGCAAACTGCAAATATTTTTACACCGATTTAATATTGTGACTGTACTTTTCAATATATGTATGTATATTTGACAGCTTATATGAACAAGTCTATAGGTATTCCTTTTGGTACTGAAATTGAAAATAAATAGTGCTTAATTTAAGTAAAATGAGTGTTGTCACACTGTTCCCACTCTCCTATTCCTGCCTAACCTTCCCCTACTGCAACAAATTTTTACAGCGATTTGCTCAAAACTACAAATGCGTCATTTATACGTTCTAGCGCTCGGCTGCAACTGGAGACTATTTATTCTACCGTTATTTCTAAACAGTAATCCACAAAGATTAGTAGAAATCTACCACGATGATTACTGTTTTGAAATACTGGAGGATAAATAATAACAGATATGGTCACCAGTGGCAGCCCTACTTCGATTTTCCTATTGTATAAAACGTGCATAAATATATAATCTACGTAAATGAACTAAAAGATCAATATTAAAGGTTCGTATTAATTAATCCCGCTGTAAATTCAATGAGTGTAAAAACAGCCAAAAAATAAACTTCTGTTGGTTGGCACTTAGAAATAATTATTACTTAATATGTGATTTAAAAAAAAATGTCAAAGAAAGCATAAAATAACCAGAAATCTGTGTTTACAAAGCGGCTGTAGAAAGCTTCTGTTAAATAAGAGAGAGTGCTAAAACGTAAAAGTCTACTTATAGCAAGGGCAACAATGGTTCGTTTGGGCTCTTTAGTAAGCACTTTTATTGTTTTCGCTTCTTTTTAATTCGATTTTGAAATGGAAGAAAGCTTCTTTAAGAAGACTTGAAACAACATTATGCTATTTATAAGTATATGTCTATGTATTTATTTGTTGGTCTGTATACATCCCATAAAAAAATATATTGCATTTATTTTATTAATAGAGTATAATTAAAAAATAATTTGTCCCGTAAGTAAGCTTACATATAATTTTTTTTTCTCTCGTTCTATTTTAGATTGCTGTAATTCTTTTAAAAATAATGTACATTTCTTTTTTCCACGTGTATCTTTAACTGAAAAATAACTGAATTCGAAAGTCTTCATTCTCTTGTTATATTCAGCCGAATTATGATCAACATATGGTCAAATGATAATTTTTATTCAAAGCAGACAAGGTTTTCACTACAAATTAATATCATAACTGCAGACAAAAGTATGGAAGGACAATTTTATAAGTAAATTCAATCAGACGTATTCCAACACTTTAAAATTTCGTAAATAAATCTTATAACAGTAGAACTGATCTCACTTGGAAACATTACTCTGCACGAAGTTTATGACAGTACTTCTTACATTATGCAAAATAAGTAAAAAAAATAACATGACGCATATCACTTTTTTTCTCCGCTTAGATTTATTTCCGTAAAATTCACTCCACTTTTCCATTACGTTTCTATCATATTATTCCATCATTTAGTTCAAAAATTTGTGAAGTATTTTCAGGGATTTATAATTAAATTTGCTTTTTTCGTGCACTTATATCTCTGACAGTGATTTAAAAACCTAAAATCAATCATGTTATTTTTCGTGCACGTGTTCTGTGTTTCTCATTTTAAAATTGCAGCTAGTTTCAATTTCTGAATAAGAGGAGGTTTATTTTTTAATAATCTTTGACATTTGAAATGTCATTTTTTTTTAAATATAAAACTGGAAGTAACATTAAAAATAGACGGTGTAAATTTTCGGAAAGGGTACTAGTTACAGGCATATATTTTCGAAATATTTAAAAACTATCATATAATAACTCGCACAAAACATTTTAAGACAGTAAAAGAATCTGATTTTAACATATTAAATTGTGGTATAATGCATGAAAAAATATTAAAGTAGTGAAAAGAAGAGTAAAATCGCATGCTTTATAATTAATTGCTTCTTTAAGCTAAAATTTCCAACAGAAGTTAAGGGAATTGCAAATAAATATTTTGCACTTACCCTTAGCAAGTAATAGCATTCTAAATACTTGAATAAGTTATCACATTTTTATTAATAAAAGATTTTATAGAAAATTCTTACTTCCACCAGTGCACTAAAACAACATGGACATGTCAATCTAATAAGAAATAAAAGATTTTAGACCGCCAAAAAAAGCTTCGAAATTTTCTTTTTACAACTTTAATTGAGGACTATAACAAAGATTATATTAACTATAATTCTAATGATTTAATATTTAACCGCAAAATGAGTAATCATCGTCATTACTCATAACAGAAACAGTTAAAGAAATTAAAGAAAATAACACATAATTAAATTTAAAAAATAAAAAAACCCGACTGCGTAAAAAGCGAACTAATTAATTATTTCTCATATTTTTTTATATTACTTACCTATTTTTTTATTTAATTGTACTGTTGACTTTTAAGTTGTGCTTAATTGTTAGTTCCTATCTATAAACACTGTTTTGATGAGGCCTATAGATGTCTATGAAGGTTAGAGTTGCAATAAAGCTAGAGATCCTACCTACACAACTTCCAGGTTGTGTAATGTTTAAACGGAGCTTCTGACTGTAAAATAGTCAATGAAACATCGTCTTCATTTTGAAAAAACCAATCCAATGATATGCCACTCAATATGGCGCATAATTTTTTTTTCGTCTCTACATTTTGTATTTTACGGCCGCCATTTTCAGTTTTTGTAAACAAAACCTAGCCTATAACCATCGGACGGTTAAGACGAATCGATAGAGACCTCATTCATTAAAATCCATCCAGCTGTTGGTACGCTTCGAGGGTATAAATAAATCCACATACCCAGATACGCGTGAAACACATAACCCTTCTTGGCAGTCGGGTAATAAATTTACCTCTTGATCAGCATTAGAAAACCATAACCACTCTTGTTTTATGATCTCTTTTTTACCAAGCATGTTTAACAGGTTTTTACTTTCTTCTATCTTTACAAGAAGAAAGTATTGGATTCGTGAAAAATTTCGACTTTCGGAACGACGGATCTATACGTTTTAGAATGCCCAGAACACGATTTGATGGTTTTTAGAAAATGTCTGTCTGTGAGTCTGTCTGTCACTCTGTCACTCTGTCACTGTGTCTGTGAGTCTCTATGTGACAAAAATTTTGTGGGCGCTCTATCTCAAGAACTAATGCACGGAATTTCACAAAACGTCATATTTAGTTAGACATGGATATAAACTGGACCTGATTAGTTTTTGGTGAAAATCGCCCAACAGGTGGCGCTGCTATGCGGCATTTTTCACGATTTCTGCAATAGCTATATATCAAGAACTACTGCACGGATTTTCATAAAACTTCAGATTCAGTTAGTCCAAGATATAGTTTGGTGCTGATTACTTTTTTGTAAAAATCGACCAACAGGTGGCGCTGGTATGCTGCATTGTTCATAATTATCGCAACAGCTCTAACTCAAGAAAAAATGCACGAATTTTCCTCAGTCTTCAGATTCAGTTAGTCCCTGATATAAACTAGTGCTGTTTAATTTTTGGCGTAAATCGCCCAACAGGTGGCGCTGCTGTGCTGCATTTTTCACGGTTTCCACAAGAGCTGTATCTCAAGAACTATTGCACGGATTTTCACCAAACTTCAGATTTAGTTAGTCCTTGACATGAATTGACGTATAAATTAGTGCTGTTTAATTTTTGGTGTAAATTGCTCAACAGGTGGCGCTGCTATGCTGTGTTTTTTGGAATTTCCGCAATAGCTTTATCTGAAGAACTAATGCTTGGATTTACAAAAAATTTCAGATTCAGGTATACCTTGATATCGTTTAGTGCTGTTTACTTTTGGTGTAAATCGCTCAACAAGTGGTGCTGCTATGCTACATTTTTTCAGAATTTCCGCTATAGCTCTATCTGAAGAACTAATGCACGAATTTTCATCCAACTTCAAATACAGATATACTTTGATATGAATTGGTGCTAAATCGTTGTTATTTCTTGTACTATTTAAATGATTTAATTGCTGTGATTTATATAGAAGAAAGTTTTGTGATGGCCACAACATACTAGTTTCTTTTGTTTTAGTCTGCATTTATTTTTTTACAGTTTACCCAACATAGGACATCTGGTGTTACCGCAAGAGAATGAGGATCAGAAGTCAAGCACTAAAAACGCACCTATAATCCTAGCAAGTTTCTTTGTTGCAATAAATCCTTATTACTTTCGATACAGACAATAATAAACGGTTTTGGTAACTTTAAATGTGTTCATATATAAATATTTCCAAAACTAGTAACCACTAAAGGAGCAACAACAAAAAATTGTATAATAAACTTACCAACACAGAGGTTACACAAATGCAGTTATTTAAACACTGTAATGATAGTTTTTTCTTTTTGTCTAGAGCTGACTATTTTAACCATTACCTGTTAGAGGACAGTTCAAATAAAGTCAAAACTGGGATTACCTGTTTCGTCCGACTGTGCTGTTTTACTCTACGTTCTTCTACATAAATTTAAATTATTTCTTTTTTTTATACGGATTAAGAAATGATTTAAAATCCAAAACTGTATTCAATTTCTTTAATGTTAAATGAATTTTGTTGGAAATCATCGTCTAAACTTTTTATAATTAAAGTTGACCCTGAAAGAATATAAGATACTTCACTTTTGCACCTGTGTTAACTCTCGTTTGTTGAAGTTAAGACAAGTTAGTCTCACTTCAGTTCCATTTGTGCGGTAACATTAGATTCTTACTTTTATTAAACATACCTTACTATTTTAAAAATTTACATTTCCGATGTTTAGGTATAAAAAATAAATAAATTTATTTTTTAATTACGATTATTCACGACATTTAATTGCTCTTGCATTATTATAAAATATTATTATTATTACGCTGTAAAAAAAAGGACTAAAATACGGAAATTGTACTGGCAATCGAGACGCCAGTACTATTTCCGTATTTTAACGGAAAAATTTCCCCGTAAATTACAGAAAAATACTGGCAATCGAGACGCCACTACTATTTCCGTATTTTAACGGAAAAATTTCCCCGTAAATTATAGAAAATTTCTGTTTTCTGGAATTTACGGGGAAAATTTTTCGTTAAAATACGGAAATAGTACTGGCGTCTCGATTGCCAGTACAATTTCCGTATTTTAGTCCTTTTTTTACAGTGTATTATTATTATTATTTTACACTGTAAATCATATAATAGATGTTGATTTCAGTCGATATTAATCTTTGGTCCATCAAGTGTTATTATAAAGAAATTTCACAACATAGCTAGCTATATTTATATCTATAACTATCAATCTATATACATTGGTAAGCCAAAACATTATAACAATGCTAATACTTAGTAGATCCTACTTTGTCAAGCAACGCATCTACAACGATGTGGTATTGATTCCACTACTACTCGGTTATATGTTCGGAGGAATATTTTAGCAGATATCAAAATGGATAATATAGAAGTTCTGGATTACGAAGGAGTTGGTAAGTTGGGAATTAGTGCTACATGACATTCTAGATGTACAAGGTGGCCATAATTAAACTGATGGTACTCAGAGTGTTATGTAGCGCGATCTAATTGCGAGAATGGCGCCAAATTTTGTAGGAAGATTAAACAAGACGGGGGACGAAGGATTCCGAAAAAAAAATTAGTTCTGAAAATCGCCGCGAGGGGAATATGTGGCACTGTGTATTCGAAAAAGAGAATTTTAAAAAAGAAAAATCAATACTGAAATAAAATTACCGTTTATTTAGCAGATCCAACACAGGTTCGATGTGGCCGCCGTTTTTGTGGACCACACATTGCATTCTGTGCACAGCATATACAACAGCAGATAATAACATGTCTGCAGGAATCTCCCGTACAGTTCGCGATATGTTATCCTTCAACGTAGCCAGGTCCTGGACACCTCCGTGATAGACCTTGGACTTTAGATAACCCCATAGTAAAAAGTCGCAGGGTGTAAGATCAGGGGATCGAGTTGTTCATGCAGTTGGAAAACAGTGGCTAATGACTCTTTCTGTTGTGAATTTCTGTCATAGCAGCTGCTGTACTCGCAAAGCAATCAGTGTAGGGGCTCCATCTTGCATGAAAATGATTTTCTCCAAGCACTGTCTTTGCTGAGGTGCCGGAATAACAAAGTTGTTTAGCATTTCGCGGTATTTGTCTCCGGTAGCAGAACAAGTTAAAGGTCCTGTCGCAGTAATGTTCTCATAGAAGAATGGACCTATGATCATATCTGCTGTGAAACCACGCCAAACAGTTATCTTTGGTGAATGCAAAGGAATTTCTTTGAATGCTCTTGATGACTTGTTATCCCAAATTCGACAGTTCTGGGTATTTACAGTTCCATTCAGGTAAAAGCGGGCCTCGTCTCCCCATAAGATTTTCCAGTACTAAGCATCATTCAACTCTATTCTGGCAAGAAAAGTGAGAGCAAAAGTCAATCACTTATCGGGGTCGGTGTGACGTAACTCTTGTACACGGCTGATCTTGAATGGATAGAAGTGGATAATATTTCGTAGGATTTTCCATATCGTACAATAAGGCATATTCAGATTCTGAGCTATCCCACGAGCTCTGGAAGTGGTAGCAATATTCCCTGGTGCTCTGTCGACAATCGCCGTTGCCACTTCTTTAATTGTATCCTCTGATACGGGTTTTTGTCCTCTCCTGACTGAACATTTAGAGAACCTGTTTTCTCAAACTGCTCAACCATTGCTTTTAAACCATTAACTGACAAAGGACCGTTACATTTACGTTTTTTTTTTTTTTGTTTCAAAAGTACGAAGAGCGGCTGGCGCATTGCACTGGTTGAGGTAAAAGAATTTTACTGGTAGAGCTCGCTCGACTAAAGAAGGGAATATTATGAAAGATAACTTTCAATGAAATTGCTTCTAACACTAGCACATAACCTTTTAAAGCCGAACAAGCTGGCACTGGGCCAAAAGATGTAACGTGAAACTTGAATAAAGAACTTCTTCTTCTGCTGTTGCTTTCTTTGGGGCTCTGTAAGTGAAATTGCAGATAAAGAAACTTTAGCAGTGTTTATGTAAATTTTTAGCTTTTTATAAACTGCTACCATTTTGAGCTTGGATTAAATCGCTAAATTCGTTAAATAAACGGTCATTTTATTTCAATATTGATTCTTCATTTTTTTGAAACTCTCTTTTTCGAATACACAGCGCCACATATTCCCCTGGCGGTGATTTTTGGAACTAAATTTTTTTTCGTGGAATCCTTCGTCCCCCGTCTTGTTTAATCTTCATACAAAATTTGGCGCCATTCTCGCAATTAGATCGTACTACAGAAAACTCTGAGTACCGTCAGTTTAATTATGGCCACCTTGTATTTAATAACATTAATATTCAGTTAGTTGTGAAACTATTATAGCAACAGGAATTCACCGGTATATATTGCTGCACAGTAAGCGCCTTGTAGAGAGGATCGTTTTCCCTCTTGATGATTTAACCACTTGTGAGAAGGATGAAAACTGTGAGAGAGTGCATCGGATCGTCAATGATGCTCTGATTGTCCACGGATTCCATCATGTGTTCTACAACAACGACGGGTTACAGGGCTTCTCATAGAACGAACGTCCCCGAAGCATCTTCTCACTGGTCTGTGTATGATGCATTAGTGTATTTGTTCACAACTGGTGTGCCGCAGTACACTAGTGCTCTGTGAAAGGACCTCTCGGATGCCGCGAAAAAAGTAATATCATGATTCTAATAACTAAAAAAAGTTCTTGCAACATTCTAAATTCTGCAATTTATTATGTAATGATGTTTAGTGACATAATGTTGCACTTTCTTCCGAATTTATTTCAAAGTTTTTAATAAGAAATATCACAGAATTGCAAAGAAAAGAATTAAAAAAATATTTTAATTTATTGTTTATTTTGCCTCAGTTGCAAATTTATAGTTATAAAAAATGTATCTTAATGTTATATTTAGGAGAAATAAGGTTTTCAGCACAGAAAATTGCCAAAGCGTAAATAAATTTCGGTTAGATCCTTAGAAGAAGATTTAGTAATATGCTAATTCCAAAATCTGTCTCTTTTAACAAACATACTTTTAAAGAAAATCTTTTATTACAAATTATAACAACATACAAAACTTTGCTTATCTGTGATGAACAATTTTGTTTGTGGATTGAAATAATAAAAAAAACCGACATACCGACATATATTACTCCGATAAGTGTTTAAAAAATAAAAAATATAAGTTTAGTGTGCCGCGGAAGTGAAATCCTGAGTCCGAGTGTGCTGTAAAATAAAAAGAATTTGAAAAACACTAGTGGAAGAACTGTTCAACGTGCATGAGTAAAGAATGCTTCACATGCTCTGAAACGATCATGTAAAATTATGGCTTCTGATTAGCAAGGAATTGAAATACGTATTTCTTTTCTAAATTATATTAGTTTTTCTGTTCTCACTCCTTCTTTATTATAGAATTAACTCTTCTTTTGTGTATGGTTTTAGTAATTCCGTCTAAACAAGTAAGTGTGAACGAAGATTTCACAAAGGGTTTCGTCTAATATTACTTTCAAAACACATTATCCTTTAATTAGTAAATCCAAATCGTTAATTTAGAATTATTAAATCCTTAAGCTTTTTCAAAAAGAGCATATATGGCAGCATTATTAAATTTAATTTTAAAATTATTACAATTAGAAGGCATTTTTTAATCAAATTAAATATATTCAAGAACTAGTTTTCAGACAATTGTAGCAAAATACGTTCGTATAAATGAAAAGCATATTTAATTACATGATTTTATTTTAGCTAAAATAAAACACTTAAAATAGCAAAAAACAAAACAAAAAAATTGATCGGACAATGTAGTCAATTGTCCAAATGTAGTCAATTTAAAATTTCGGAATTTCTCAAAAAAAAAAAAAAAAGAAAGGAGGGGGGAATTAAAAAAATAATTGATAAAAATTTTACAACATTTGGATTGAAAACTATTACAATTTTTTTTTAAAATTAAATCTATTAGATAATGAAATCTATTCTGTGAAAAAATTTTCAAACTCCGACGCCGTGCATCGAACCAGAAATATTTTGATTAGCAGGCAAATACGCTACTAGGAGCCATCTAGCCTGCGCGAAAAAGACTGTAATTAAGGTTCTGTTTTAAACTCTAAACCACAAAAATGGTCGGATGTCATTAAATTAATTTATTTAATTAAAATTAATATGTTTTTTTTTTTTCAAAATTTTATTATTTTTCGTGTGATCGGAGGTATTCAGCTATAAGTATGCAAAATTTCAAGTCTTTAACTTATACAGTTTCTGAGAACGAACTCTGTGACAGACAGACAGAGAAGGGAGACGAATAGAGTTTCGTCATATGAACTAAACCCTAAAGAGCATATAGAATTTAGAAATGTCGAAAAAGATGTGGAAGAAAAAATAATCATATTGTTCTGTTGTATCGATATTTATATCGATAAATTTATATTGAATTAAAAAATGTGTGCCTCCGATAAGTATTAATGTGCGAAAGAGAAGCAGATATATAAAAAAATATATTTAAATAGAAAATGTTTATCAAATATTTCACGAAAAATGGTTAATGTTTGAAACTAGCTGATTAAAAGTAAAAATGTTTTTGAGAAAATGTTTTAAAGTGACATACTTTGTTTTTTTGCTCAATTTTAATTTATGCAATGGAACTTCGTCAAATGTTAATCGATATATCCAGTTAATATTTGATGTTTTGAATTAAACAAAAATTAAAGGGTTTATTGGCGTCAGAGAAAAATGAAAACATCATTTATTGTTATAAAATATTTCTTCGTTTTCATGCGTTTGATAAAATAAAAAATTCTTATGATGCATAAAAAATGGCGTTTCATTCTTTTAAAACTGACATTTCGAAAACAAGAACTTTTTAGAATCAAAAAACTGTGTCACAAAAAGATGACATAAACATATAAACAACTGTTTTATAAAACAATAAAAATATTTCTCCTGCAAAACTACTTTTTCCTCGCGGATATTTTCAGTTCTCTTGATTGCTTCTTTGAGAGCAAGTAAGAACTTAAGCACGGTTGAAAAGAACTTAAAGTGTTTGTGAGAAGGAACGGGATCAAGAAATGTCCTTTGTTGTTTCCAGTCGGGAAATGAAAATTGGTTATTAACTCCAACTTTTACTCCGATGGAAGAGATTTGGAAGAGGACCAAATATCCCGAAAATTGAAGAATCGATAGGAAGACGAGAAAATACATGGAACTTTATATAAAGAAGAATATATTCTTTGAAAAGAGATGTTATTGTGTAAGTACTGAGATTTACGGTAGAAAAATTACAAAGAAGTGATTGATTTTTTTTTTTTAAATCTTTGTGGATTCATAATTCAGTCACCTCTTTCATAAACACAATAATAATAATAATAATTATTATTATTATTAAGTCTCCTAAAATAAAATATGTTTTAATTAACCCTTTCAGGATCAAAGCACTTAAATTTCCAAAATATTGAAATGAAATATTTACATCGGAATTTACAAACAATTTTACTTGTGAATAAGAAAAGGCTATATATCATACTCATAATAGCTACGGTAGCCAGGTTCTTCGTTGGTTGCTCTCAGCACCGCGTTGGACTTGGCGCTGGAGGTGCTAACCAACGGCTTGTTTTTTCACCCATTTAAATTTTTAATTTCTTAATTTATTATTTTTAAGATATAAGTTACTTAATCTTTATATTTATTTTTATTTTTATACATGAGCTCAAGAATTTGGTTTTTCTTTCCCCTACCCCCAGTACTTTTTAAGTTTACCTCCCAGTACTGCCATGTTTAGAATTCTGTTAGTATTTCCATTGTATTACTGTCGGGGATGTGGGGCATTTGGCCCCAGGCTCCTCGATAAACAGTCAGAAGTCTCTCATACTCATAATGAACGTAAAAGTTTTGTACCAAAATTATGGTGCCATTGTGGAATTTGGAAATTAAAATTAAGTGGTTTCATAAACGTACCACCGCCCTTGAAAGGGTTAAATGCTAAATACTCTCAAACTTCGTTACTGCAAGAAGCAAGGGAATTATAAAAGTTCTTGTATAATCAGTTACTCGTACTACCCGCTAATCCTCTAAGTGTTTTGCCTGTATTTTTTCGTTCCCCCAAAACAACTTAAATCGGTTGTAGGCAAAAATATTTTTAACAGAATTGCTTTTTTAGATATGTATAAAATAAGGACATAGAGAATGTTGATTAGAGGAAAACAGGGAAATGATGTTTACATTAATATTAGTTTTATGAACATTTTATGAAAATGCAGGAAAGCCCTCAAATGCCAAAAAAGGAAAATCTTAAATCGCCACTTATAATTAAACTAATTACTATTGTTAATTGCTTTAAATATCGTAATATTAAAATTAATTTAACATCATAAAGCTAACATAAAATGTCCAGTCTTATCGTTGTCAGTGACATGTGCTTTAGGCAAGTCTTTTCTTTAGATACAATTACAGTATTGAAGTTAAAGTCTCTAAATAACTAGTAATTCCAAAGGATATGAACGACGTACAGTAATTCAACTGATCGCTTCCTTTCTTTCAGAAAAGCTCGGTCAACGTTGCAACGGTCAGTGCAATTTCCAAGTCATTGAAGAAAGAATTCCGAAAGAGTACATAGTTTATAGTTTATTTCGTTTATGGTTATTACTTTATGCCTTAAATCGTAAAATATCGTAAAAAATGTGAATGCCAAAAAAATCTATAAATGTTCCTTAATGAACAGGTGAACTGGTGAAGGCTTTCAAGAAATATCTACACTGTAAAAAAAATCTGTCAAATTGACAGGAAAAACTGTCAATTTTGGCGCCAGTGCAAAACCGTTTAATATACAGAAAAAAACTGTAATTTTTCATTAAAGCAGTTTTTTCTGTAGAATATACAGATTTGTTCTGCAAAAATTACGAAATTCAGTTTCTTTTACAGAAAAAACTGCTTTTCTTCAAAATAGTTTTCTTTCTATAAAAAATACAATTCTTTTCTGTACAAATTACAGATTTTTTTTACAGTGTAGTTTCAAAGCAACTCCACTCCCTGTCGATGAGTAATTGTGTAACACATCTTAGAGGAGTTATAAAAATATAGTCTTGCCATAGTACAATAGTTGTATTACAATATAATAAAAAAGGATAGAGAATAATTAAGAAAAAAATGCGTTTTTATTTCGAGAGATAGAAGACGAAGCGCTCAAAGATAAAGGATAATCCAAGAATTTCGATAAAAGGTGTATAGAATATAATTTAAATCATAAAGAAATTATGATAGAAAAAATACTAAAAATTAAACATTAAGTGCGTTTAAGGGAAAATAAAAGGTTTACACTGTTCAAAACTGTTGATATACCAGATACAGCTGGACGAAGCAAAATTTAAGATGCCTATCTTCAATAAAAAAAAGGCCAATTTTCATTGCTATGCATTTTATATAAAATAATAAAATTAAGTCTAGAAAATTGTACAGTACTAAAGTAAATAAGTAAATACAGATTTTTATACATGTATAATTTTTCATTACAAGGAAAAAAGAAATAAACAAGAAAGTATTAGCGGAAGAGCGCGAATACTCTACTAATACAGTATTATAACGGGGTCTTTTACGTTTGGTAGGACTGAAAGCATCATAATCTGGGAGTTCAAAGGTACTTTCGTTAGTTGTTTTGTATGTGACTGTGGAATTTTTTTGAGAGAAATGTAATACAATTAGCAAGAGGGTGAGTTTTGAGGTCATTTCTGATAGCTGTATTTCGAAAGTATCTAGAGTCATTACGTATAATTCTTAATTGTTTGTAATAAAATTGGGACAGTCGATCCATACTAGATTTACAAACGAAGCTCCAGACCGAGGAGTCGTAGAAAGGATGCAGGCATTATAAAGAAGCATTTTGTTGTGAATAGACAGTTTAGGACACCGTAGAAAAGAAGAAAGGGATTTAGAAACCCGAAAGAGTTCACCACGAATGCTAAGGATATGTTTTTTAGGTAGCTTTCTTTACAAAAAAGCTACCTATAGCAGCCGTTCGGAGGAAAGCGATTTCAAAAAATTTTGGTATATTTTCATCGATCATGACCCCCAGACCCCGAAACCACCCTCCGTTCAAAATTGATATATATATATATATATCAATATATATATATATATATATATATATATATATATATATATATATCTGACCTATGTCACACTGTAACTCCCGTAATTTTGAACCGATTTCGATGTAATTCGGTGTGAACAAAGTACATACCAATGTCTCGACTGAGTTCGTTGGCCAGCTTCATCCGCCGTTTTGTTTCAAAATGGCGGCCATTTAAAAGTTTTTTAAAAATTTAAAATTTGAAATGTGGTACCAAAAAATTGAAAATGGAAAAATATTTTTTTCTTATGTATTTGACCTTTATACAAAGATTTCGGAGCAGTTTTTGTTTCGTCTATATCTTAAAAAATGGCTGAGTTATAGCATTTTGAATTTCTAGCGTGGCTGACATTTTGAAACGTCCTGAAATTTGTCACGCGATAAAAGGCGTATTTATGAACCGATTTGGATGTAATTCGGTGTGTACATAGTACATACCAATCTCTCGACCGAGTTCTTTGGCCAGCTTCATCCGCCATTTTGTTTCAAAATGGCGGCCATTTAAAATTTTTTTAAAAATTTAAAATTTGAAATGTGGTACCAAAAAATTGAAAATGGAAAAATATTTTTTTTTTATGTATTTGACCTTTATACAAAGTTTTCGGAGCAGTTTTTGTTTCGTCTATACCTTAAAAAATGGCTGAGTTATAGCATTTTGAATTTCTATCGTGGCTGACATTTTGAAACGTCCTGAATTTTGTCACGCGATAAAAGGCGTATTTATGAACCGATTTGGATGTAACTTCGTTTATACATAGTACATACCAATGTCTCGACCGGGTTCGTTGGCCAGCTTCACCCGCCATCTTGTTTCAAAATGGCGGCATTTAAATTTTTAAGAAAAATTTAAATTTGAAATGTGGTACCAAAAATTGAAAATTGAAAAAATATTTTCTTATGTGTTTGACCTTGACAAAAAGATTCGGATGCAGTTTTTGTTTCGTCTATATCTTAAGAAATGGCTGAGTTATAGCATTTTGAATTTCTAGCGTGGCTGACATTTTGAAACGTCCTGATTTTTCTCACGTAATAACAGGCGTATTTATGAACCGACTTGGATGTACCTTGGTGTGTACATAGTACATACAAATATCTCGACCGAGTTCGTTGGCCAGCTTCATCCGCCATCTTGTTTCAAAATGGCGGCCATTTAAAAAAAATAAAAAATAAAAAAAATTAAATGAGATACCAAAAAATTGGAAAATGAAAAAGATTTTTTTTTGTATGTGTTTGACCTTAATACAAAGATTCCCGAACAGTTTTTCTTTCGTCTATATCTAAAAAAATGGCCGAGTAATAGCATTTTGAATTTCTCTTGTGGCTGAAATTTTAAAACGACCTGATTTTTGTCACGCGATAACAGGCGTATTTATGAACCGATTTGGATGTAACTTGGTCTGTACATAGTACATACCAATGTCTCGACCGAGTTCGTTGGCCAGCTTCATTCGCCATCTTGTTTCAAAAGGGTTGCCATTTTAAAAAAATTAAATTTAAAATTCAAAATGAGGTATTAAAAAATTGGAAAATGAAAAAGATTTTTTTTATGTGTTTGGCCTTGATACAAAGATTCCGGAGCAGTTTTTGTTTCTGAAAATTTGTTCTTTTGTTGATATCTTAAAAAATGGTTGATTTATAGCACTTTGAATTTCTAGCATGGCTAACATTTTGAAACGATCTTCTATTTGTCACGCGATAACACACGTATTCGCCTATTTCGATGTAAGAAGGTATGTGGATAGTATACATCAACACCTCGACCAAGTTCGCTGGCCAGATTCATCAGCCATCTTGTTTCAAAATGGCGGCCATTAAATTAAAAAATATATATATATTTAAAGTGAGGTGCAAAAAAATTATAAATTGAAAAAGGTTTCTTTCTTAAGTATTTGATCTTGATATAAGGATTCAGGAGCATTTTTTGTTTGTCTTTACCTTAAAAAATGGCTCAGATATAGCTGTTTCAATTTCTATTGCGGGTGACATTTTGAAAAATCTGATTTTTTGCATGCGACAGCACTCCTATATATTAGCCGATTCCGATGTGAGTGAGCATGTGCACAGCAATTACTAAGGTCTCGACCAAGTTCACTGCTTAGCCTCATCCACCATGTTGTCTTAAAATGACAGGCACTTTAAGAAATTGCCGAATTCGGCAGCCAAATATAAGTTACTTTAAAGAAAAGCAGCTTGGATAAAGCTGACTAATTTCGCGAAATTCTCATTCATTATATTGATAAAAATTAGTATTGAATCTCCTATATTCGGTTTCCACTAAATTGAGCTTCGTGTGTTTGCATGATACAAGTTGGCTTTTTTTAAATAAGGATTATGAAAGCTACCTCTTCCTCCCGGCACTGGCCGGAAGGACTTTTTTTCTTTTAAGTGAGGCGTTTGTCAATGATAACCCACAGATACTTAGAATTATCAGGCCAGGGAATAGTTACATTGTTCGTAGTGAGTCTCTTGGGATAGGAAAAAGAATGAGAAAACTAACTTCCAGTTTCATCTTATTGGATGCGCCATTGATGGCAGCAATGTCCCTCTGTATAATTATCCAAGAAAAACTGATGTTATTCTGACTCGTCTGAGAATTGGACATTCTAGAATCACTCATAAACACCTTTTACTTCGGGAAGATACACTCATGTGTCCACATTGTCATTTTTATTACCTGACCATTCATCATGTTTTAACTGACTGTCCGGGCCTCAGGCACTTATATAGAATTTAAACGCATCATCACCAATCTTGACAAACCTCATTGGGGAAACACCTCTTGGGGCACTCTTTACTTTTTTTAAATTTACAGGATTTATTTTGAAATTTAATTTTTCTATATCATTGGTTTATATCACAGAATTTGCTTTACACTTTTGTGACATCTGGATGGGACTATTCGATTATCCAGACTGCACTTTTTATAAAAATATTTTACTTTTTTATTCTACTGCTTTTAGGATGTAAGGGTTTTTATTTTTCTACACTTTTCTGACTGTTTCTGGATGGGATACCAAATCCAGATTGCTTTTCTCATAGCTCTTATTGTTTTATTTACTTATTTTCTGTCTCACTTTTGGTGCTTTAGTCTTTGTTCTGGCGCGCTGTCCCTTAAGGGATTTTGCGCCATAAAACTCCATGCAACCAACCAACCAACCCTCTGTATAAAGTTAGTTTATTTTATATGTAGAATTTTCATGCAATTGTTCCTGTTACTAACTAAATTATCTCGGTACTTTACCATATAAGATAATCTTATTTTTCTAAATTTGTTGATAAATCCCTAACAAATTTTCTTTTATGAGTTTATTAATATTTAAGAAAATTGCATAAATTATAAATTATATACTTTTCGGGCTGCTTTGATCCAAAAAAATTAAATAAAGAATCAAAAATGAGTGTCACCAATTGAAAAGCGAAAGAGTTTTCATTTTCTTTAATTTGTAGAAGACTTCTTTTGAAAAATAATCCACTTATAATTACAAAAAATATTTATTCGAGTTAAAAATTTACTTTAAAAAAATCATTAATTAGAACTAAATCTAAAGGTATCTTTATTTATTGTTTGTTTTTTTCGTATTTTACATATTATTATTAACTTATTGCCTATCTTAAAACAAATATTTAGATTTTAATGAACAGCTATTATATTATTTTATTAATAAATCATATTTTTAGAAAACTTGAAAATGAAAATAGTTATCTATATTTAAAAAAAATTGACAAAAATTATATTTTAAAAATCGGTAAATATGATACATTAAATTTTAATATTTTAATATTTTGATATTTTACAATAATTTCAATCACATAATTTGAATTCAAATGTGGTTTTATTTTTTGTAATTAATTATTCATAAATGTCAGTTAGGGTGTAAATATTTCAACCTCATGAACTTTAACATACTTCTTTCTATTTTTTTCAAGTCCCTAATATGAATAAGCATTTGAAAATGGCCTCTACAATATTTGTGAAAATTGTTATCGATATTTGTTAAAACAACAAATGAGCTCGGTCGATAAATGATAGATATTGGACAACCTCAGCAGGAAGTTAATATCTCCTGCGTAATCTACTGTATACAGTAGTTTAAGTATATTTGCTGCTTCATCACGTCCATTGGATATTCGATTATTTGTTATTATTCTTTAATTCTATAATTTTTTTCTGTTCAAAGAAATATTTTAAGGTGTATCTATCTGGATACACCTAGAAATAACGCAAAAAGCTTGAACATGGTTTTGGCAGGAGCATGCATGGTATACGTAATGTAAAAATCATCAACAGATATTGAATATTTCAACAAAACATTATTCATACAATAGAAATATAATTTTTTGATGGACGTTGCGGAAATATACTTTTTCTTTCTTTCTATCTATAATCAAGTATTTATTCCGTAAATCTGGGTAAAATTAATTTTGAGATTTAGGCTTGAATTATTGCTACTTTCCTCTCTTTAACTTGAACAAGCGTACTGTACGTGCCTTGGTAATTTTCAAGTTTTAAAATGTGTAATTGCAAAATATTTTTAAAAACTGCGCGATTGTGTCTGCAAAAAATTAAATACACATTGACATTTTAAGTTAACTAATATGAATGAATGGTTTTTTCCCCAAAAAAACAAATTCATTTAATTTTAAAGGAGAAAAGTATTTTGTTTTCCAAATAAGAGCGAATTGGGGTACAATCTTATTTTGTTGTTTTATAATTATACATATATATATTTTTTTATAAACGTTTTGTACAGATGCTTCATATAATTCCAACATAAAATTAAATCACTATCAAAATGATAACTTAATTCGCTTTTTGGGTAAAATGTAAATATCATGGGAAAGTCAAGTCAGTAAATATATATATATAAATTGTGAAAAATATTAAAGTTTGGCAATCATAAATGATCTGTTTATTAATAGCAGTGAACTTAAATTTTATATGAAATTTAATTAGATATAATCAACAATAAAATAATAATAATAATAAATTAGAAGCAACATTTATTTGTACCTTGGAATGTGGCATTTTTATATGCTTATCGAAAATAGTCCTTTAAACACTAAGATGAAAATATTTCTCTAAAAATACCTCCAGAACTGTAATACATAATCAATTATAAATGATGATAAAGCACCGATATTTGGGACTGTATATTAGATTGAATTTAATATTGAAAGAGCCAACACCAATGAAGGAGTGATTTGCATTAGCAGACACTATTCAATTTATCAATCAATATCCGGTTTTCGCGTCGTCATGAGAACACCAGGAATACAGATCTATATTATATATATTACCTAACTTGTTATCGCAGATTATAGCTTAATTAATTCCTATCCATTATATTTCACTTCCTCCCTAATAAAATGAAATTTTAATATTTATTTAATTTTGTAGAAATGACATAAATAATAGAAATAATAATAAATAATTCATAAGTTTTCATTAATTTTCATTCTGAAACAACCAATTAAAGATTTTCAGAACAATTTATTTTTTAATAAATGATAAAACAATACATAGTGTCTATAAAAGGTCTGACAAATTTTTATGTTTAATAATTCATAAAATAATGAAAATATATTTAAATTAATAACATTAATTTTATGGCCCTTGATGTAAGCAGGATGAACGCAAGCTTCGACGAAGAACATTATGCGATTAAGAAATTCAGCATTACCCTCTATCCTCCTTAGCATGTCTGTTGCAAAGTCTATACTCCTTGGTCTATCATCCGGCTCCAAGGCTTGAACAATTGGAACTTTGTAAGCATACAATCTTAATAGTTTCCTAAGAATCTAGTACATAGTCAAAACTGACATATTCAATGACATATTCTCACAGATAAGTAAAGTTAATGTTGAGCGTATCAGAAAAATACATTTTTACACAGTCTTAGGAGATCTGTGAGATCAACGGCAAGAGAATTAGATTTGCCAGGCTCGACTGTGCACGACGTTCTTAGGAAAAGCTTAAGACTGTATGCTTAGGAAGTTCAAAATGTTCAATCCTTGGAACCGGACAATAGGCCTAGGAGGATGGACTTTACCACAGACATGCTACGGAGGATAGAGGGTGATGCTGATTTTCATAATCACATAATATTCTTCGACGAATCTTGCTTTCATCAAGAGCCAGAAAATTTATGTATCTATCTAATCATTAATGTTATTAATTTAAATCTTTCTTCATTATTTTGTGAATTATTAAACATCAAAATGTGTCAGATCTTTTATTGACACCCTGTATATTTAGAAAACTACAAAATATTTAGAACCAGTATATTTTTATAATAAGGCTCCATATCTAAAACTTTGATATTAAATGTTGTAAAGTAGGCAAAGCGCAGTATTTCTTTTCTTCATTCTCGGTATAATTCTGGAACCTCTTGATGCGATACACTTCTGAAGTAGTCTTTTAAAACTATATATATATATTTTGATCGCTCATATGATAAGATGTTCATGTATTAACAAAATTTCAATTTAGCAAGACATTATGTACTAAAAAATATACTACCTTTAATTTTCATTTTTATTTTACTTTTTTGGAACTTTCGTTATCGTCATTATTATTGCATGTTTATTATTATCTAAACTTGTTTCTTTTATATTTATGGACAACAAAACAATTCATTGCACATTCTTATTTCTTACTTCAAATAACATACACTGGCCTCCAAAAGTTAAGGTACAGGGACTGGATGATTTCGATTGCACACGTTTTGTCGAATATCTACCAAAATTATTGGCGAATTATTCTTGAACTTCTGGGATGAAAAGAACGCGTTTGATTTCATATTTCTTGGTGAAGATTTAGTCGGGTGGTCAATTAGGGGGCTAATAATAAATTTAATAATAAAATAATATTTGCGATCACTTATGTAACAGAAAATGCTAGAAATGATTTGTCACTGTGTTAAATGACTATTTGGGTCTTGTTCAATGTTTGTGTGCATTTGTGTAAGTATAGCACTCATATTCGTGAAGATGTTATTGTGTCTGTGAAAAATTCAAAAGTTTTTTGCTTATAGCATACAGAGTTTTCAACCAAATTTAACACAACTTTCCGAAAACTTGCCAAAGAATAGTAGCAACAGTATACTGCAATTAAAACATGAATATATTGAATTTTTGAAGAAATATCGACATTTTTAACTTCGCATGCGCGGAAGATTTCAAAATTTTTATTTCATAATTTGGTAGTCAGTATTTTGGAGCAACTTCTATAAAAAGTCCAGTCAAATGCTGTGAAAACTTATAAAAATTTTGAAATCTTCCGCGCGTACGCAGTTAAAAAATATATCATAAAAATGCCCATATCTCATCAAATATTCAATATATTCATGTTTTAATTGCAGAATAATGTTGCTACTATTCTTTGGCAAGTTTTCAGAAAGTTGTGTTAAATTTGTTTCAGAATTCTGTATGCTGGAAGCAAAAAACTTTTGAATTTTTCACAGACACAATAACATCTTCACGAATATGAGTGCTATATTTACACAAATGCACTCACACGTGTGAACAGGACCCAAATAGTTATTTAATACAGTGATAAACCATTTCCAGCATTTTCCGTTACATAGGTGATCGCAAATATTATTTTATTATTAAATTTATTATTAGCCCCCCTAATTGTCCTCCCGACTAAATCTTCACCGAGAAATATGAAATCAAACATGTTCTTTGCATCCCAGAATTTCAAGAACAATTCGCCAATAATGTTGGTAGATATTCGACAAAACGTGTGCAATCGAAAGCATTCAGTCCCTGTACATTAACTTTTGGAGGCCAGTGTATCTTAAAACTAACCTTTTCCTTCTTGAACCTTTTTTTAAACCTTTATAAAAAATACTTTTACTTTGTAAACTTTTCTAAAATCATTTCAATTTTCTTTTATCAAAGATTTAATACATTTAAAATATATATATATATATATATTGTTAAACTTTTAAGATGTATCTTCAACGACTGACAAACAAGATCTTCTACTGAAGTTTTTAGCTAAATTTAACATATCTATTTGATCAAAATAGTCGAAATTAAACAGAACTTATCAGTATGTTTGAAAGAAATAACACATATTTAGTACTGAAAGATATGTCTTTTGCATTATATTTCAGTTTTCTTCAACATTGTTTAATCTATTTTGTCATTATGAATACAAAACTTTTTATAATGCATAAATAAAAACTTAATTAGAAACTTATGTACTAAAATATTTGGAAAATCATTGTATACAGAGACAGCGATAACCGTGAAATCAAACTGTTTGATATAGTATATAAAACGACACAATGACACGACGTTTTTGAAGTGAAAACTTCTTTAGGCGCGTTGAGCTTTTTTTGAGATAGAGAAAAACCACTGATTTGGAGACACTGTTACGTAACTGACGTGCTAGCATTTTGAAACATAGACACTAGCGCGCCAAGCGTATTATAATTGTGGTATTGTATTCATTAATAAAAATACTTTTGGATAGTATTGAATTGGAGTATGGATTTCAATATTTGGATAGTATTGAATTGTAATGGTTGCCGTTTATATTTCACCGGATAAATCTTTAAATGCAATACGAGAATTTTTGTACGAAAATTTGTTTATTTATATGTACATGTATGATTTAATAATATAATTTAATATAATCTATACTCATATTATAAAGAGGAAAAAATTGTTAATTTGTCGGAGATAAGCTCAGGAACTACCGAACCGATTCCAAAAATAATGGTATCAAAATGATGGTGTTCGCCCAACTTAGAACATAGGCTATATCTTATGTCGGTGCCACTACCCCAAAGGGGGTGCAGGAGCAAAAAACGTTCTAAAAATACGATTTTTGCGTTACTGAAGGGCCTAGAAATATGAAATTTGGAATAGTAGTTACTTATAAGATATAAATGGTGTCTAAGAACAGTTCTTAGATAATTCAAATTTTAAAAGGGGTGAAAATGCACAAAAAGCATTCTAAAAAACATTCGAAATGATAGTTTCTACATAATCTCAGGAAATACCAAACCGATTTAAAAAAAATTGGTGTCAAAATGATGGTGACAACGCTTGCTTCAAGATAGACTACGTTTTATGTCGGTGCCACTACCCCAAAGGGGGTGCAGGATCAAAAAACGTTCTAAAAATGCGATTTATGTGTTACTGAAGGGCCTAGAAATGTGAAATTTGAAATATTAACTACTTATTAGGTATAAAGGATGTCTAAGTTCAGTTCTTAAACGATTCGAAATTTGAAAGGGGTGAAAATGCGCGATAAGCGTTCTAAAAATCGTTCTAAATGGTGGTTTCTGTACAATCTCAGGAAATACCAAACCGATTTAAAAAATAATGGTGTCAAAATGACGGTGACAACCCTTGCTCCAACATAGGCTATGTTTCAGGTCGGTGCCACTACCCCAAAGGGGGTGCAGGGGAAAAACGTTCTAAATTGCGGTTTTTGCGTTACGGAAGGGCCTAGAATCGTGAAATTTGGAATGGTAGTTAGTTATAAGGTATCAATGATCTCTAAGGGCATTTCCTTAAAAAATCGAAATTTAAAAGGGAGTCAAAATGCGTAAAAAGCGTTGTAAAAAACGTTGTAAATTGCAATTTCTATGCAATCTTAGGAAGTACTGAACCGATTTCAAATATAATGGTGTAAAAATTATGCTGACAGATCTCGCTCCCAGTTAGGTTATATTTTATATCTGTTTCCACTACCCCAGAGGAGATGCAGGAGCAAAATATGCGAAAAGCGTTCTAAAAACGTTCTAAATGCCGATTTGTCAGCGATATCTCAGGAAGAATCAAACTGATTTCAAAAGAAATGGTAGGAAATTGAGGCTGGCAGACACTGCTCTATCATAGACACTATTTTATGTCGGTATCACTATCACCTAGACGTTGCAGGAGAAAAAAGCGTTCTAAATTTCGATTTTTGTGATCGGTACGGGCTAGCAACTTAAAATTAGGCAAGGTACATATTTATTAGATATAAATGATCTTTAAGAACAGTTTCGAAAAAAATTAGAAAATTAAAAAGTGATGAAAATGCGCGAAAAGCGCTCTAAAAATGTTCTAAATTGCGATTTATACTCAATCTCAGGAAGTATCAAAGCTATTACAAAAGTAATGGTTGCAAATCAATGGGGATAGTCCCTGCTATAACATAGGTTATATTTTATGTTACTGTCACTACCATCTGAGGGTTGCAAAAGCAAAACATGTTCTAATTTGCGTTTTTGCACAACTGAGGTGTCTAACACTGTGAAGTATGGCATGGTATTTACTTACAAGATGCAACTGCTTTCTAAGAACAGTCGAAAGAAAATTCCAAATTTAAAAAGATGAAGTAAGCGAAAAGCGTTATAAATTACATTTTTTATGCAGTCTTATCAAATACTAAACCGATTAAAAAAATAATGATGACAAATTGTTGGTGTTAGAACTTACTCAAACGTAAGCCATATTTTATATCTGTGCCACTAACACCAGAGTGTTGCAGGAGCTACAAACTTTCTAAATAACGATTTCTGTGATACTGAAAAGGCTAGAAACTTTGACATGGTAGTTACTTATAAAATATAAATGCCCTCGAAGGACTGTCGAAAATAAATTCGAATTAAAAAGGAGTGAAGCGAAAGGGAGATGTGAAAAGCATTCTAAAAAAGTCCTAAATTACGATATCTATGCAATTTCATTGAATATAAACCGATTATAAAAGTAATAGTTGCGAATCAATGGTAACAGTCTCTGATCCTACACAGGCCGATGATTCTACCACCTGGGGTTTACAGGAACAACAAACGTTCTATAAAAGGCCTTTAAAAGCTTTCTAAATTACGTTTCTGTGGAATATTAAAAATAACAAACCGATTTCAAAATTAATGTTGGCAAATTAATGGTGATATTCCTAATTCAACATAGCCCTTTTTGTTGAGAGAGATGTTAGGACTTGGAATTTGACATGATAGTCAATTTTAAGATGTAAGAAGATGCACTAGATTAATTTTCACACAATTATTCTAACCAGGTTTCAGACCAGATGCTGTAATCTTCAAGGTTAGCTGGGTGAAAAAGTTCGACCAGAATCGTCCGGGATAGCTCAGATGGCAGAGCACTGGCGGCTTCAGCCAGGAGGTCCCGGGTTCGAATCCTGGTCCGGACATTTTTCGCCCAGTTGGAAATTTACTTCTAATATGTAAGAAGATGGTTTCTAAAAAATTCAAAACTTCAAATTAATAATGAAATGAGCATAAAGGTTTCAAAATATTTTCTAAATTATCATTTATTTAGTTTTATTAATTTAAGTCTCCACTAATGCAGTCACTAATGCAGTGTAATAATGATGTTTAATCAAACTGTGTTTTAAATAGTAAGTTTTGAATTATTCTTAAAAGTAATAAGTAAAAATTCAGTTAGTACCTTTTAATAAAAATTAGACATATAAATATCATTTGACATATTTCAAATATTACGCGAGCAAAGCCGCGGGCTTTGCTAGTAATATATATTACAAATTATTAATGTTTATTTATATGTAATTTATAGTTAAATTAACACTATGAAAATTGTAATATAATTTTGGTAGTAATAGTTTATAATAATGAATAAAAAAACACTACATTTAAAAGTATTTCCTGCACAATAAAACATTTCCTGACGATTAAAAAAATACACACGTAATTGTTGAATTTTCACTTCTATTGGCATTCTCGGAGTGCCACTGTTTTTTTTTTTTTTTTTTTTTTTCTCATTAAAAGAAACTCACACTAGTTTTACATAAATGACCATATGAAAGTTCTTTGTTAATTTGAGATTCCATGAAGACTAATATAACAACAACAAACATAAAAGTTAGGTTTCTCTTCAGGAAGGTACAGGTGGTTCAGACATTTTTTCTCGCTTAGTCCAGTCAAGACTTTGTATTTTTCGAATTCATTCATCAAATTCATTTTACAATGAAATCGTCAAACTGATTTCAAAAAGAAGAAGAAGTGGTTTAGTTGAATTTTGTGATGGAATTTCTAGAGTCGGAGCTACAAAAAGCTAACGAATCTCGAAAAACCTCATAGAGAAGACAGGTTTTTGCACGCATACAGAATATTTAACTATTCAAGGAAATACGTTTGCAATAAATGTAATAGAAGAAAAAACAAAACGCAATCATAAGATGGTATAGTGAGAATTTCTATCAACACTGCGGATAATTTACAGGTTTGAAAAATTATGCTTTTATTGAATTTTTAAATTTGGAAGTAAGAACAACACTATCGACAAAATTGCATTCAAGGCCAATTTAGTACAACCTAGCAAGCGTATAGAGAACATATCGATCACCCGCAAGAAAAGTGACACATCTTGAAAAAATTCGTTTTGCGTTTTATTCCTCTAATAGGTCTCTCATAGGTGCGTCTTTTTACACAAAAAGTTTAATAAGTGTAGTTACACGGGAAATCGCTTTATTATGCTATGTGTCCATTTGTGACCTGAGAAGAGGGATGAATTGTGTGGGGAGGTAAAATTACCCAATCCTCCAAACCTCATCCTATGTCTTCATTCTTAAGGGATTTATGCTTTTATGCATGTTTTTATTCGTGCATACCGAGTGTCGGAGTTTCCTCTTAGTCCGCACAACTTCGAAGAAAATCCTTATTATTTATATGCTGCCACCACCGATATGATTACGTGATATCGTCACGCACTGAGAGGATTGATTAAATGAAAACAAACGCTTTCAATTAACTAAATTAACAGTTTATTTATACACTATTTACACAACAACAAACGCTATTTACACTTACAAACTCGGATATAGATGATCCGGTTCAACATTAAATTTAATACAGTAAAGGCTGGCTGTGTACTGTTAAACCACGTTAAATCACTCTCACTCTACACACGTTAAATTAGCTTTTTCCGGAGATCAATCTCGATCTCCCAACACATCTGTGCTCTAATCCTAAGCTGTCCGAGCCTCTCTCAACCCTACGCACTCTCTCAGAGCTATCCAAGGCCCGACTGTCCACCTTGCACGTTCCGCTCCAACTCTCTCAGCACAACAGACTGCCTTCCAGGAACCCCTTGCTCTTTCTCAACCTAACCCCTCCGGGGTTTTCTACCTGGCTCCCATTGTCTCGCCATCTTCCACAGACATCTCAAAAGGTTGGGTACGCCCCTCTCAAACTATCTTTTCCCCTTCATACCATCTATACATTTTCACCGGCTTAGATCCAGTTTTAGATAAGGAAAGACTGTTAATTTGAAATTCCAGTACACAGCCCATACAATATATAATATATTAAGACAAAAATAATGTAGAACCCCAGTTCTAATAGCAGATGTTTCTCAGAACCTGATACCCCACACCTTAGCGGAAAATATGCCATTTAGGGGCTAATTTTCCCCAAACATATAGTAACATCACAGAAGAGTTCAATAGTCTCTTTGCAGGTTTCTTCATTATTATCATTACATATATATATCAAGGTGTCTGAACATTCTCTACTGACATCTCTAATGAACCGTGTACAACTATTATTACAGAAAAACTACACATGCTAATACACTATAACACAAAATTCAAATACAATTACACATATACAAAAAAAAATTTAAAACGTGATAACACCCCTTTAAAGTTTGTCCACTATTTAGTCATTGATGCCGATGGGCTAGCAATTGGCTGTTCTTCCCAGCTCTCCCTATGTAGCCTGGAAATTGCATCAGCATTTAAATGTTGCGCTCCTGGACGATGAGGAATACTCAGGTTCCAGCGTTGCAAGGCAAGAGCCCATCTAGTGAGTTTGGGGGACCTTGGGGTTGTTTCAGTGAGAAATTTTAATGGATTATGATCCGTTATGATCTCAATTTGAAATCCATAGGTCCACTTTTCAAACTTTCGCAACCCGAAGAGAACACTCCAAGCCTCTTTCTCTATATTCGGCCAAGCACGCTGAGCCCCTGATAATTTCTGACTGGCAAAAGCTATCGGTTTAAACTGACCCTTTTCATCTTTTTGAGTAAGACAACATCCTACTGCCAGGTCTGAAGCATCGGCGTGAAGCTGATATTCCCGGCCTACGATAGGTGTAGCCAAACGCGTCACGTTACATAACTCATCTTTAAAGGTATTAAATGCTTCTTCTGCCCTTTCATCCCATGGTACAGTATTTTTAACCTTCCCTTTAGTTAATTCAGTTAAAGGTATAGCAATTTCTGCATAATTTGGAATATAAGATCGGTAAAATCCCATTAATCCAAAAACAGATCTAACTTCCTTTTTAGTTTTCGGTCTCTTGAAGTCCCTTATTGCTCCTATTTTCTCCTCATCAGGTGCATGCGTTCCACCCCCAATTACATGACCTAAAAACTTAGTCAATTTCTCTCCAAATTTACATTTATCCAGTCTAATCGTAAAATTTCTATTTTTAAGTTCTTCTATAACAGACCTAACATGCTCACAATGCTCTTCCCAGGTGTCGGAGAAAATGATGACATCATCAATATATGCTTGTGCATACCTCCGATGACCTTGAAAAACCTCATTCATATCCTTTTGGAAAGTAGCAACCGCCCCTGATAAACCAAAAGGCATAGTACGCCACTGATAAGTCCCATTATGAGTCGTAAAAGCTGTCAAATGTTTACATTCCTCGGCCATTTTAATCTGCCAATAACCCCTCAATAAATCAATTGAAGATAAATATTTAGCAGCCGACGCAGTATACATGATTTCTTGCGAATCTTTCATAGGAAATGTTGGGACCTGCGTTGCTGAATTTAAAGCTCTATAATCTATACAAAGCCTAACAGTTGCGTCTTTTTTCGCCACGCAAACAATTCGATGACTAATTTCTGCATTTGATACTTCGATTAGATTTAATTCTAATAACTCCTGAATCTGTCTATCTACTTCCTCTTTGTAAGCAACAGGTACACTATATAACTTTGGCTTTTTCCTTGCCACATCCGGTTTCAAGTCAATATGGTGCTCCCCTACTTCCGCTGGTCGCACAGGACCCATAAATACCTCTTTATTCTCCCTCAAAATGGACTTTATATCCTTGACTTCACTATTAGATAACCCTTTTATTTCGAACCTTTCTATGTCCCGTTCTACCTCTTGTTCACGGTTTAAAATAGGAATTTCCCCAACTTCTCCAAATTCCTCATCACCTTCAAAAACAATATTGACTATATTACACTTAGCAATAAATTCCCCTTTATTTTGATTCACATACTTTTTGCTACCATCCGCCATTTCAACTAAGACTCTATCACGCACTTTCACTTTCCTAGATAATTGACATTCTAGACACGATTTACAAAACTTTTTAGTTTCTTTAGCCATACCTTCCCAATAAAAAGATTGCCTAATCCTCTCTAAGGTTTTCTTGGCTGCATGATGCCCTCCGAATACCGAAGTATGCGCTAATTTTAGGATCTCTTCCCTTCTTATCTTGGGTACTACTAATTGCGCTATAGATTCGCCTAACAATTTCTCTTTATGATACAATAAACCATCTATAATATAATAATCCCCTTTATCCATTTTGGCTAATTCCCAAACTCTCTCTAAATTTTTACATTCCCATTGGGATTTCTTAAACATATCTGAATTGCTAACGATAACTTTATTATTTTTCTCCACTTCCGTTTTTTCTGCATTCTGACTTTGTAAATTTTCCGATCTCGCTTCTATTGCGTAAACATTACAATTATCGCTGCTGATACCTTTCTTTTCACTCGAGTTATCAATACTACTTTCTGAACTTTCTAACTCTTGGGACTCTAGCAATGGCTCCTCGCGATTGACCCCTGACAACTCATTAATCACCTCGGGATGTGAAATTACCTGCTCATTAATATTACCGGTCACCGCGCAAAGTACTTCCTGATGAATTATATTAGTTTGTCCGAATTGCGGAATAGCTAATGGTAATTTAACAAACGGTGATTTAACTGCTTCACCAAATAATCCTTGTAAATAAATACTACCCGCTCATTTTAATTTCTCTTCCGGTACCAAATCTTTATGAATAACACTAATTTCACATCCAGAATCGACCAATCCTTTTGCTTTTTGCCCATTTACACTAACTTCAATTTTATCAAGTTTATTTAATTTCTCACCAATAACATTAGTTCTCTGTTCGGCCTTTGCCGATATCCTCGCCACAATAGCTCCCTTAGGTAACTCTTTATTTCCTTTCACGACAATCTTATTTACACCCGCTTTCTGTTCATGCCCTTTACTAGCATTATTATTTCCCTCATTACCCACTTTATTACAAAAACGTCGGTAATGACCCCTTAAACCACATTTGAAGCATCTAGGGCTATATCTCTTAAACTCAGTTTTTCTATCCGAAAAACAATTAATCTCATTATTCCCGTTTTGCCTCCAATTACCACTAAATTTACTATCCTCCCTCGGTCTCACTTTTTCACTGTTTCCATACCTATCTTTGCCCTTAAAACTTTTATACGTAACGGCATAAGACTTATGTTTAGCGTCAAAATAATTGTCACATTCTTTAGCAATTTTAGAAGCTTCTAGCCATTTACTCTGCTGAGATAACCCAATATATGATGCGGTTTCTTCATCTAACGTGTTTAATAACTTATCCGTAATTATTAACTGATTAACCTTTTCATAAGAGTCCGCACCCTTAATCTTACAGTAATTTTCCCACGTTGCTATTAAACGCGATACAAATAATACATGAGTTTCATTCTGGTTTCTCCTAGCCTTCTTAAAATTTTCCAAACACGCCTTCGGTGTCGGCTCATGTTCCCTTAGAACTAACTCCTTTAATTCCTCATAACTCTCAATTTGTTCCCTAGTGGTATAAATTAACAAATTATCCGCCTTATCTCCTAACATATTTAGTAGAATTTCGGCCTGCTGGTTTTCTGGTACATTTTTAGTTTTGAATGCCCTTTCTAAACTGTTGAAAAATAAATTCCATCCCTCAGTCCCTTCTGGTACTTTGATAGACAGAGTTTTAACACTTTTGATCAATTTTTCTATGTTACTTTCATTATTAGATTCCCTAGGCCCATTACAGTTATTTGTCGAACCTTGTACCCTTAGCCTCTCCATTTCTAATTCATGTTCCATCCTTAATTTTTCAGTCCTCTCTTCTCTTTCTAACTTTTCGCGTTCTAACTTTTTCCGTTTCTCTTCGCGCTATAATTTTTCCTGTTTTTCTAACTTTTCGCGCTCTAATTTTTCCTGTTTTTCTAACTCTTCGCGCTCTAATTTTTCCTGTTTTTCTAACTTTCCGCGCTCTAATTTTTCCCGTTTTTCTTCGCACTCTAATCGCTCCGCAGCAATAGTGTTAGATAATTCCTTAATCATATTCCTCGCTGCCCATTATCTTTTTCTTAAGCTGAAATCTGGTATCATCTTCCGTGAATTCAACCCCCAATTCTTCGGCTATCATCTGAAGATCCACCCTTTTTAGTTTCAATAAGAAAGCCATACCTTCACCGATTACTATTACCACTCTACAATAATATTTAAACCTACCAAATTAATATTTCCTAAATTTCTACTTTAGTACATTTACCTCCACCTATTATACTAATTAATAGCTTTCAGATAATCGATGTATTATATTTCTAAATTAATCTACTGTATAACCTGATTTTCCTCAACCATTGATATCACACAATTTACTTCCAATAAAACAAAAGGTAAAACAATAATTTCGATTTGATTACGATGCAATACAGATTCCGCTTTATACAATTAGATAATAACAAACAATTTACATAATAATACTGATACGTTGCAATTGAATAAAATTATTGATGTCAGTAGAAACATCCACATAAAGAAAAATTGTATAACATATATAAATTTCTACAATTATCCTCAATAAAATATTTCCAAATTTAATACTGGTTCTCACATTTAAAAGAAATACAATCAAAACCTTCACTTTTTTTCCAAGGTGAGCCTTTTATTTTTTTTTTCGAAATTTACCTCTATCCAATTAAAATTCTAAGCAAATGTTTATTACTCGTTTGTTATCAACTCTTCAAACTTAAAGCAGTATTGCTTCAGTTAAATATTACTTTTATAATAATTTAAATTTAAGTAAATTCAATTATTCCTTCCAACTATTATTAACACAATGCATTAATTTTGTTCACTACCATTATTAGTAAAAAAAAAAAAAAAATAGAAAATATTAGTACAAGTTATTATGACCTTTTCTTAAAACAATAGTAAGTATGGTTCTAAATATTTCCTACCTATCTGAACACAATTATTTGATTGCACATAAATTACCTAAACAATTTATCTTAAATTACTATCAATTATACAACAACAAATACATTTGGTTCGAGAATGTCAGCAGACAGAAACGATCAAAACACCTTACCTTATACTTTATTTGCTGGGGTACTCCGGTGCTCACACGTAGTTCCGCGATGCACTCAATATTTCACACTTTAAAGTCACTTTGTTGATATTCAATACTCAGGCTGTAATACACCGTAATTTGATTCACTGTAGCGATGATAGGGTACAAACACTATTTCGGTCCGCTGCAACAACGATAGGGCACAACACTTTAGTTCGGTTCGCTGTATCGATGATAGGGCACGTCACTTTAGTTCGGTTCGCTGTAATTACGATAGGGCACACACACTCTGTATTTCTGCTCGACGCTTGGTTTTTATCTCTCTAAAATTCCGCTCGACGATCCGGTATTTCCACGCAAGAATTCCACTGGGTGCTCCGGCACTAACACACTGCAACACGGCTCGTTGGTCACTGGTCCAAGACGATTCTATCCCACCGCTGCCACCAATTTGTCGGAGTTTCCTCTCAGTCCACACAACTTCGAAGAAAATCCTTATTATTTATATGCTGCCACCACCGATATTATTACGTGATATGGGTCACGCACTGAGAGGATTGATTAAATGAAAACCAACGCTTTCAATGAACTAAATTAACAGTTTATTTACACACTATTTACACAACAACAAACGCTATTTACACTTACAAACTCGGATATAGATGATCCGGTTCAACATTAAATTGAATACTGTAAATGCTGCCTGTGCACTGTTAAACCACGTTAAATCACTCTCACTCTACACCCGTTAAATTAGCTTTTTCCGGAGATCAATCTCGATCTCCCAACACATCTGTGCTCTAAGCCTAAGCTGTCCGAGCCTCTCTCAACCCTACGCACTCTCTCAGAGCTATCCAAGGCCCAACTGTCCACCTTGCACGTTACGCTCCAACTCTCTCAGCACAACTGCCTTCCAGGAACCCCTTGCTCTTTCTCAACCTAACCCCTCCGGGGTTTTCTACCTGGCTCCCATTGTCTCGCCATCTTCCACAGACATCTCAAAAGGTTGGGCACGCCCCTCTCAAACTATCCTTTCCCCCTTCATACCATCTATACATTTTCACCGGCTTAGATCCAGTTTTAGATAAGGAAAGACTGTTATTTTGAAATTCCTGTACACAGCCCATACAATATATAATATATTAAGACAAAAATAATATAGAACCCCAGTTCTAATAGCAGATGTTTCTCAGAACCTGACAATTTTGGTAGTAATAGTTTATAATAATCAAAAAAATAACACTACATTTAAAAGTATTTCCTGCACAATAAAACATTTCCTGACGATTAAAAAAACACACACGTAATTGTTGAAGTTTTCACTTCTAATGGCACTCCCGGAGTGCCACTGTTTTTTTTTCTCATTAAAAGAAACTCACACTAGTTTTACATAAATGACCATATGAAAGTTCTTTGTTAGTTTGAGATTCCATGAAGACTAATATAACAACAACAAACATAAAAGTTAGGTTTCTCTTCAGGAAGGTACAGTTGGTTCAGACATTTTTTCTCGCTTAGTCCAGTCAAGACTTTGTATTTTTGAAATTCCTTCATCAAATTCATTTTACAATGATATCGTCAAATGGATTTCAAAAAGATGAAGTGGTTTAGTTGAATTTTGTGATGGAATTTCTAGAGTCGAAGCTACAAAAAGCTAAAGAATCTCGAAAAGAGGTGATCATAGAGAAGACAGGTTTTTGCACGCATACAGAATATTTAACTATTCAAGGAAATACGTTTCCAATAAATGTAATAGAAGAAAAAAAAAATCGCAATCATAAGATGGTATAGTGAGAATTTCTATCAACACTGCGGATAATTTACAGGTTTGAAAAATTATGCTTTTATTGAATTTTTAAATTTGGAAGTAAGAACAACACTTTCGACAAAATTGCGTTCAAGGCCAATTTAGTACAACCTAACAAGCGTATAGAGAACATATCGATCACCCGCAAGGAAAGTGACACATCTCGCAAAATTCATTTTCATTTTATTCCTCTAATAGGTCTCTTATAGGTGCGTCTTTTTACACAAAAAGTTTCATATGTGTAGTTACACGGGAAATCACTTTATTATGCTATGTGTCCATTTGTGACCTGAGAAGAGGGGTGAATTGTGTGGGGAGGTAAAATTACTAGTCCAAGAGCTGTTAAACATTTTAGGGAAGGTATTTGAGGCACCCTGAAAATTTGTGAAACACTTCTTTTGTAATGGCTGAATACAAAATCGAATGTCTGGCTGAAGGATCGTGGCCCAAAAACTGTGCCAGACACGTGTCAAGTGCCTTTTTTTTTTTTTTTTTTGACTACCCAAAAAAGGTATTTGAGGCACGCTGAGATTTAGACAGAATAATATTTATACTTAGAAAAAAATATTTTGAAAACGACAGACACTTTAGTCGGCCCAAAAACTGTGCCAGACACGTGTCAAGTGCCATTTTTGGACTACTCAAAAAAGGTATCTGAGGCACGCTCAGATTGAGACAGAATAATATTTATGCTTAGAAAAAAATATTTTGAAAATGACAGACACTTTAGTCGGCACAAAAACTGTGCCAGACACGTGTCAAGTGCCATTTTTTGTCTGGCACAGTTTTTGGGCCACGATCCTTCAGCCAGACATTCGATTTTGTATTCAGGCATTACAAAAGAAGTGTTGCACAAATTTTCAGGGTGCCTCAAATACCTACTCAAAAATGTTCAACAGCTCTCCTACTATACCCAATCCTCCAAACCTCATCCTATGTCTTCATTCTTAAGGGTTTTATGCTTTTATGCATGTTTTTATTCGTGCATACAGAGCTAAGTGCTATAATTTCATGTTACAGTAAAATCATGCAAATTTTCTTTTGCCTCTCCTGTGAAATTTAGTTTGTCGAGATGCGTCCTTTTCTTGCGGGTGAGCGATATGATGGTTTCACGGTTTATGCGATAACTTTATTTTGGCATCAATGAGGTAGAATTAGACCACTCTTAATATGCAAGAATGATTAATATGCTAATGTGATATGCGTATTAAAACAACTATGCTGATCCTCTTTTGGTTTTGATTACTCAAAAAAAGACGCTTATGTGCTATTTGTTCGATGAACGTTACAATTGCTTCTATCCGGTCCAAATGCATATTGATTTTATCAACCCCTTCGGGACAAGCGTCTTTTACATAATTTTTAATCTTTTATTACCGGTTCTTCAAAACAGAAATTTTTGCCTAATTAAATTGGGAAAATGCTCGGATTAAATAAAGCAAAATTTACAATAAAAATTTACTGGTGAGAATAATCACGGATTCCAAGCATCTTGCGCGGCACGTAAACCGGTCGCTGGTCCCCAAGGGGTTAATTGAAAAATTGCATGTTATTTCAATTTTTGAATTGAATACCTAACGGTAGGTGCTATTGCGCTTTGCTTTTATATTCAGTTATCACTGGAATTCTACGTTAAATTAAAAGAAATGCAATATGCTTTATATTCATAACAGGTGGGGAGCCGGTATCATCGAAAGCCCCGTGATCATGGAAATATTTTTTTTTATGTAAATCGATAGTAAAAACTCATACGAACAAAATTAGCTATGTATGACTAGGTTTGACAAGCCAAAAATGCGTTAAATTAGTTATTATTAAAAAGCTATAATGTTTTATCTTTATTGCGGATATTGATCACTCTCAGAGCATCTTATAGAAAATTGTGTGGTCTTTCAGAAAAACTTGGTATGACAAATATTATTCAGGCGGAAAAGTCTGTCATACGTATTTTAAAAAGGCGGCCGTTGATAAAACTTCACTGTTTTTTTGCTTTGAATTTTTACCGATAGCGTCTTTATTTCGCGCCTGGACGCTGATGAAGTATCGGCGAAGGCGTATAGAGACGTTTGATGGACGCGCAGCCGCCTGCTCCGCGAGTTTCGGCGCTGTTCTAATAAAGTTTGTCATATTAAATTTTTCTGAAAGAGCACAAAATTTTCTATAAATTGCTGCAAGAGTGATCAAAACCCGCGATAAAGATTAAACATTATAGCTTTTTAATAATAATTAATTTAATTTAACATATTTTCGGCTTGTCAAACCTAGTCAAAACCAGCTCATTTTGTTCGTATTACTTTTTATTATAAATTTGCAGAAAACATTTTCAATTCCACGATTGCTGGGCATTCAATGTCATTGTTTCGCGGACTATAATTGTTGGCATGTAACTGTACTGCTTAAATTTATACATTACAACGTTTATAAAAGAAATTTTTGTGACGGCTACACAATACTAGTTTATTAATATGACACACACGAATATAAGCACCAGAACTACTAACAGACAACTCAAAATATGTAATCTCCGGTATCATTCATTATACTGTTTATTCCTCGCCCATGCAAATTTTCGCAAGTTTTTTCCCTAATTGCAATCTCGACAAAAATGGAATTTCGTTGACTGGATAGATATTTTCTTTAGTAATGAGTCTTTTTTTAACGTAGTCACAACGGACAATCTATCCAGATGTTCAAGGTAAGGTTTTTAATTCTTTTACGCCACACAAGCCAGGTCGACAGTGCTGTCTTGGATGCCAAATCATATTGAATTTGGATACCTATAATACCCAATCATCACATGGTACGATATACGGACTTCAACACACAGGTACGATGACGAAATTCTACGAACAATGGTTTTTATATTCCTTTTACTCAATCATTATATGATTTTCCCTGAAAATATTAAGCATGACTACTAACTCATTCAGTCAGCCTGATATGATACTTCTCTTAATCAAAAACAGCAAAGGATCTTCAACCATAAATTTCGATCCTCATTCATAAGAAGTATGCTTTGTAAAGCTTTATTGCTATTCGAAACAATTCCAAACTCTTCGAAATAAAGTACAGTAAGTGAAAACTGCTTCACCATGTGCAAATATTTGCTGCGCTTGAACGTTTTAGATAACAATTTTGGGGCTGCTATGATGCTTGAAAATGCTTTAATAACATTACTGTAATGGGCTGAAATATTTTCACTCGTTTATCTGTTGACTAAAATGTTTTTAATGCAGACGCTTTTCTGAGCGCTACGATTACTATGGATATATTTTTGTTGCTGTTGTCTGACCTTTACTTTTCCTGATGTATTGATAATACGTTATTTCAAAGAAATCGTGGCAGATTACTAAACTTATTTTGCATATTTGTTACTTTATGGGCTTCTCTTTGTGTACTCCATTGTGTCTCTTGTGTTCATTTTTAATGTCAATTGCATGAAAGCAAGTTAAAAGTATATGGTACCAAAAATAGTTTACACGCATTTGCTAAAAATTTCACCTTTTTATATATAACATGAATAAATTGTATTTATGCAAGTTTCAAAGTTAGTGCCTGGAATTATCCACATGCTAACTATAAAACCACCGAGTATATTTTCATTCAAATATGCTATTAAAAAGCTACACGGATTTAGTTTTTAACTTTCACCATTAATTTTATTTATCAACTTTTATTTTAGTGTGTACTTATTTTAATTCTTTCTTTTACTATTGTAGAAAGTAGCAATGAAATTACATATTTATGTATAAAGACAAATTATCTGTAAAGAATAAAATACTTTCGCTTCCTAGAACTTATTTTCCTTAAGGCATCCTCATTTTTGATTATATCTTCAAGTTTGAGTTAGAACTTAAACATTACAAAGACGGATTTAAAGTATTTGTGAGAAAGCACACGATAAAGAAAATTCATTTGCTCGACATAGGCTAGGAAATGAAAATTGGTTATTAACTTCAACTTTAATATCGATGAAAGAGATTCGAAAGTGGATTTAATATTGCGGAAATGGAGAGTCAGATAAAAAAGGAAGTGATGTTAAACTTTAGAAAAGAAATCCTCTTCCTCTTTTTCGGCAATAGTCTTAATCTCCATAGCAGCTATATTTTATTTGTTAGAAACAGCTTAAAACCATTTTACTTAGAATGTTGCTATTTATTTCAATTAGTTAATACATTTATTTTTCAATTGTTTCTTAGTTTAAAAACTTCTGAGTTTGAAATGTTTAGTTTTTCAACATTATAAAACTTTTAATTTAATAAAGAGTTACTATAATCAAGTTTGCCAATATATTAAACCCTAGCGATCCTATCGTTCTTGGAAGCTGAATGCAGGCATTTTTATGAGTTAATAGTGACGAAAACACAATCAATGCCGCTTTCTCAGTTACGGTTACAGTGATAACATTTCGAAAACTTTAGAATCAAATACAGGGTGGTCATAAAAAACTTCCGCGATATGTGAACCCCTAGCAGCCTAACCGCTCAAACAATCGGAAAGAAATTTTAGATATACTTATTTGAAAGTATGCGTTCGAGATCGTGGTGATTTAAAACAATAGAGCTCTCACGGTTACGGTTATAATGAAAAAAAATCGAAATTTTCGAATAGCAACACCCATTTTTTTCATGCGCATAATCATCTGCGCATTGAAATCCAACCATAAATGTCATTCGAATGATACACGTACGATAAAAATTGCTGGCGTAAAACACTTTCAAAAAAGAACATTGCGAGGAAGGAAGGAGTAGCTTAGCTATAAAACATGCTTTTCAGTAGCCGATTCTTTTTTTCACTTGTGAACTGAGCAGTGTTTAAATATTTGTTTTAAACTGTGTTTTTGAGTCGTATTTGTGTACACATAGTGAAAATAAAAGTGTAATCATTTGTTTTAAAGTGCTGAATATTATGTTACACAGGAAATGATTAGGATTGAGCGTCACGATATTACACCGGCAATTTTAGTCATACGAGCATCTTTCCAACTCCTTTTATGGTTTTTCAATGCGCTGATGAATTTGCACAGGAAAAAAAAGGTGTTGCTACTTTAAATTTCGAAATTTGTTGATTGTAACCGTAGCTATCAGAGCTCTATTGTTTTAAATCATCAGCATCTCGAGCGCATATATCTTCAAATAACTAAATTTGAAATTTCCTTTCGATTGGTTGAATGATTAGGTCGCTATGGGTACATATATTGGGGCAGTTTTTTTATGACCACCTTGTACTCACTTTTTAACATGAAATACCAGGCATTAAAGCGATAACCGCATAAAATGTAAAGAGCATAAATGGCGTCCTGAAGCACTGAAAACGGCAGCGGAAGGCATAGAAAAACAACGTGTGTTCCACTTGTTCTACAATAATATATTGGTGACGTCATATATCGTCATTTCGTCTTTTCGTGGTCAACATTTCACTCGAATACACTCCAATAGGTTGCCTTTTGGGCTAGTTAAAATCCAAGACATTCGCGCAGCAAATCCAGTAAGTGTGTATGACAAGGAAAACATTAAACATGAGATTCTGCATAGTCTTCATGACATGATTTATTGTTCTCTACAATCTCGCGCTTTCGATTTATCATCGTCTGTGAATTTTGATACTTGAAGGTTTTGTAAACCTACAAATTTGTTTTACTTTTTGTCTCATTGTGTGACTCATTTGATGTTCCCACTGAACTTCTTTGCGTTTTTTAATCGCCCCTTTTTAGTACTATAAAGTCACTTATGTTTTTTTTTTAATGTAAAGATACTTTTTGGATGATAAAAAATGGGAGTTGCTGCTTGAATTGTTTTAACTTTTGCTACTGTAATAGTACCTGTGCGACCTGAATTGTCGGTTTTCATCTCATTCTCGAGCACATACCTTAAAATACTTACTGCTTCTAAGATTTCATCCCATTCTTTTGAACGTCGTGATTGCGTGAGACTCACATATCGCCACTGATTTTTTTCTTAATCACCTTGTATAAAACATCTAACAATTTTATGTATGTACTGAACATAAAATTCAGTATAATTAATTTCTAAATATTAGAAGAAGTTCTGCTATTATGGAATGGTCGGACGATATGGAATACTTCAATATCTAACGCATACGGTGTTGTAGCCAAACATAAATTTCCCAAGCGACTTCCTTGTACTCCCATGTGGCACAGTGCTCACTTCTTCTTTGATACTTGTTATTGGAGCGACAAGGTGAAATAAAATCTTATTCTCAATTTTTACAGGTAAATTTTATAAAATTCGTATTAATTATAATATCTCATTGTCAGTGATGTTAAGCAAGTTCAATATAAAGTTTAACAGTTATATTTATTTCTGTGTTAGTCAGTTTTTCTCTATGTTAACTTGTTGACGAATGAAAGGATTATGTTTTTCAAGATGGTGTGTTGGGTAATATGGAATATCAGCTAGACAACAGTTTCGAGATAAGTCTAAAAATTAAAACAATTTTACAAAGAATATGATGATTTAGAGATCATGTACACCCAGAAAAAAAAATTGTGAATCAACAAAAATTTGGTTGGTTCAACAAAACTTTTCGTTCAAATATGGGTCAATGGAAAGTTTGTTTGAATCAACAAAAAAACTTGTTGATTTTCTTTTCTTTTTTATGCATGTATACAACATAGTACGATTGCTGTCAATGTATGTACTGATGACATTTCTTGTGAGTTTCAGAGTCAAAAACAGCAAAATGAATTTATTTTTCTGTATGTTATTAACTGTTTTAAAAATATTGTAAAGACAACTCATTGTTAATGTATCTTAACATATGCAGTGGATTTGAGTTTTTCCCCCGGGATTGCACTTATACTCTAAAGCGAAAGCTGAGTTCCTGGGGCGGTCATCCCTGTCATCCCTGCAACTGCAACAAAAAAATGTTTCGTTAATTCAAGTAAAATGATCCATTTTTGTTTAAATTAATAAAATTCTTTTGTTGAAAGTTTAAAAAAATAAATGTAACAATCTGTTACTTTAAGAGTGCTTTTTAGTTTCGGCAACTAAAACTTTTATTTAAAGAACAGTTGTTTTGTGTAATTTTAAGAATTTTCTTTGTTTTAACAACAAAAATTTTTGTTAAAGAAACAATTATAATATTTACTTTAAACTTATTTTTGAGAAACAATATTTCCGTTTTGATAGCGCCATCTATTGAGCCGTGTTGGTATGTGTATTTGTTGTATTTTTAATATTTCAAATGAACATATGTCAGCAATAGAACTTATGTCAGCAGTCAACGTTCTGTCAACTCTAAGGACAGAAGGTAAACGCGTTAACAGTTTGGCCACTGAGACTCGACGAACAGAGGATTCTATGGGGTTATAAGAGGAAGGCATTTTGATAAGCAATTGTTTTTCGCTGTAGGTAAATGGTAAATGCGAAAATTGGAATTTTTAAATGTTTTTAAAGACTTTTTTTTAATTGTCTTATGCGGGTGCATTTAAAAGATAATTTAATATTCCAATGAATGAAATAAATATCTTAGCGAAAAATTTTAATACTAAAAAGATGGATAGATGTTTTGGTATTATTATAGCTTGTAAAAAAATGTAAAGACTTTTTAATAATTTGATTTAAGTAAAATAAGAATCTTAGCTATTGATTTTAAAATGAATATACAATTAGAAAATGAGTTAAATTAACTAATGAAGTTTTTTTCCCCTTTCTGTGATTAAGTTTATAATGAATAATAATTTTAAGGAGCGATTTATTTTATTTATTTTTATTTATTTTATTTATTTTTTATTTATTCACATAATTGTAGTTCCTTTTTAAATGAATTCCCAAACAATTTTTTAAATAAATAAATATAGGTCATTTTTGATAATTTTTAGCTCACAGGCTATCAAACCTGAGAGTTAATGTGCCCGCAGGTTCTGTATGTACGTACGTATGTACGTAACGCGATAATTCTGGATAGAAACATCCGATTTGCTTCATTTTTTTTTCTAGGTTCATTCTCATAAGGCGCTTCCCTGATTAGTTTTGGGGGTTCATTGTTTAAGCATAAAGGGGGGTACGGGGAGCAACTCCACCCCCTTAATTTAGATATATGGGTTTTTCATGCAGAGATGTCAGATTTGCTTCAATTTTGATATACCGGTTAATTCTGATAAGGCGCTTCCCTGATTAGATTTGGAGGTTCATTGTTTAAGTATAAAGGGGAGGGGATCGGGGATGTAATAACCACTTAATTTAGAAAAATGTGTTTTCTTATCCGATTCGATTCAAATTCGGTATACCGGTTTATTATGATAAGGCGCTTCCTTGATTAGTTTTGGGGGTTCATTGGTAAAGAATAAAGGGGGTACGGGGTGTTATTTACTAATTTACCTAGTTACTAATCAGAAGTACTACTGCTAGTTAGACATACATTCTTCGTATCAGAATAGGAAAATCTTGTAGCAGAATAAAAGTTGGGATCAGCTTTTTCATTCCTTTCATAATCATTTAGAGATTTTAAGATCATAATTTGTTATGTGAGAATTAATAGCTTCTTTTCTACATAACAGATCCACAATTTTTTTCCTAAATATTTTTTACAAATATATTTTAAATGGGCTAGAGTTTCGACTGAAACGAGTTAATTTTCCGTGACCCACCATTATACTATTGTTAAAGAACTGCAAGTAGAGTGTTTTACAATATCAGAGTGATGACAATCAAACATGGCGTATGCTCAGGTTAAAAGGTTTTATCCGAAAGTTGGTAACGTACATTGCTTAACTTGGCGATATTCACCTGGACGAAATCGCTTATACCGCATTGAGATTGAGATAGTTGAGTCATTTAACTTGAAGTTTTTTGAAGCGGACGTAGCCGAAATTAAGATTTCGACTTGAGCAAGTTTCTGAAATTCACTTAACTTTCGATACTCTCTTAAGTATGAGTGGAGTCTTCTGAACGCTTTGTCTTATTTGTAACTGTTCTTAAATTTGAAGTTAAGTTCTAACAATAGTTAGTCAGCTTTTTCGAATGAGCCTTTGATTTGTTTATTTCTTTAACTCGCAATTATATACTACGTATGGTTATAAGTTGTAGTTACAAATTTACCATATGTTAAGTGCCTTAAAAGTTTTGGAAATGCGAACATGTGAAGCCTAATTCCGGCTGTACTATTAAAAAATTTAGACTAAGTGACTGAACTTTCATAATGTGAACGTAGTATTAGGCGAGTTAGACGCGTACACGAAATATTAGCTGAATGATAATGGCAATAAGCCTGTGTTTGACCAAAATCCTCTCCACAAATCAAATTTTACTACACATATATCACCACTCTAATAAATCAAAGCACTCTAGCTACAGGCAATATCAGCCAAAATTTTCAAAGGTGGTTAGATTTGAATGAAAAACTTTATTTGTTTGAAGTCCATGGGAAAATATACAGTCTGTATAACATTTATAGTATTAAAATATTTTTTAAAACCCAAATAAGACCCAGAAATTGGTTGATGCCTCATAAAATATCCTTTTCTCTCTTCTTTACCATATTTGAAAATTAATAAATATACATTGAAATTATAAAATAAAATCTATTTCATATCTTCTTACATTTAAAAAAATAATAAAATCTTACTTTTAGGCATCATTATATTTTTAGTTTAGTCATATAATGTTAATTGTAATTAGAACCTTACTTCTAACTTGCAGTAACACACTACGTTGATTAGAGTAAGTAAATCCATGTATACTAATCTGACTCGCAGGTTAAAAAAAGTTATAACGACAAAAAAAATAAAGTATAAAGTATATTTTGTATACATTTTCCTAATTATTAAAAAAATATTAATTTCTGAAGAGGTGCCGCAGTTTATCAAACGCAATTTTTTACGGTTTTTAATTTTCATAAAACTGAGTAGAAAATTGATTTTCAAGAGGGAAGAAACTTCCCAATCATTTTTTTTATATTAAAGTGTATATATTTTACTTTATATTTTTCACAAAGATGGAAAATAATTATCTGCCAACTCCAGCCTACAGAAAAAACAACATTTTTTCTCATTTTTTGAATCTAAGAAGTACATGTTATTATTTTGTTCTCGGATAAATAATTGCGGCTCGGTTATAGATAGATTCTTAAAAAAATTCTTTCTTGGCCTTTTCATTTTTTATTCTATGTCTTTTCATATAAATCAATAAATTTCTTTCATCGTTTTCAACAGAACTTTGTTTGTTTTCTTATGAAGACTATTTCACTGGTATTTTGTACCTAACTCCGCCTACCTAAAATTAGAAGTTACAAATGATACCAAATAATAATAAAGAAGGAAACGACAGAGTTAACAACATTTTATGTCTGGAACACGTACTTTCATTACTTTAGTTTTGCGTTGAGAAATCTATTAGTATCCCTGTTATTGCTTTGACAAAGGAATCAAATGATAAATTGCTTTGTAAATTGTAAAAGAATATCGAAATGAAAACGAAAGTTATTTGGATATTTTTTTCTTTTCAGAAGGTCGTTGATAAATAGAAGACTTTGTCATGGAAACTATTTGAGTTTAAAAGTACAGGATGATACAATGCAACATAAAAAGTGAAATTTCAATCATTCGAAAAGTATATGCAGTAGAATGTGGGGAGTTCACAAAGATGTACAAAAATCGTATTAATTTGAGAGAACTATTAGTATCCCTGTTATTGCTTTAACAGAGGAATCAAATGATAAATTGCTTTGTAAATTGTAAAAGAATATCGAAATGAAAACGAAAGATATTTGGATATTTTTTAATTATTTTTTTTTACAGAAGGTCGTTGATAATGGAAAGTATTTCAGTTTAAAACTACAGGAAGATACAATGCAAAAGAAAAAGTGAAAATTGAATTGTTCGTAAAGCAAATATAGTAGAATGATGTGGGTTTCCCAAAGAGGCACAAAAGGCATATTAATGAAAAAAATAATGATAATAAATTTACTACCTGAATAGTTACATTTACTACCTGTGAGTGATTTTTCTGTTACACCAGTACACTGTAACTAAAGACTGATTTTTCTTAATATAAGAAAATATAATGTAACCACAAATCAAAGTATACAATAATCTCTTCAGAATTACTCATGATTCCGAAGTATGTTCTCTAGAAACCTCAGAAACTAGTATATTTCCGAGATTTAAAGGAGTATTTATAAAATGTTTCTTTACTGCCGCTGATTTTCTATAACGTTTTCTAGCAGATTTTCTAGTATATTGATCAATTTTCTCAACCTGGAATATAGGTTTTTCGGATGCTATCTATTTTTTATAGTGTGTCCTAGTAGATTTTATAGTATATAAATCAATTTTCTCAACCTGAAATATAGCTTTTTCGGATGCTATCTATTTTCTACAGTGTGTCCTAGTAGATTTTATAGTATATTGATCAATTTTCTCAACCTGGAATATAGATTTTTCGGATGCTATCTATTTTCTACAATGTGTCCTAGTATATTTTATAGTATATTAATCAATTTTCTCAACCTGGAATATAGATTTTTCGGATACTATCTATTTTCTACAGTGTGTCCTAGTACATTTTATAGTATATTGTCAATTTTCTCAACCTGGAATATAGATTTTTCGGATGCTATCTATTTTCTACCGTGTGTCCTAATAGATTTTATAGTATATTGATCAATTTTCTCAACCTGGAATATAGATTTTTCGGATGCTATCTATTTTCTACAGTGTGTCCTAGTAGATTTTATAGTATATTAATCAATTTTCTCAACCTGGAATATAGGTTTTTTGGATGCTATCTATTCTCAAGTAAACAATTTCTTGTTCAATAAACGTTTTTTCAGACAACCCTGATAAATTAACAGCATTGACATTAACAATGGTAAACTTAACTGAAAGAGATCATTTCGGAACCATGGGTAATTCTGAAGAGGTCATTGCATATTTTGGTACGTGGTTGTAATGTATTTTTGTAGAATAAGAAACATTTTTTTTTTTTACAGTGTAGTTTGTTCAGCCGCGCAGCACAGTCTGCAATGCAGCTAGTCATACAAACGTTAAAAGTGACTGCTTTCAAAAATCGGTCGTCAGATCTGTCACAAAACTCTCTGTAGCACTATATATTTTTGTTGTACCATTTTGGAATCAGGCGTAACTCATAAGAAGGAACTGTATATTTTCGTACTTGGTTGTAATATATTTTCGTATATTAAAAAACATTTTTTTTTTACTGTGTAGTTTGTTCGGCGGTGCAACACAGCGTACAATATAGTTTGGCTTACAAAGATTAAATGGGACGGCTCTCGAAAATTGGTGATCAGGTCTGTCACAACACTCTCCTTAGCACTATTTGTTTTTGTTGTAGAATTTCGGAACCATGCGTACCTTAAATGAGGTTATTGTATACGTTCGTACGTGGTTGTAACATATTTTCTTAGATTCTCGGAAGAGGTTATTCCATATTTTCGTACGTGATTGTAATATATTTTCGTAGATTAAGAAAAAATTGTCTTTTCTGTACAGTGTAGTTTGTTCAGCGATGCATCACAGTCTGCAGTGCAGCTTGGCTTATAAAAGTTAAATGTAACGGCTCTCAAAACTTGGTCGTCAGATATCTTACAACACTCTCTCTAGCACTATATATTTTTTCTGTAAATACTGTATTATTATAGATATATAGCGACAGACAGCAGCTGCGGAACTGTTACAGACTTAATTTTTGGTGACAAATGTAACAGACAATAAAATTGTTAATTCTAAATAAACTCATGCTTTTCGGTGCATTTTTGTGAAAACCGTATTATTCTACTGTGTATATTTTAAGCATTACTATAGAAGTCGGTTATAGCCAGGAAGAATGGACTTCGCTCGTTATAATCATGTTCTTCCAATAAACGAATTCAAACTTCTGTTCATTTATTCGAATGGGAAATGAGAGAATAAATGAAAGTTTAAATAAATTAGCAGAAACAGTTGAATTAACACGCTTGTAGGGAGCAACTTACGTCCTTTAATTACATGTACAAAAATGAATTATTAATTATAAATCCACGTTTTACTTTATCCTCGTAATTGTTTATTATTTAAGTAGATGAATAAATAAAAATGGAATGAAAAAAAGAAAAAAATCACTCTTATTTTTTATTTAATATTATTTGCATATTCGAAAGAAGAGCTTTTTATATTCTAAACGTTTTTCAGAATCCTTTTCTTCACACACTTTTTAGGGTAATTAAACTGTCATTCTCGAAAAACATATTAGGGTTTGATTCTTTCAATTTTTGAAAACTTTAAAAATTCGTGTAGCAATCGAAATCAACTGCATATGTTGATGGAGTTTATTACTATTGTTTTTCACCCATCTTTATGAAAACCATCATTCTTATCTGCATCATTTTCGTCAGTACTGTATATGCACTAGCATAAAAAGATTCCCGATAGTCTTTGTCAAAACTTAGCGGTAAACAATCTATCTAAAGATTCTGTAGGGAAAAAAAGGTTCATAACAACATAAAACAGTTTTACAGAATATTTATTAGCAATAATTAAAAGAAATAATATCTCTTCTTTTATAATCCAGCTGGGGATAGGTTGCAAATTAACTGTCTTTACATGGATACAGAAAACAGAAAATTTTCCAGAGATTTCAGTTTTCAGGTTTTATAAAGAGCAACTCCAAGTTTTTTTTTATACCCAAAAAGTTCATACATAAATATTTTTTTAAGTTAAAATTTCATCAGTTTTCTCAAATATAAACATTTAACTGAATTGCATTACCAATATATGACACCACAGTTTTCTTATAGAAAAATTTGTCTTTAGTTTTTTTTTTTTTTTTTTTTTTTTTTTTTTTTTACGGAAAATGATATCCTACTTTTCGATAAATTGTTAAAAAAAAAAAAAAAAAAAAAAAAAAAAAAAAAAAAAAGATCATTTTAATTTATTTAATCGATAATGACATGTCAAAGTTTTAATAAAAAAAATTTAAACAGAAATTTTTTAATTAAAAAAAATGAGTTGTCTTTATAAATAAGGAAAATACTTGATATAATTTCCTCCTGAAATAAAATATAATTGACATCATTCAACGGAGTTGTGGTTACTCATTAGTCAAAGCAGTTTAGCTATATCTCGTGTGGGCAACTTTGAAGCATCTCAGTCAGGAGTCGGAAAAGTACTTTTTTTAGTAGCGAACTACGATTGCAGCTATTTTCCAAAAATGTAGTAACTACAACTACCTGTTTTAACACTAAAACCGCTGGCTATTTTACTCAATTTTTATAAAAAAGTGTTTCACACCAGAATTTTTATTTAAAACTATTTAGCTTATTTAATTAGCCTATTTTTATGCTTCATACATATCAGGGGGGTACCATTCGTGCGATGCGGCAACTCTAAAGATTTCTTAACTGCTCGCGCATTACGTCACGTGGCGGACAACTTCGCCTCGCTTCGCTCTTTTCAGTATTATTCTGTATGCTGTTCTGCGTTGGAATTTTTTTCTGTGAATGATTTTAATTATTCTATTATTTAAACAGACTTTTTGAATAAAACCTAATGAATGCGCTATATCAACGTGTTCTAATAACTCTCACAGAACACGTATACAGATTTAACAATACAGTACAGTCTCAAATCCGCGCATCGACATCCTGGCGATTATTGTTCTGGAAAATCGCAACGAAAAACACTAAAATCGCAGAGGACAAAATTTACTGCAATTTTAAAACCGAATTACTTTTACGAATGCCAAAAAATTTCTGCAGAACGGGAAAATCTCTAAAAATTGCATAAGAGAATCGCGAGAAATTCCGAATAAACTTTAATGAAAGAAAAAGAAGAGGCATTTACTATACTAAACTGTTAAAGCCGGATTTCTTTCACAAATGCAGACAAATCGCCATGAAAGGGGGGGGGGGAAGTTCAAAATTCAAAACTCGCAGAGGAGAAAATTCATTATATTTGGCTAAAAGTTGAACATAGTTCCTTTTACAAATGTAAAAAAAATGCCGCGGAACATTATAAAACTCTAAAAATTGCATACAAAATTCGCGAAAAATGCAAAAATCTCTGATCGAACACCGAATAAACTTTATTGAAAAAATGATAACATTTACTATACTGGGCTAAAAAAAAAAAAATAAAGGCGGATTCCTTTTACGCATATGGAAAAAATCGCCGCAAAATTTTAAAAAAAGTCAAAAATTGCATAAAAATGTAAAATAATTTCTTTTGTTATTGTGATTTTTTTTACCTTTTAAAAAAAATTTCCTCTATTAAAATATTTGTTTTAGCATTATCTTTTTTTACTTTGTTTTATCTATAATAGAAGAAAGGTAGTCGAAATTTTGTTTGACTTGCGGTTTTTTACGGATTTACACGCGTTAAGGGTCAGAGATAGCGAAAAACATGTTTTTACAAAATACCAGTCTGTCCGTATGTATGTGTGTCTCATTATATCATTGGAAAGTATACGAAGTTATGCATAGAATTGAACCAATTTTTATATAGGTGCTTTGCTGTGATGATGCTGAAATAGCGATTTTTGTGCCATTTTCAATATTCTATCATCGAAAAGTGCATGAAGTTATGCATACAATTGAGCAAAATTTCATGTGTATGTTTTTGACTATGGCCAGCAGGTCCAGATTGAATTTGGGGATATTCCACCGGGAAGGAGCGCTACAATAACGATTTTTGTGCCATTTTTATAATTGTTTCATTGGAACGCATTACAAAGTTAGGCATATATTTAAACCAAACTGCATACATGTATTTTTGTCTATTGACGCCAGGTCCCAGTTGAAAATGGATATGTAACCCTGGAAAGGGCCGCTGTGATAACGATTTCTGTGCCATTTTTCGTAGTTCTGTTGTACATCGGCTGCTGATGCAACGACATGCACCTCGTATCCAGCTAACCCGGCGATTCGCAAACAGCTGACGTACAACAGAATAACGATAATATTGATTTTATTAAATATTTTGTTCGAGATTAACAAAATGAAGCAGAAATTTAAGTTGAAAATTAATGTTAGTGTATGGTTGAAGTAATAACCTATAAGCAGTGCTTAATTTGCGGCGGAGCTCAGCTCCGATACTTCTTTGTTTTTTGTGGAAATTTAAATATTGGTCTGAATTCACTGCCGCTCACTCCGAAGTTTAGTAAAAATAGTGTTTCCGCTAGCGGGCAAAGACAGTTATTTATATAGTAATGCCTAAAGACATGTCAAAATATATAATAATGTAGAGGTGCCAAGTATTACGATTTGTCCGTAATTATTACGGATACGCAACGAAAATTACGGCGTTACGGACATCGGTTAAAAATTACGGCGATAAAAAGCTTGAATATTGTCAAAGGATCGCTTAAAAAAAACGCGAATTTTGTCAAAGGCTCGCTTGAAAAAAACTCTAAATTCGTCACAGGACCATGGAAAAAATTTGAATTTTGACAGAGGATAGTCAAAAAACGCGAATTTCGACAGGGGATCGCCGAAAAAACGCGAATTTCAACAGCTGTCGATTGTTGCTTGGTTCAAAGAAGACATTCTTTACAATGCTGCCATATCTCGAACGTTAGTTGAATAGGATCAGAATTCTTCTGCCGTTCGAGCCATTTCGTAGCTGTTTCCAAACATTCAAAGGCTTCGTTATATGATGCACCTGGATCATTTTCAGAGCATTTGTTTTCATTTTCTTCAATTTCTTTTTCGTCTTGAACCTCATCATCATTTAAAATCTGGTATCCAGATCTAATAGGGCGTTTGGATAATTGGAAGTTCGTTTAAAAAAAGAAAAAAAAAATGAGAGAAATAGTCTGTTCGGATAATTGGGAGTTCGGTTTAAAAAAAATTTGATAGAAATTGGCTGTTCGGATAATTGGAAGTTCGGTTAATTGGGGTTCCAATAATCGGCGCTCTACTGTACTTCCATAAATTTTCTTTCTATTGTTTCCTGTTTGTATGAAGAAATGTTATATTTGATGTGTTTTATAAGATAACATGGAAATTCTAATACCGAAGTTGTTTCAACTTTTTTGTTTTTGCTGAAATTTTGTATACATGAAATCAGTGTTGATTTCAGGGGGTGGCCCGGAGGGGGACATCCACCCCGGAGCAATGAGATGTCCCCTCCGGAAGATTTGAGATTTTGGGTTTTCAATGGTCAAAAAGTGCAATCTCCCACCCCCGGAGCCACAGAAATCCCTCCCGGAGAAAAGTGTCTGAATTCAACACTGTATGAAATAATGATATTGTTATTTGAAAAATATAATGTAAATAATATGTATATGTACATATTTTTTTCATAATAGAATTAGCTTAATTATGGAGTAATATTTTTGTATTATTTTGATCCTGTATAAGCATAATAATTTTTGAAAACCTATATCTAGTATTTGGACAATGCATTATTGTTAAAAGTTTTGAAGTGTGAGTTTTGTTTAATTTATTCTGTTTGATAGTGCTAGTCTTTTCATTACTACTCCTGTGTAATCATATTCATATAATTCATTCGTTCATTTTATTTTACAATAGTTTAAAAGTTTTCATTTGTAATTTTACACATTAAAAACGTATTTTTTTCGCGAATTTTCCTAAGTATTTGAATGTAAACAAACGTATCGCGATATTATTTAACCATTATGTATTTTATATCTGATTAACTCCAATCAGTGTTTGTCCAAATTATTTTAAGGAAAGTGATTTCGTTCAATTTACTTTCGAAAATCTGCTTTTTAAAAAATTATTTCCTTCGTATTTCGGTGTTTTTACGCATCTATTTACTTTCTTACGGCTGTTCGATCTCCGATCTTGTCCGCCACGTGACGTTTCAGTCCTGCTCTACTCTGATTGGCTATCCTTCAAATGGAACAACCTTATTGTAGAAGAACCTTGATACATATAACATATCTTATGAAACATTTCTGGTTCGAATCGACTATTATCAATTTTAGCAGGGGTCAAAATGACCCCTAACGGCGATTCTATTTCTACAAAGTAGCGACTAGAAGCTACTTTTCAAAAGATGTCACTACTTCGCTAATTTTAGGTTTTGTTAAAAGTACAAACTATAGTCGAAATATAGGGAACAGACTTAGAATTATGCATGGATTGGGTTGTACCCCACCCGAATTTGAAATTCTGCTTAAAATCAACCCGAAACTAGACCTGACCAGAAATCGAAGTGAAAAAAATTAATCATATACAATTATGGAGTAAAAGTATAGGATTATCTATATTGTAAAATACAAGCGTATTTGTGCGTAACGCTGACGTCATTTTGATGTTGGCATCAGCTGACGATTAAATTTCGACTTTACTGCTGTTTTTCAAACTTCTAAACATCTAGACCGGGAGGTGGCAGCACAGACAACCACCTCATCGAGTTCACGGCTGAAATTCCAGAATTAGTTAAAACTCGATTCGCATATTAAAACGCAATCGGTCTGCCAAGTCCTATCTTGGAGGAAAATACCTGAAACCTGATTTTAGCGGTTGACTCGTAGGTTTACCATTGTGTTTTCCTGCACCGAAAGGTATGAAAACATGGAGGACTGGGAGCAGGAAACTATAATGGTAAACCTACGAATGAACCGCTGAAATCATGTTTTCAGGTGTTTTCCACCAAGCAGACCGACTGCGTTTAATATGTGAATCGAGTTTTAACTAATTCTGGAATTTCAGCCGTGAATTCGATGAGATGATTGTCTGTGTTGCCGCCTCCCAGTCTAATCGCACATGTTTAATTTGAACAACGTCGAATAGAGAAAAAAATATACTCATAAATGCAATTTGTTTAAAACTGCATTGCAGTTTGTTTCAAAACTGTATCGCACTTTACTCATTTTTATGGTTTTCAAAATAATTTTCAAGCAGGATTTATTTTTTTACAAATATATCGCTATCGCGGGCAGACGGTTATGAAAGATAATCCGCCAGCACTAAGTTAATATAAATATTTCAGCATTTGTTTCTGGCTGATATTCCGTAATGAAGTTAAAACTTCTTTAATAAAATAAAATAGAATAATATAAATAGAAAAGAAATCTAACAGACATGCTTGAACAGATACTCAAACAATGAAAATAAACAACTGTATCGATCAGAATTAAAAAGAACTGCTGTAAGTAACAAAATTTTTGGCGATTTCTTCGGTATTACCTCATAGAAAAGTACCACTTTTAATAGATTTCAAAACTTTATTTGAATGTAAAATTGATACTTTTCAAACAAAAAGGCTTTTTGGTGTTGTATTCAATATATAAGCTTTTCAATTTTTGTCGGTGTCCACTTTTTTCTTTTTCTTCCATAATAATTCTTATAATAATTTTTTTTTTAATACTTACAGCCTTAATTCATAATAATTGACGGGGGTAGGTTGTGTTTAATTAATGGTTATATATATATATATATATATATATAACCATTAATTAAACATTACTGACCACCATCAAAACCCACAATATTGTGAATGAAATGACAATAAAAATGGATACCACAAACCTATAATATACAACTGTATGTATAAAATAAAGTACCTTATACTTTATTACGAGAATTAATATGGAAGAAAAAAAAGAAGAATATGGATACCGATAAAAATAATTGAAAAACTTATATATTAAATTAGGTTTTCAAGAGTACAGAATTCAATGATATAAGCAAATCGGTTGTTTTCTGTGAGAACAAAAGCTAAAAGCTGAAATTTTATATATATATATGTGTGTGTGTAATAAAAATGGTTTTTACTTATATTCTGTAACTCGGGAGGCCCCCGGGTTGATATCCTAGTATCTGTAATATAAATTTTCTTTTTTGTGTAATAATCTTTTTTGTATAAAAATGAACACAAATAAACTTATTAATATTCAAATACATAGTTTTTTCATTTAAAAAAACATTCAGGACTTTCTTTTGAAATGTTGGGTCAATAATAACTTTCAATGGCATCATTTTATTTAAAAAAAAAAATATTTTTTTAAGCTACATTGAAATTTATGCCCATACACCAAATTGCAAGAATCTTCGACTGAAAGTTTTGGAATTTCTTGTATCTAATTTCCATAATTGTATGATATGAAATACCAAATTAATATTCAAAAAATTGTAAATTACCCTATAAATATTTACGAATTGAATTAACTCATAAATGATTTCAAGAAGTCAATTTCTAGAAACTCTTAATATGTACATAGAAAAATTCATCACATTCAGCAAAATAATTTTTGAGTTTACTGTTGAACTACAGTTTAAAAGTACATATCCAAAAAGGGACTAATCTCATGAAAACTGTTAATCGATGTAATACAAGTGTTCAATTTTCAATTGACTTATTTAGAGTTTTTTTCAATACTAATGATATTTCCTCTTAAAAATTTTAAAATATTTTCTAATGATTTTGAACCATAGAGTAACAGATAACTTTAGAGACGACCACAAAAATTGGCCCCATCGTTAATATTGAATATATAGAGAACTAATCATAGAAATTTTACAAAAATTTGTAACTAAGTTAACTAGAATGTCTAGATTCGTATCCTGGCATCAAAAGTAAGTGTTCGTATGGGAAAAAAAAAACAATTTGCGCTCTGACCGATAACAAATCAACTATAAAACATTGTGAATCAATTTTTTTTGTGATAAAGAACCTGTGCTGCTAAAAATATAAATAAATAACAACTAAAATGAAGTTAAGCATTCTTTGGTTTCTTTTGTAAACTGAATTTTGAAGAAGGGAATATCCATTCAATTAATTAAGTAGCTTTCATTACAAAAAGCTACCTATTGCAGCCGTTCGGAGGAAAGCGATTTCAAAAAATTTTGGTATATTTTCATCGATCATGACTCCCAGACCCCGAAACCACACTCCGTTCAAAAGTTGATATATATATATATATCCATATATATATATATATATATATATATGATCTTTGTCACACTGTAACTCTCGTATTTATGAATCGATTTGGATGAAACTCGGTGTGTACATAGTACATACCAATGTCTCGATCAAGTTCGTTGGTCTGCTTCCTCCACCATCTTGTTTAAAAATGGCGGCCATTTAAATTTTTAAGAAAAATATAAATTTGAAATGTGGTACCAAAAAATTGAAAATTGTAAAAATATTTTTTCTTATGTGTTTGACCTTGATACAAAGATTCCGGAACAGTTTTCGTTTCGTCCATATCTAAAAAAAAGTCCTTCCGGCCAGTGCCGGGAGGAAGAGGTAGCTTTCATATTCCTTATTTTTAAAAAGCCAACTTATATTATTCAAGCACACGAAGCTCAATTAAGTGGAAACCGAACGTAGGAGATTCAATACTAATTTTTATCAATACTAAATCATTATGAATGAGAATTTCGTGAAATTAGTCAGCTTTATCCAAGCTGCTTTTATTTAAAGTCACTTATATTTGGCTGCCAAATTCGGTGATTTCTTAAAATGCCTGCCATTTTAAGACAACATGGTAGATGAGGCTAACCAGTGAACTTGGTCGAGACCTTAATAATTGCTGTGCACATGCTCACTCATATCAGAATCGGTTGATATATACGAGTGCTGTCGCAGGCAAAAAATCAGATTTTTCAAAATGTCACCCACTTTAGAAATTGAAACTGCTATATCTGAGCCATTTTTTAAGATAAAGACAAACAAAAAATGCTCCTGAATCCTTATGTCAAATACTTTAAAAAGAAACCTTTTGGAATTTCTAATTTTTTTGCACCTCACTTTAAATATAATTTTTTTTAATTTAATGGCCTCCATTTTGAAACAAGATGGCTGATGAAGCTGGCCAGCGAATTTGGTCGAGATATTGATGTATACTATCCACATGTCTTCTTCCAGCGAAATAGGCGAATACGTGTGGTATCGCGTGACAAATACAAGATCGTTTCAAAGTGTTAACCATGATAGAAATTCAAAGTGCTATAATTCAACCCCTTTTTAAGATATAAACAAAAGAACAAATTTTCACAAACAAAAACTGCTCCAGAATCTTTGTATCAAGGCCAAACACGTAAAAAAAGTCTTTTTCATTTTCCAATTTTTTAATACCATATTTTAAATTTTAAATTACATTTTTTTTTTAAATGGCAACCCTTTTGAAACAAGATGGCGAATGAAGCTGGCCAACGAACTCGGTCGAGACATTGGTATGTACTATGTACACACCAAGTTACATTCAAATCGGTTCATAAATACGCCTGTTATCGCGTGACAAAAATCAGGTCGTTTTAAAATGTCAGCCACAATAGAAATTCAAAATGTTATAACTCAGCCATTTTTTTAGATGTAGACAAAACAAAACCTGTTCCGGAATCTTTGTATTAAGGTCAAACACATACAAAAAAAAATCTTTTTCATTTTCCAATTTTTTGGTATCTCATTTTAAATTTATTTTTTTTTAATTTTTTTAAATGGCCACCATTTTCAAACAAGATGGCGAATGAAGCTGGTCAACGAACTCGGTTGAGTTATTTGTATGTACTATGTACAAACCAAGGTACATCCAAATCGGTTCATAAATACGTCTGTTATCACGTGGCAAAAATCAGGACGTTTCAAAATGTCAGCCACGCTAGAAATTCAAAATGCTATAACTCGGCCATTTTTTAAGATATAGACGAAACAAAAACTGCTCCCGAATCTTTTTATCAAGGTCAAACACATAAGAAAAAAATATTTTTTCAATTTTCAACTTTTTGCTACCACATTTCAAATTTAAATTTTTCTTAAAATTTTAAATGGCCGCCATTTTTAAACAAAATGGCGGATGAAGCTGGCCAACGAACTCGTTTGAGACATTGGTCTGTACTATGTATAAACGAAGTTACTTCCAAATCGGTTCATAAATACGCCTTTTATCGCGTGACAAAATTCAGGACGTTTCAAAATGTCAGCTTCGCTAGAAATTCAAAATGCTATAACTCAGCCATTTTTTAAGATATAGACGAAACAAAAACTGCTACGGAGTCTTTGTATAAAGGTCCAATACACAAGAAAAAAATATTTTTCCATTTTCAATTTTTTGGTACCACATTTCAAATTTTAAATTTTTTAAAAAATTTTAAATGGCCGCCATTTTGAAACAAAATGGCGGATGAAGCTGGCCAACGAACTCGGTCGAGACATTGGTATGTACTATGTACACACCGAATGACATCCAAATCGGCTCATAAATACGAGAGTTACAGTGTGACATAGGTCAGATATATATATATATATATATTGATATATATATATATATATTTATCAATTTTGAACGGAGGGTGGTTTCGGGGTCTGGGGGTCATGATCGATGAAAATATACCAAAATTTTTTGAAATCGCTTTCCTTCGAACGGCTGCAATAGGTAGCTTTTTGTAAAGAAAGCTACCTAAAAGGCTGAGTTATAGCATTTTAGGTAGCTTTCATTACAAAAAGCTACATTTTGCCGCCGTTCGGAGGAAAACGATTCCAAAAAATTTTGGTATATTTTCACTGATCATGACCCCTAGACACCGAAACCACCCTCCGTTCAAAATTGATATATATATATATTTATATAAACTGTTAAAAATTTTGCATCATTCTGGCAGGTCATTCGACCGTTTTTTGAAAAAACGGTTTCATAACCATAATTTAACTATATTCTGACCATAAAATGACCAATAATACGGTCAGAATAGTGCTAAAATTACGGTTGTGTAACCGTTTTCGGAAAAAACGGTCAAATCACCTGCCAGAATGCTGCAAATTTTTAACAGCGTATATCCATATATATATATGGATATACACTGTTAAAAATTACATATATATATAGATATATACTATATATATATATGATCTTAGTCATACTGTAACTCTCGTATTTATGAACCGATTTGGATAAAATTTCGTGTGTACATAGTACATACCAATGTCTCGACCGAGTTCGTTGGCCAGCTTCATCCACCATCTTGTTTCAAAATGGCGGCCATTTAAAAAATTTTAAATTTAAAATGAGGCACAAAAAAATTAGACATTGAAAAAGATTTTTTTCTTATGTGTTTGGGCTTGATACAAAGATTCTGGAGCATTTTTAGTTTCGTCTGTATCTTAAATGGCTGAGTTATTTTTTTATGTAGTTTATTATGGCAGAATTTCTAGCATGGCTGACAATTTGAAACGATCTGATTTTTGTCACGCGATAATACACGTATTTATGAACCGATTTGGATGTCACAAAGAATGTGCATAGTACATAGCAATATCTCGACCGAGTTCGTTGGCCAGCCTCATCCGCCATCTTGTTTCAAAATGGCGGCCATTTAAAAATTAAAAAAAAAATTAAAATTTAAAAGTGAGGTACAAAATAATTAGAAATTAAAAAAGATTTTTTCCTTTATGTGCTTGAGCTTAATACAAATATTCCGGAGCATTTTTTGTTTCGTCTATATCTTAAAAAATGGCTGAGTTATAGCACTTTGAATTTCTAGCATGGCTGACATTTTGAAACATTCTGATTTTTGTCACGCGATAATATGCGTTTTATGAACTGATTTGGATGTGACAAGGCATGTGCATTGTACATACCAATGTCTCGACTGAGTACGTTGGCCAACATCATTCGCCATCTTGTTTCAAAATGGCGGCCATTAATTTTTTTCTATTTTAATTTAAAATGAGGTACAAAAAAATTAGAATTTGAAAAAGATTTTTTTCTTGTGTATTTGACCTTGGTACAAAGATTCTGGAGCATTTTTCGTTTCGTCTATATCTTGAAAAATGGCTGAGTTATAGCACTTTGAATTTCTAGCATGGCTGACATTTTGAAACGATCTGATTTTTGTTACACGATAACACGCGTATTTATGAACCGATTAGGATGTGACAAGGAATGTGCATAGTACATAGCAATCTCCCGGCCAAGATCGTTTGCTAACTTCATCCGCCATCTTGTTTCAAAATGGCGGCCATTTAAAAATTTAAAAAAAAAAAATTATTTAAAATGAGGTACAAAAAAATTAGAAATTGAAAAAGAATTTTTCTTATGTGTTTCAGCTGTGTTACAAAGATTCAGGATCATTTTTTGTTTTGCCTTTAGCTTTGTGTGTGACATTTCAAAAAAATCTCATTTTTTGCCTGCAAGAGCACTCGTATATATCAACCGATTTAGATATGAGTAAGCGTGTGCACAGAAATTACTAAAGTCCCGAACAAGTTCATTGGTGAGCTTTGTTGCACCCATTATGTTGTTTTAAAATGGCGGTCTATCACCGATAATTCGGATTAATATAATCTATTTATATAAAATCCAAGTCTCTGTGTGTCCCTCACTATTCCGGTAGGACCGCCTCATTGAAATGAGTAATTGTTGAAAAATATTAATGCAGGGTTACCACAGTAGCGCCAAATATTAGCCAACTTGGCGATAGCTGGCTAATTTGGCGAAATTCCCATTTAAAACCATTAATCTTTCATAATGGAGGTCACCGAAATTTAATTTAAACTCCACTCTTTTAAGATATTTTTTCGAAATCTATGGGTGATAATTTAAAGTACATCTTTACATCTTCCTCCCGATGCTACTAATAAAATAACCGCCAATAGACAACGGTGTACTGTGTGAGCTCCTAACTGCGCGATTTTAATGTGCTACTTTTCCAGTATAGGTGTTTTGGCGAAAAAGGAAATTTGGTAACACATTTTCCGGGAACCTATTCACTGTTTCATTTTATATACACACGCATTTTTTTCGATATTTATACGATTTATTTAATATAAAAAAGACGTTTCTCTAATTTTATACAGAAACAGATGTAATTTGTACATAAAAACACCAATAATATGCATATAAAACAAAAAAAACGCTCATCAAATTTGTTTTCATAGCTGTTTATATGATTTGACAACAAATCTCAATATTTTTCCCGTTATACGGACACCATGCCAAAATGTATACTAATGCGCCAATTATTTCAAAATGCTAAAAGATATTTGTAATTTTATGCCAGCAGTTTAATATGAGTTTTATTTTATTGCTTTATTTTATAGCAGTTATTTGTTCACTTATTTTAAGTATATATTTGTGATTTGATGAAATAGTTCGTAAAAGTCTGGAATTTTCAAATGTTATATTTTTTAAATGCTCACTCGACAATGGTTTTTCTTTTATTTTTCAAATGCTTCAATTCACGATTTTGCGCCAACTATTACGCTTGGCGACAATGGTGTCCATAACGGAAAAGTACCCAAATCTCATTTTCTGATGCCCAAATTACACCAAGCTTTAAAAAAAAAAATGCCAAAGCCCCTACAGTGGAAAAGTACCAAACTGTCTATTATTTTGCGCTATCCGTGTTATAGTTTGTTCTATATGCAAGGGGAGTGGAGCGAAGAGTTTAAACATTAGATATTAAAATTTCGGCACAGATGTCATATACGCGATGTCTTGGCGCGATTTTTTTCTGACGCCAATGTCATATACACAACGGGTACTTAACTGGCGCCAAAGTGTCGTAATTTTGCTTGATATGGTAATCTGGATGTTGTTGTTTATGCTGTTGATGTTTTCGCCAAGTTGGCGTCGGAGAAAAATCGCGCCAATATATGATAACGTATATGACAACTGTGCCAAAGTTTCTATAAGGTTTCTATAAGTTTCTATAAAGCAGCATAAGAAATATAATTAAGAATAAAATAAATGCAAAATAAAACTAAAGAAGAAAGAAAAATCATGCGTTAAGCATAGAATATGAAACACTTTCCAACACATCCTGAATGCTTTAATAAAACTTCGTTATTTAGGGAAATAAGGTAAATAAGATAACGCTACTTCTTAGATATCCCGTCGACCAATTTAACCAAATTATATAAATCGCCAAATCAATAGTAAAACATTAATAAAAATACAAATAAAACGTCGAATTAATGGTTTTATTGGCCATTATTGGCATTTAATTAATTAAATAATGGCAACCATTATTGGCAATTAATCTTACAATTTGGCGACAGTAATTTGGTCGACGGGATAACTAAGAAGTACCAAGATAACTAAGTAAACATTTTAGAAAAGGCATACAAAAATTAAAAAATTTATTTCAGCAGTTACCGTTCATAGCCAATAATACCATTATTACATGCCACTATTTAGCTAAAATTTAATTTAAACTACTCTTAAAACTACTGAAATCACATTTCCAGATATTATCATCCATAGACGGTTATGTATCCAATTCTTTGCGTGACCATGTATATCATTTTATCTATATTCCACAAACATTTCTTAGGAAACTAAATGCAGTTCAGCGTAAAAATGCATAACTCCTTTAAAAACCACCTTTAAGCAATTTACTCTCATACTCAGTAACACTTACTAATTCTTTTGTGTAGCCCTGCATATGAACTTTAGCATTTATACACACAGTATAGTATGCATAAATGTAGTGAAACATAAAAGCGCATATCATAATTAAAAATGCATTTCTAGAAATCATTGCTTATGTACAATATTTCGGAGAAAAAGTTTCTTGGCGAGAAAGAAGTTTGCCAACGTATTTTCTGGCAACCTATTTACTGCTTCAAAGTCACAAGCAATTTTTTCCATATGTATACAATTTGGCACAGATGTCATATACGCGCCCCATATTGGCGCGATTTTTTTCCGACGCCAATTTGGCGAAAACATCAACAGCATAAACAACATTCGGGTTACCATTACAAGCAAAATAACGACACTTTGGCGCCAGTTAAGTAGCCGGTGCGTATATGACATCGGCATCAAAAAAAAAGTCGCGCCAATATGGGCGTATATGACATTTGTGCCGACAATTTAATATAAAAAAAGCTATTTACCCATTTTTATAAAGAAACAGAAGTAATTTGTGCACAGATGTCATATACGCATGGGGGTTGGCGTGATTTTTCTATGACGCCAATTTGGCAGAAATCTCGCTTTCGAATACCAGTTACTTATATATTTTTCAATTATTTGTTATCATTTTGAAAAGGAAATAACTATAAATAAATAAAAGTTTGAATAATAACTATAGAACAAAGCAGTTTATATAATTAAAAAACAGAAAATAAAAGTAAATAAACAATTTATTAATAAATAAAAAACAATAGCCGGGTTACCATAGCAGGCAAAATAACACCATTTTGGCGCCAGTTAGGTATCCCAGTTCATATCTGAAATCTGTGCCATATTTGGGAACAGATGTCATATTCGACCCATATTGGCGCGATTTTTTTCTGACGCCAAATCATATAGGCAAAGGGTACTTAACTTGCGCCAAAGTGTCGTTATTTTGCTTGATGTGGTAACTCGGATTATGTTGTTTATGCCGTTGATGTTTTCGCCAAATTGGCAACCGAAAAAAATCGCGCCAATATGGGGTGAATATGACATCTGTACCCATATTTGTATATAAAAAATTATATATATTTAGAAACGATTTTTTATGCATATAAGTGCATATATAAACAAAGATAAAAGTTCATTAGATTTGTTTTCATAGCTGTTTATATATTTTCGCAACATATCTCACTTTCTGATGCCCGAATCGCGCCAAGCTTTTTTTTAAAATGCGCTATAATGGAAAAGTACTTAAATAAATAATTAACAGAAATAACAAATTATACAAACTAAAACTTTTTATTTCGAGATCAAAGCATTGTTTTTAATTTCGATTAAAAATACATATATCCTTGGATAACTTCAATTGAAATTAGTTTCACAGCTTAATATCTCATTCCATAAACCTAAACAAACACAAGTGATTCATTGATCGTGAAACGTCAAAAATATTAAATCATTGAGGTAATCATTCACAAAGTAAGTTCTCCAACAATCAATGGGCAATATTCTAATGACGTCATAGTAGGTAAAATGGTGGCGGTATCGTTTGTTTATGGTTTGTAATCACAAAGATTTAATTTTGCAATGTCTCTTAGTTACATTATTTTATTGTCATATTTATGTGCTCAGAACAAAAGCCTATTTTTTCATTATTTAGTTATTAAAGACGGAAAAAAATCATAAATGCATGATTTGAAAATTTTAAATAATTTTCTTTCTTAATACTAAAAAATAACATCGTGAAGTAACCACGGGTTTAAGTTAAATAAGTTTAACTGTTTAATTCTGTTGTAATATTCAAAATAACTGTATTTATTAAATTTCAGTACTCAACATCAGGGCCCGATTAAACTTTGAAGTTAGAGGAATTACAATGTCATTTCAGGATCTTTCTTTTGGAGAAGCTTTTCTAAATTCCATATATACATGGAAAATCTTCAGTGTTAGAAATATTATTCCTAGGACTGACATAACACGAGAACGGCCTGCAATTTTACACAAGTTTTTGAAAGCTACTTTATATCAGAAATTTTACTAAAAACTGGTTACTTTTTTGTTATAGCGGCCCACACTATTAGGTTTATGACAAGTTGCAGCCAGTTTCGCCAACGTCGTAACTAAGATCGTGAAGCACACACATATAATACCATATAATACCATTTCATGAAATCGTATACGATAATTTAATAGTTTTTAACCTTACTTCAAGTGTGTTATTTATTTATTTTTAAGGCTCAACAATCTAAATTGTCCAATATATGAATTTAAAAAAATGTAAACAAAGATTGAATAGACATGACCGCAAAAAGCCTCAAATCTGCATAACACTTGGAACCAAACAGTGCAGATTACTGTACACAGTTTTTCATAAATGTGTTTCGTTCTTAAAATGTGTTATTTTCATCTATTACTGCGGAACAAGCGAGAAAACTCATATTCTTGCACATGAGTTGTATATATATCTTTATATCTAAATTTCCGTCATTTTTGACGGGCTACCTTTCTAGTTATTAATATAATTCGGGATATCACCGAATTTGGCGACAAAATATAAATCACTTTAATAAAACCAGCTTTGATAACGCTGACTAATTTGGCGAAATTCTCATTCATATTCAATATTGAAAAAAAATAGTATTTAACCTTCTATAATCGGGTTCCACTAATTTGAGCTCCGTGTGTTTGAATAATATAAGCTGGCTTTTAAAAAATAAGGAATATGAAAGCTACCTCTTCCTCTCGGCACTGGCCGGAAGGACTTTTTTTACTTTATTCTATCTTTACAAGAAGAAAGCATTGAATTCGTGAAAATTTTCGACTTCCAGTTTTCGATGGATTTATACGTTTTAGAATGTCCTGAACACGATTTGATGGCTTTTAGAAAATGTCTGCTTGTGAGCCTGTCTGTCACTCTGTCACTCTGTGAGTTTGTATGTGACAAAAATTTTGTGGGCGCTCTATCTCAAGAACTAATGCACGGAATTTCACAAAACTTTAGATACAGTTAGACCTTGATATAAACTGGTCCTGATTAGTTTTTGGTGAAAATCGCTCAAAAGGTGACGCTGCTATGCGGCCTTTTTCACGATTTCTGCAATAGCTATATCTCAAGAACTAATGCATTAATTTTCATCAAGCTTCAGATTCAGTTAATTCCTGATATAAGTTGGTCCCAATTAGTTTTTGGTGTAAATCGCCCTACAGGTGACGCTGCTATGCATAATTTTTTACAATTTACGCAATAGCTCTATATAAAAAACTAATACACGGATTTTCATCAAACTTCAGATTCAGTTTGAAGTAGTCAAAGTTGTTGATAATTAGATTTTGGTGTAAATCATCTAACAGGTGGTGCTGATATGCTACATTTTTCAGCAAGTATTAACATGTATGAGATAGAAGAAGAAAGTTTTGGGATTGCCACATCTGACTAGTTATATACGTATTAAAAAATATTTCACAACTCTCATAAGACGTGTAAATAAAATAAATTTTTGGGATTAATAATGAACTGGATGAGAATATTTCATTAACTAGAAATCTTAATTTGAAAATACCCGTTTCATGATTATTGGCTTTAGATATTCCGGGCGAGATGTGATCCACACTGTAAAAAAAAATTTGTAAAGTTACTAAACTTTTTCTAGGAAACTGGGATTCCAGGAACTTTTTATGTAACGGCAACAAGAAAAATTCCTGTAACAGATGCTGTTACAGAAATTTTTGCTGTTGCCGTTACATAAATAGTTCCTGGAATCCCAGTTTCCGAGAAATATGTTAGTAACTTCACAGATTTTTTTTACAGTGCAGTAATTATCATTAATAAATAATAAAAATGTTAACTCACCTCTATGTGCAGCTTTATTTTCAAAGCGGGCGAATTTGAAACTGACAACTTCTTATTAAACGTGCAATACTTACAATTTACAGTGTAATTACCACTGACTTCTTTTTCGATAGTTTTTAAATACTCGTTATATGCCGACCAGACAATTTTTTTTTCTGTCATAATTTCAATCCGAAAGAGGAAAAACGGCATTTAAACATTGCAAATTATTGGACAGAAGACGTTTTGTACAAAAGAAGCGAGTTATAATTCCGTGGTTAGAAGAATTGAACCCCCCCCCCCCCACCTCCTCTTCTAAAGTAGAGTTAAAAATACTGTGTAAACTCGCTAAAAACTACTAATTTTTTGTACAGCTCTAGTTTCTGCAGTAATTTTTTTAAATGTAGCTTACTACACTAATTACCCGAAAAAATAGCGACTACTGAAGTTTCGCTTCTAGCAGAGCGCTACTACCGACACACTGTTAAAAAAAATCTGTAATTCTACCGATGAAAAGTTAAGAAATCTGTATGCTTACTAAAATTTAATCTATACACTGTACACGAGAAAATGTAAATCTATAAATCTAGTTTTTGTAAAGTTACAGAAATCTGTAGATTTACAAAATAATCTACTAAAATTCCAGTAATCTTCCTAAAATGTTATTTGTAACCCGGGTTGCAGCTACATAAAACGTTCTAGGCATCCCAGTTTCCTAACAAATTCTTAGTAACTTTACATATTTTTTGATTTACGGTGCAAAAGTGTGTCTGCTACATGAATTTTTGTTGTTGCCGTTACATGAAAAGTTCTAGGAATCCCTGTTTCCTAGAAAAAGTTTAGTAACTTTACAGATTTTTTTTTTTACTGTGCACCTGCTCACGGGCAAGTTTATGCTTTATAATATAGATTTTTGTAAGGCAACATTCTTAATTTAGATACATTTATCGTTCTTGAGTACTTTAACTACATTTAAAAATATATGTGGGAATAAATTTGTATTATTTACTCTTCTGCTTTCGTACAATAGGATAAAAAAAAGCTCCATCAAAGAAAACTGCACCTCCCCTGCCCCACACTTAGTTTGGGCTGGTGTCTCGCATAAATCGGGTCTCAAAATACTCTGAACACCGTCATTTTAAAGTAATTTTTTCCGCCTTGTCTAATGGCAGAATTATCTGCGTTTAAATATGGCGAAATAAACTGTAAGAAATTAGTGGTGTCCAGAGCATTGGGAACCTGGAAACACTACCCACACCTAACAAGGCATCTTTGAAATAGCGCCACAGGTAAATACGTACTTTTCTGTTAAAAACTGACAAATATTTTTTGGTTGATACAAAGTTACTAAAATATTCTTGACCATTAATTTAACCCTTAAATGCCTGGTGTTGCTTTTCGGCAACATACCCAATTTAGGCTCTAAAATACTATTAGAACAATATTGAAGCTATAATGCCTAATGTTGCCAATAAAATACATTCTGAAAATATTATTAAATCGATTTTCAACATGTAGATGGCAACAGTTGTGCTGTTTAAGAATAAAGATAGATTTATTCTTTCAATTGTTGCTACTTGTTCTTTTTGTTTTGTTTGGAAGCTTGCGAAATACCCTATTTTAACCTGCAGTGAGCAAGTAAAATTTATTTCTTATTATAGTTCCTAAAATTCTTGTGTGTTTAATATTATAGAATTTTATCAAGGGAAATTATTTTTTCAATTAAACACCAGTATTGCCGATTAGTAACAAACTGTTTTTTAGCCGTAAACTATACTTAAAACAAAATATGAATTTTTTAAATATTTTTCCCATGATTTATTTAAAAAATGAAAGCCGAAAAACATTATTACAATAATTTTTGAAAACTCAGGCATTTAAGGGTTAATATAATATCGGTGTTTTGAAACAAGCCTTTTTCTCAAACTCTTTGGTACATTGTTTGCTTAGAGCTATTTTTCAAGTTTTTGTATCTTAGACTGTATGAATTTAATATCAATTTTCTTCAAGTGTAACAAAATATGCTGAAATACAAGATATAAATACATATTTTTCTGTTAAAATCTTACTAATATTTCAAGAAAAATAATGATACATGAGGAGCTAATAGATTCACAATACCCTTAGTCAGTGAGTCACATATATTTGTGAGCAGTGAACAATGCATTAAAATTTAAATAATCCGTTTGTCTTGATTGTTAATCATTTTATACATTTTTTTCTCTTTCCGTAAATTCACCTCATTGTTTATCAAAAACGTACTTGAATATACTCGTGTGCAGCACATCTTTTTAAAACTTCGTTGAACATTTAACACTTTATAACATATCAAAATAGCAATTAAAGCCTTTGTGCAGGAATATTGAAGTGCAGTAAACTAACGTTTAAAATGCACAAATAATGCGTGAAAAAGCAGCAAACAGCTGTTTCGAATCTACAGCGAGATTCTTCTTCAGTGCAAGAGAGGGAAAAATGGAACAGCGTGCTAGGAAAAGCAAGGCTCAGCCTTGCTTTTCCTAGCACGACTTTTTGCTGCGAAACAGCTGTTTGCTGCTTTTTCACGCATTATTTGTGCATTTTAAACGTTGGTTTACTGCATTTCAACACTTTATAACATAGTTGAAATGTGTTTATGACATCAATTTGTCTGCGTCAGCCATTTTTCTATCAGCCTCTCCATTCTTTAGCTCACGTAAATATAATCAGATTTCCATATAATTGATATATGATTTAGGATCACCACTTCATTTTCGCTACTGAAAATGAAATTTGGTAGCATTTATAGTTTGATTACAGGGATAATCAAAAGAATTCCAATACATTGGGGCCTATGGGGGAAGCCGATTCCAGTGCATTTTAATGATTTTAAACTATTTTAAACATAATGAAATTGATATGCATTTCTGTGGTGCACTAACACATACTCTCTGTAGGATATAGAGTGGAAATCATTTATAATTCATCTACAGGGTCACACAAAGGAATTTTGTTGTATAATTGCCTATTGGGAAAAATGGTTTGCAATATATTTTAATGCTGTTACATTGTTTCAAACATAAAGAAATTGATATAGATTACAAATGTACACAATAAGTTGCTTAATGTAAAATACGGTGTTGAAAGCATTTATCATTCATTTACAGGTACAGGCAAAAGAATTCAGTTAGAATACTGTCTGGTGTCTATGAAGTATGATTACTGGAAATGCGCTTTCAGTTGTGGTTACGCGTTTTTACGTTTAACCATTTTTTGCATATTACGTGGTGTATATAAATTATATAGACCATATACAGTGCTGCACAAAAGAATTCGGAAGTATTACTGTTTAGGAACGTGATATTTGGTGCCTTTTAATTGCGTTGTGCAATTTCTAGCTAGTTGAAGGGTTACGCAAAGAACTGGATCATTGCTCAATATAGATGGTAACTTCTGGAAGGGCATTTTTAATTCTGTAATGCGTATTTTATATGAATATATTTCCGCATAGTATGTAGTGTGTGTAAAAATATTTGGATAATAATATAGAGCTATAAAAATGTATTCCAGTGCATTTCCTTCTATTTTCGAAAATCGCGAAAGGGGAATTTTCAACTGTGTTATGCGCTTTCAAACTGAACTAAATTTCAGCAGACTATGTTGTATATTTACCAATCTATTAATCATATAAAGGATGGCGCAAAATAATTCGACTACTTTTATGAACAAGTTCGGCAATACATGAAATTAGATTTTTAAACGTGTTGTGCGTTTTATAAATTGTTTACATACATAGCTTCTTTCACCTTATACTGTTAAACATTTGCAGCAAACTGTCCAGTCATTCCACCGTTTTTATAAAAAACGGTTACATAACCGCAATTTAACGCTATTCTGACCATATTACTGCCCATATTATGTCGTCCAAATCGCCTTTAGCCGTGAAGTTTTGTTACAGTAGTCTAAATTTGTTGGAAGTGTTTCATAATCTATGCTTGATGCACGATTTTTCTTTCTTTTTTCCATATCATTCAGATATATAATTTTAATTTAATTACCGCAAAACGAAAAAAGTTTCATCTGGTATCCTCCGGAAGCCACTTCAGTTCCGAATATAAAAAAATTAAATTGAAGATACAATTAACAACTAAAATATTCTAAAAACTAGGAGTATTATAAAAATTGAATGTTCGACCATACCAAATAGAAGGTTCGGCGCAGTCTCTTTTTTGGCTATCACTTTTTACAAACAATAATCTTCGATGTAGATTTCAACAAACTTAACGATGCAAATTTCTTAAACATTTGCTAAATCAAAAATTATTGTTTGTAAATAGAGGTAGACACAAAAGTAACCTCATCGACTCCTGCGAATGCATCAAAGGAAGCGAAATTTGTATTACTACATCTATATTTCAAATGATACGTAGTTATTAATAAGTTGTTGAACGGCAATTTAATATAAAATATGTGTTTTGAAATAATAGCAGGATCGCCCTTTTCTGAAAGTTTTTGGTACATTGGTAGCTTAGAGCAAGATTTTCAAGTGTATGCATCAGGAAATATCTTAGAAAGATAATATGTATTTAATATAAATTTTCTTACAGTTTATAAAAGTATGCCCAAATATACGATTATAAATACATATTTTTCTGTTAAAACTTAGCAGTACTTTACGCAAAAATATGCTACAGGTGGAGTTAATAGATTCAGAATATTCTTTTAGCTAAGGATATAATACGAGTATATTTGGAACCAATCAACAATGTATATTTCATTTTGTCTTAATTTTTAATTATTTTGCATATTTTATTTTTCTTTTTGCCTTAATTTAACTCATTATTTACCCCCAAACTTACTTGAATACATTTAAGTAAAATCTGTCTTATTAAACCTTCCTTGAACTTCGCACTTTCTTTTATATCATTCACATATTCAATTTTAATTTAACTCCCACAAAAAAAAAAATCATTTAGAATCCTCTAAGGAGCCATATCGGTTCCAAATATAAAAGAAAAATTAAGTTAAAAATACTCGGAAATGAAAAGTCTCAGAGGAGCTTTCAATTTTCTTTCTTTTCCTGCAGCTTCTCTTTCTCTTTTTTTTTCTCCTTTCTCTCTTATTCACTCTGTCTCTTTTTCTTTTACTTTCTTTTGTTTTTCTACGCTCTCCCGACTTATTCCTCCTAGAAATCCAGGAATGGATGACGTAAGCTACTGTCAGAAAAGAAGATATCTCTTTTGTTGTGCTAAAGAAGACCATACTTCTTTGTTTCTGAGATATTGTGAAATATGGTTTCATTCATCAAATGTGCTTTAAACTTATCAGTTTATTTTCTTTTTTATCGAAAAACATACATTTTTCTATTCTTAGTTAAATATTTGAAACACTGTGGATTGTTTGTTCTTTTTTATTGTTTATCTATTTAAAAAACCTTCTGCAATAGCAATTATTGTACAAAAATGTATGAGCACATTTATCAGCATAAACCAGTTGTTGCGAAGTTATGTGTACGCTTACTATATTTGTGCATCATGTTGATACTGTTATTTTTCAAAATTATAGTCTCGAAAAATATCCTGAACTAGACCCATAATATGTTAGGTTGGATAAAAGGTAAAAGAAGACGCGTACTTGAAAAAAGTAAAACATTGTGTTTTGTTCTATAGAAGTGCTATCACATGTAACTGATAGCTCTCTAATTCAACTTTTTTTAACCTCAGCCCAAAGATAAAAGTTATGCAGAGCAAGTCTCAACAGAGTATAATTATTATATAATAACGCAACAGTAATATTAATGTAGAATAACAGAAATAGGGGTTTATTTTTATAAATACTAGGGAATCGCACCCGGTCTTTCCGGGTTATAGAATATAGATGAAAACCATTTTTTTATTTTTTATTGAAAACTAATAATTTTTTTTTTGCATGCAATATATTTTTTAGATTGCCCACTAACAAAAAAAAAGCAAATTTCATATGAAAAAATATGAATTATGCAATCAAATAAAGTTATGAAATTTATCAAAAACGATATTTTCGTATTAACCGCACTATAAGAGTTATTAGCCCAAGATTTTGCTGCTTATGGCATTCTTTTATATTCTAAAAATTTCAGAGCTTTATGGGCGTAGTTCAATTACATGTCTGTTAAATTTCTGTTTTTTTATTTTATTTTATTTATTTATTCATAGAGGAAGTTTTAATTTTTTTATGGAATATTAGCTGTAAGAAAATGATTATTTTTTATGCTGTTTTAAGGGCAAACGAATTAATCTTTCGTAATCAAGCTCCACGCGATACAGATAAATTTAAAAATATTTCATGCTTGAAAATTATTTTTAAAACCATAGACAATCAGTAAACTGAGATGCACTTTGCAAACAAATTCCATTTGGAAGTTTTTTTTTTCTATTTGGCTATCTAAAAATTTAAATTGTTCGATTACAAATATGTTAAATTTGTGTGTGTGTGTGTGTGGGGGGGGGGGGGTAATACACTGGTGTGCAAAAATTAAGGAAAAGTCACAAAATGCTAATTTTCAAATACGCGAATACTCAAAAGGAAATAATATAATTCGAGTAATTAATATCTCTACAACACAACTAGTCCATATAACATCTCATTCATGTCACACATGGTCACAAGTGTCACAGTCACTACGGTGAAGCAAAAAAAAAAAAAAAAAATAGCAAATTCCATACATTTCATTATGAGTCTCAAATGATCACTATATGTGACTCCACTGAGACGTCACTGTGACTACTTCTTTGTGATGAGTCATCATGTGACTTTACAATATAGTTATATTGTGACTCTCATGTGACTGTCATCTGTAGACTCAATTTCAAAGTCATCGTGAACGCTGCATTGTGTTAAGTCACCCAAATAATGTCACATTATAGTCACATGACTTTCAGGTGACAGAGAGACTACTGTGAAGTCACCATTGTGCTTTTTTGGGAAAAGTCTCCATGTGACTATAATGTGATATTATTTGGTGACTTATCATAATGCAACGCTCATGATGACTTTGAAATTGAGTTTAAAAATGACAGTCACATGAGAGTTACAATTTAACTACATTGTAAAGTCACCTGGTGACTCGTCACAAATCAGCAGTCACATTGACGTCTCAGTGGAGTCACATATAGTGATCATTTGAGATTTATAATGAGATGTATGGAATTTTCTATTTTTTGCTTCACCGTAATGACTGCGACATTTGTGATCATGCGTGACATGAATGATATGTTATATGGACTAGCTGTGTTGTAGAGATAGTAATTACTCGAATTATATTATTTCCTTTTGAGTGTTTGCGTATTTGAAAATTAGCATTTTTTGACTTTTCCTTATTTTTTGCACACCAGTGTATTATTTTTTTATTTATTTATAAAGAAAGTGTTAATTTCGTTATGGAAAAATAAATTTGTGTTTTTTTTTTAATATTCTTCTTTTGTTTATAAATAAATTATTAATTTCGTTATAGAAAATTAGTCAGAAATAAATGCTAAACAATTTTTGTTGCTTTATGTACAAAATGTTTATTATTATTATATATTGAAGCTGGCACGTGATAAGATAAATTTCAAAAAATCATACTTGAAAAGTACTTTAAAAAACATAAAAAATCAGTCAATTAAGATACAGTTTTTAAACAAATTGCATTTGAAAATATATTTTTTCCCTATACGTCGTCGAAAAATTAAAAATGTATGCTGGTCAGAAGATTAAAAATTTGCAGTAGCGAAAATTTTAAAGCCGAATTTGATGGTAAAGTGTTGCCATTCGCAAAATGATTTCAGCGTTACGCACAGATACGTTTCTCCTTTATAATATAGATTGTTGATATTGATGTTCAGAACAACTTCTTTATTTACCTAAACGAAATTTATAATTACGATGTACAATATCAGAAGAATCATGAATGTAACCTGGGATTTCTGTTCCAGTTGATGAAATAAAAAAAAAGAAGGAAAGATAAAGAATAAAAATGAAAATGAAAAGAAACAGGAATCTTTTATTTTATTCTGTAAAACATCATTTAGGATTAAAAAGATTATTTTATCAAAAGGAGTCATCCGCATAATCAGATTGAACCTAATTTTAAACCGTTTAATATCAACACCGAAATTTTATTTTATGGCAAACACATGCCAAAACACATAAAAATAAATATTTTCATCCATTTTTAATGATTTATTAGTGAAAATTTAAATTAAAGTAAATTAATAAGTGTTCAGGAAAAACGTGCGTTATTTAGACATAACTTTAACAAAATGTTATTATTTTAGATCTTTTTATATGATATTTTGTAAAAACTCAAACATAATATGCTTTTATTAAAATATTTTTTAAATATAAATAATATTTTACTCCGATTAATAATTTATTTATTACGATTATTAGCATTAATTGCGATTAATAAAAACTCGTAAATCAAAATAGTATATACTTTTAGTCATTATTAGAAAACACAGAAATTAACCTCCTCCTAGGGGTAACAGAAAAATACCAAAAATTTATTTAGAATTTTCGTATAGTCTTATTGCGGGATTTAATCTGAAAATTTCTCTAATTAAATTAGAGGATTATTTTTCCACGAAAATAGTGACATTTAAAATAAAAATTAGTATTTGTCTGCCAACCGTGCCTCCCCCTCCCCTCCTAGCTCTAAATAAATTTTAGCCCGCTTCTAACTGCTGGTTGGAATTTATCTAAAATACGTCAAAATATTGGAATATGTAAATTTTAGTTATACTTATGTTATATGTTTTTGTTTTTTGGTCCAGTAGCGTATTTTATCTGTCATTTTACAATCCTGGTTTTAGTCAAATAATCATAAATATATTGTACAGAGCTGTTTATGAAATGTTTGCTAATAATGAATAGTTATGCCGAAATATAAACCTGACAACATTTTTTTCATTTAAAAATCTTATCAAAATATTAGTAATGTGCAACCAACAACTGCAATTAAATTGAAAAGAAAAAAATACAATTTTCATTTTTAGGAAGTTTTTTATAAAAGATTATGGCATCTTTTTTGATAACGGATCATCTACATAATATCAAAATTAAACCAAACATTTAATAGTTTATTATAGATATAAAATAATATATTTTACTACACGTTTAAAGGACAAAGATCAGGCAAGGCGATGAAAAATGTCTCTTGCGACATTCATATGAATTTTAAGTTACATAATTGGAGAATTATTAATTAACAATACACAGTGAAAAGTTTTTTTTCTTTCTTTTACACTAAATAATATCTAATGTGCATTAAACATGACTGAATTGATACTACAATAAAATGATTTATTCATTAACTATTACAAAAATATAATTGTATATAAATATATTTTAAAAGTATAAAATAAATAAATATATATATATGTCAAATGAATGCATAAAAATTTAAACTAAATTAGAAATACCTTTCTTGGCAGCCGGGTAAAAATAACAAAATACATATATAGAAATGTATAAAATGAAAAAATAACAAAATATAAAATAAATATGTAGAAGTATATATAATAAATATATAGAAATACATAAATAAATATATATGTATATAATATGAATGTATATATTATAAATATATAATATAAGAAACTTAATTATCCTGAAAATGAAAAAGTTTTATTTTCAAGAATGGGAGGATCGAAAAAAAGGATACGAGCCCTACTACTAACCTTAAACACCTTTGGGGGATGCGACGGGTGGCAATCGTCCTCTGAAGGAATTTGATATTTCAGAGTGTATCATTCATAACAGGTTACACTAAATAAATAAATAATGAGAAATTGCACAAAAGCTAAAATAGCTTGTCAGATTTAATTATATAGTTTATCTACCAATAAATAGTTAGACAACACTGCAAACGACGATATTTCCGATCATCATACACGTCTCGGCGGCTGCCGTTAAATGCCTTGACAGAAACAACAACGCAAACAGTCGTACGCAAGATTTCAACCAGTTCAGAGCTCTGGAAACGTGTAATCGTAGGGTTATCACAAAAATGGCTGATCCATTCGTGACATATCCAGCGAGTTGCAGTATCCAAAATCCATAGTGATCTACGTGAATGGCAAGTGGAAGAAGAACAGAGATTATCGGAATGTGCTCTGACCCGGGACCTCTACAAAACTAAGAGTTAGTAGAGACCGAAGGGTGCTGGTCAGGGAAATTCGGAAGAAACGCTCCAAATCGATGGGCCACATCCGTGAGAAATTTAAGCAGGCATCCGGGAATGTTAATCGATGACTACCATCTGTAAGGAAGCCCATCTGCTCGGTTATCATGGACGTGCTGCCTCCCACAAGCTGATGATCACCAAGTCGAACAGCGCTTCTCACATTATGTGGTGCAAAGATGGGCGATAGTGGGCGGTGGGACAATTGAAAAAGGTTCTCTGGAGAGACGAAGCAAGATTCACCCTAGACCGTTCGGATGGCAGAGTCTGGGTTTGGCGTCTGCTGGAGAACGTCTCCTGTCAGAATTTATTATGCCAACTATGAAGTTCGGCGGAGGTGAAGTTATGCTGTGGTGGTGTGTCTACACGGTATGGCATGGGACATTTCGTCTCAATTCCTGGCAAACTCAGCGCCGAGACCTGCTGCTCCATTTTGGATAATCATGCATTTCCTACGTTGTGGCAGTTTTGCGAAGTGAACCCATTTTACTTTCAGGATGACAGTGCCACCTTTCATGTTGGGAGGACTAACATGACTTGATATGTTGGCAATGGAAGCCAGCGACTGGACTGATTTGCACAGAGACTAGACTGATTTGCACAGAGACTGGACCTTACCCCCAGTGTTGAATTCGGACACTTTTCTACAGAAGGGATTTCTGTGGCTCCGGGGGTGGGGCATTATAGAGTTCCGGGGAGGGGTTTCAAAATTTTTACCATTCAAAACATAAAATTTCAATGTTCCGGGTGGGGGGAGATGTCTCCCCCGGGCCACCCCCTGATTTCAATACTGCTTACGCCTATCGATCACTTCTGAAACAAGTTGGAGCGTCTGCTGAAGGGATGCCCCCGCCGTCCGACATAGGTGACGGAATTGACCTGTCTTCGCTAAGCCCAACAAAAGAAAATACCTCTGGTTGAGAGTTGAGCAACGACTGGTTGAGAGTACGCTCCGGAGGGTCGCATCTATAATCGTCGCTTTTGGAGTCTCCACCAACTATTGAACGGTAAATATACTTCGTTTTCCTTTGCCATTACAGATGTCGACTTATTTGTTGGTAGGTAGTGAAGAAACATTAGCATTAAATAAACACTTAAGCACATAAATTAATAATCAACGATAATATTTTTCAAATCTTTGCAATTGCAAAAATTCTAAATTATATAAACTATGAAATTAATATTAGAATACATACATATATATATGTATATATTCTATATATATATATATATATATGTATATATATATATATATATATTATAACCCATAAAATTATTAACACAAATGGATTTCTAGAAGCTTCAAATATGCGAATCCAAGATTATAACTCATTCCGCCATATAGGTTTTGAGCTATGCAAAAAAAAAAGTACCCGCATTGCAATCTATGTTGCAATCAGTAAAAATGAATTTAGAATTAGAATTTTAGCAATCCTTAAAAATTAATCCAACATTACAAGTTTAAAACTTTATATCTTCATAATTCCTAAATTCCTTGATCGAACCACTTCCCATCTGATGTCCGGGAGTAAAATTAAACGAAGAATCTAAATATGATCTTAAAATTCGGCCTCATTTTTTAAAGTTTTATAGTTTGTTAAAATTTCTATATGTAGACGACATTCGATGCACAATTTAAGTATTGTAACATATGTAAGTATTTAAACATTATCTCGGTAGGTAGAAGCAACAATCGGCATCGGCTCACTCTTGTCATGCGCGCGCTCTCATAGTTTTCCCTGGAGCCTACGTCCGAAGTTCCGATGTATCGTTTGTCAAATACGACATTTTTTTTTGAAAAAAGAGATTTTTTCTACAATTAATACAATTGTAAATATTAATTTATGTAAATTTTGTACATAAATAAGTGTCGTGAATCATGCAGTCAAGAAGCATATATAAAACGATTTATAAATAAAATACCGGGTACCTGTCTACCTGAAGAACTAACTGTCCCAATTAATCTTCAAATTGTGCAGTTCAGTAATAAAATTTCAGAAGTGGTTTCGCAATATAAAATTAATTATTTGGCGTTATTACTAACCTGATAGTACCAATCACTTTCCATATTTGGTACCAGTCCCTTTTTCAAAATTTGTAGGGATATATTTTTATTTTCATGACTGTACCAATTTTTTTGAATGTTTTATCTGTACTATTAAACGAACAATTTTGTTTTTTCCTATTTATTTATTTATTCATACTATATATTTATTTATTTATTTGTATATTTTGCGTTCACTATAACAGCTTTAACGATGAAAACGACGGATTAGAAAGGCGGGGTTTTTTGTCTAAAAATTTATCTGTTTGTGTGTTATCGCCGGAAAAAATAGTTTTTATTAAATATCTTCTCTTTGCACAGGAGGAAATCTTTGCAGAAAACACAAACAGTGTACAAGAACTGAATGAAATGAAAATAAAATGAAATATAAAATATTACATATAGTATATGGTAGAGGAAGTGAAACATTTTTTATTTGAAACATTTTTAAACTCGCTCTTTGCATGGGTAAAATAGCCAATTTTCCATATTTCGATAAATAGCCACGATTATTGTCTTGATTGACGTCAAACAAGACAACAATGTATAATTTTAACTGTATAAGAGTTACAACAATGTATGCTAAAGTGAAATGTTTTTCGACAAGTCAATGTCAATAAGCTTTGAACCCGATTAAGGAATTTTCTCCATGCAAAGAAATGAAGAAGGTGTATAGCATACAAAAATTGTCACGAAATGAAATCTTATACTATTTAATGGACAATTCTTTTCTAAATATGTATTTTTTGGTTTCTCAAAAACAACTCTAATAATTTTGATGAAAACGATGGATTCGAAGCTTTTTCGATAAAGTATAATCAATCTCTCAATCGGATTTTTTTTTTTTTTTTTTTTTTTTTTTTTTTTTTTTTTAATGCAATACCCGCTCTTCGCGGAGGTGGGAAAAAAATGCAGCAAGCATAAAAGCTATACAAGAAGTGCCAAAAGTTGAAATCAAACTTTAAAATATTGCATATAGTATGTGTGGTATTCGAAATTAAACAATTTGTTACGTTATATTTTCTCAGAGAAAATAACTAATACTTCGTAATTGGCTTATAAACTTTGGCGTAAAAAAATATATATATATGATGCTAGCAATATTATTTTAACAGTATAAACATTATAATAATTATATTAAATGTGCAAATTGGCTTTGGACCCTATTACGGAAATTTTACCTGTAAAAGCAATTGTAGAAGTAGTTTTTAGGTGTGTTCGTAATTATATAAATACGTAGCACTTATAGTCGTCGTCCGTATAATCGCGACTTATAGTTCGTCCGTCCGTCTGTCCGCATATAACAGAGCAAAAAATTCCCAATCGAATGGTTTGAAATTTAATATATATAATCGCTGCGGAATTGTGCCTGGTCATTTCAAATTTCATGAAAATCGAATCAAAACTTAAAAAGATATTATAAAAGTTTTTTCATTCCTATTAGATCCTATCATACATAATTAATTCAATGATATCCCATGATAGGTAATGATTCTAATTTGCCATGGTGATTAAGTCATATTTAAGATGGAATCATAATATTTACGTTTAACCGAATTTAATATACATAATCGTAATAAATTTTGTATTCATGCATTTTTGCATAACTGTGCAACAGCTATTGCACCAAGATCTGAATATTTATAACGCTAGTTACAGTACGAACGCACCTCATTTGTCACGTTTGACGTACAATTTCCGACTTATTTCTATTTGTTTCGAGTAAATCTCTGTCAATCAGTAATAAATCCTTACACCCAGCGGCAACATCCGTGCACGCTGTTGGTAGAAAACACATTGAGCATACTTTAATTCGTTTTCGTATTAAAATAAATTTTATCTTGCTTACATATGCTATCGTTATTAGTACTTGTGCATCTGCCTTACAGTGTTCCACTTTTGTACGCGTTTAGTGCGTATTTAAGCAGGTGATTAGATATTGAAAAACTTACATTTCAGGCTGCTAATAAAATATTTTTACATGCAAGATATCATTTCATACTAATTTGAGGACACTTTACAGCCTTAAAATTAACTTTATTTTGCTGTCTCTCACAGTTTTCAAGGTTGGGTTGATAAGTTCCAAAATTTCGCCACTAGAGGGCAATGATCTCACTGTCATGTGATAGCGCTTAATCCTGTTACTATAGATAAATATTATTTTCACAGCTCGAGCTTTATTCTTTGAAAAGTTATTCGAATGTTTTTTGACATTATTGTACATGACGTCGAATAAAATGAAAACATTAGTAATTTGTATTACAATATTTAGATGTCGAACAAACATAAATATGTTGACCTTAGGAAACAAAATTCTAAAAGAAATAAATAAAGTTGTAAACAAAGAATTTGGTTGCAAAAAAGTTTTATTATCGTTCTTTTAGATTTTAATATCTTGCGTTCAGATTTATTTTTTCATACCTCATGCAAAACCATAATTTATTTTATTTACTCACTGCATTTGTATATTGTTTGCATAACTTTTATTTGCTAATACTATTATCAGAAGTTTTAAATAAAACAAAAGTTAATTGCAGTTATAAATGAAACAATCATTACAGGTAATCCATTAATACCGTCACGCAAATTTCGCGACTTTTTTACCCTCTCCTCCGATATCACATATTGTCACTCGCGAATTGTCACCCTACCTTGCCTGTAACGTCCCATTTTATGCAATTCTTAATTTATACTTTATTTTGATTAAAACAAAAATGCGATTATTACTACTTTTAAGATATTTTGCGAATGTGTCGCATATTTAATCAAACTTTATATTAAAACAGTTACAACTTTATTAAAATCAATGCTACCTTTATTTTATTAACTTTGCCACGCACCTTGTAAATAATGCCTAACTGTTTTCATTATTTAGATGTGATATCCTAATGCTCCGGTGTCACACATTGTCACACGTAGTGAGCCCCCATCATTCCCTCTTAATTTATGACGTAATTAACCGCTTCCTTTACCAATATTTTTGAAAAAAAAAAACTGCAAAAAATCATCACATTTTAGGTAGCTTTCTTTACAAAAAAGCTACCTATTGCAGCCGTTCGGAGGAAAGCGATTTCAAAAAATTTTGGTATATTTTCATCGATCATGACCCCCAGACCCCGAAACCACCCTCCGTTCAAAATTGATATATATATATATATATATATATATATATATATATATATATATATATATATATATATCTGACCTATGTCACACTGTAACTCCCGTAATTATGAACCGATTTCGATGTAATTCGGTGTGTACATAGTACATACCAATGTCTCGACCGAGTTCGTTGGCCAGCTTCATCCGCCGTTTTGTTTCAAAATGGCGGCCATTTAAAAATTTTAAAAAATTTTAAAACTTGAAATGTGGTACCAAAAAATTAAAAATGGAAAAATATTTTTTTCTTATGTATTTGACCTTTATACAAAGATTCCGGAGCAGTTTTTGTTTCGTCTATATCTTAAAAAATGGCTGAGTTATAGCATTTTGAATTTCTAGCGTAGCTGACATTTTGAAACGTCCTGAATTTTGTCACGCGATAAAAGGCGTATTTATGAACCGATTTGGATGTAATTCAGTGTGTACATAGTACATACCAATCTCTCGACCGAGTTAGTTGGCCAGCTTCATCCGCCGTTTTATTTCAAAATGGCGGCCATTTAAAATTTTTAAAAAATTTTTAAACTTGAAATGTGGTACCAAAAAATTAAAAATGGAAATTTTTTTTTTCTTATGTATTTGACCTTTATGCAAAGATTCCGGAGCAGTTTTTGTTTCGTCTATATCTTAAAAAATAGCTGAGTTATAGCATTTTGAATTTCTAGCGTGGCTGACATTTTGAAACGTCCTGAATTTTGTCACGCGATAAAAGGCGTATTTATGAACCGATTTGGATGTAATTCAGTGTGTACATAGTACATACCAATCTCTCGACCGAGTTCGTTGGCCAGCTTCATCCGCCATTTTGTTTCAAAATGGCGGCCATTTAAAATTTTTGAAAAATTTTAAATTTGAAATGTGGTACCAAAAAATTGAAAATGGAAAAATATTTTTTCTTATGTATTTGACCTTTATACAAGGATTTCGGAGCAGTTTTTGTTTCGTCTATATCTTAAAAAATGGCTGAGTTATAGCATTTTGAATTTCTAGAGTGGCTGACATTTTGAAACGTCCTGAATTTTGTCACGCGATAAAAGGCGTATTTATGAACCGATTTGGATGCACCTTGGTGTGTACATAGTACATACAAATATCTCGACCGAGTTCGTTGGCCGGCTTCATCCGCCATCTTGTTTAAAAATGGTGGCCATTTAAATTTTTAAGAAAAATTTAAATTTGAAATGTGGTACCAAAAAATTAAAAATTGAAAAAATATTTTCTTCTTATGTGTTTGACCTTGATAAAAAGATTCGGGAGCAGTTTTTGTTTCGTCTATATCTTAAGAAATGGCTGAGTTATAGCATTTTGAATTTCTAGCGTGGCTGACATTTTGAAACGTCTTGATTTTTCTCACGTAATAACAGGCGTATTTATGAACCGACTTGGATGCACCTTGGTGTGTACATAGTACATACAAATATCTCGACCGAGTTCGTTGGCCGGCTTCATCCGCCATCTTGTTTCACAATGGCGGCCATTTAAAAAAATTAAAAAATAAAAAAATTTAAATGAGATACCAAAAAATTGGAAAGTGAAAAAGATTTTTTTTGTATGTGTTTGACCTTAATACAAAGATTCCGGAACAGTTTTTCTTTCGTCTATATCTAAAAAAAATGGCTGAGTAATAGCATTTTGAATTTCTCTTGTGGCTGACATTTTAAAACGACCTGATTTTTGTCACGCGATAACAGGCGTAATTATGAACCTATTTGGATGTAACTTGGTCTGTACATAGTACATACCAATGCCTCGACCGACTTCGTTGGCCAGCTTCATTCGCCATCTTGTTTCAAAAGGGTTGCCATTTAAAAAAAATTAAATTTAAAATTCAAAATGAGGTATTAAACAATTGGAAAATGAAAAAGATTTTTTATGTGTTTGGCCTTGATACAAAGATTCCGGAGCAGTTTTTGTTTCTGAAAATTTGTTCTTTTGTTTATATCTTAAAATATGGTTGATTTATAGCACTTTGAATTTCTAGCATGGCTAACATTTTGAAACGATCTTGTATTTGTCTCGCGATAACACACGTATTCGCCTATTTCAATGTAAGAAGGCATGTGGATAGTGTACATCAACACCTCGACCAAGTTCGATGGCCGGATTCATCAGCCATCTTGTTTCAAAATGGCGACCATTAAATTAAAATATATATATATATTTAAAGTGAGGTGCAAAAAAATTAGAATTTGAAAAAGGTTTCTTTCTTAAGCATTTGACCTTGATATAAGGATTCAGGAGCATTTTTTGTTTGTCTTTACCTTAAAAAATGGCTCAGATATAGCAGTTTCAATTTCTATTGTGGGTGACATTTTGAAAAATCTGATTTTTTGCATGCGACAGCACTCCTATATATTAACCGATTCCGATGTGAGTGAGCATGTGCACAGCAATTACTAAGGTCTCGACAAAGTTCACTGCTTAGCCTCATCCACCATGTTGTCTTAAAATGACAGGCACTTTAAGAAATTTCAGAATTTGGCAGCCAAATATATGTTACTTTAAAGAAAAGCAGCTTGGATAAAGCTGACTAATTTCGCGAAATTCTCATTCATTATATTGATAAAAATTAGTATTGAATCTCCTATATTCGGTTTCCACTAAATTGAGCTTCGTGTGTTTGAATGATATAATTTGGCTTTTTAAAAATAATGATTATGAAAGCTACCTGTTCCTCCCGGCACTGGCCGGAAGGACTTTTTTGAAATCACATCATTGCATTTTATCATTTGCACTTCATATCACAAAACTTCAAAAACTGCCAATTAAATATAATATATAATTTAATTATATATAGTTTATTATATTATATAAAAATATTTTCTTTCTTTTTAAGCTTCATGCCTAGTAAAAACATGATAAAACAAATCGTAGGTAACAAATTATGCCACGCCGGTGTTTTCTCGGGATAATAATTAATTGTCTTGTGTTCGAACCCGAGATAACTCGGGATAACAGGGAAGCGGTTAATAAATGACTCCTTGTTAGCAAATTTGAAAAATCTTATGTAATAATTTACATATTAGTTTATAACTATAAAATATTATATTAAGTGTAAGACATCATCGAGTATTCTTCATAAAATTAATTTTAAGTTTGATTTCATTAATTATGTATTTATATCCTATAATCCAGATGTGAGCATCTCATCTTTGCTACATTCTTAACGAATAGGATAATTCAGCTTGAATGTAGCAAAATCGTATAATTCAAAACGGAAATATGCAGTTCAAGATAAGTTCAATAGATGGCGATACTTGTCATTTTTCGTTGCTAAGATGAGGTTTTTGATCACAAAAATATATCAATTAGTTACCCCTTGAAAACTATGTTTAATAAGACGATATGTCAAAAATGCATTTGGATAAAAGAAAAAAAAAACTGAAAAAACTGAAAAAATAAATACGACAATTGATAAAATATTTCAAGTTTAAAGAATAGAGAATAATTCAGCTTAAAGAAAATTTACTGAAAATGAAAGAAATTATAAAGATTAAACCACATGACGCAAAATACATTCCAGTTGAACTTTTTTTTAAAAATAACTTTACTGAGATGTTACGAAACAAGTATTAAGCTAAACTTTAATTAATCAGAATGCTATAAATTTCACCTTGTATGCCCTGAGTAAAAATCTATTACATCTAAAATTGATATGTTATAGCTCTAAAATTTACGGTAGACTGTGCAGAATAGAACCACGTTCTTTCTCTAAATCTGGTAAAAGAGTAAGATTTAAAATAAACAAGTAAGAAAAATCATGCGTTAAGCATAGATTATGAAACACTTTTCAACACTTTCTGAATGCTTTAACAAAACTTCGTTATTTAGGGAAATAAGGTATATAAGTGAACTAAGTAAACATTTTAGAAAACACATAAAACATTTGAAAAACTGATTTCAGCAGTTACCGTCCATAGCAAATATGTATTCCAATTCTTTTGAACAACCCTGTATTTAATCTGTAGGTTGATATACAGGGTGCCCGGTCTCAACGGTGTCCAATGGCTAATTCCTAGACCGTTAGTCATAGACATATAGTTCCAATTGCAAAAATGTTTTAAATGAGGTAAAGAAGTATTTTTAAAGCGATTTCGGTCAAGAAAAACATTTATTAAAAAATTACGAAATTTAAATTTTTATACGGTCCCCAGGTCCTATAAGTGATATTTAGTAAAAGTATCCTGTTGCACTGACAAGTAAGACAAAAAAAGTCCCATTCCTCTGCGATTAAAACTGACCGAGTAATAGATGTTTAAAGTTGGAGTATCTTTTTTGCTGCAAAATACGGGTCAGTCACAAATTTACTAGAAATAAAAATAATCGTCAGATATAAATTTAACATTAAACATTGAGAGTAAATTAACATTACAAATATATTTTGAGATTTTTGTTCATTCTGACATATTAAAACAAAATATACAACTTGTACTAAAAATATAAGTAAAAAAAAAATAACAGAAATTTTGTTAAATGATTATAAAAGCAACAGTCAGAACTCTTTAGAAAATGATACATAGTTAGATTACCTAGTCTAAAACTTAATTAATAAAAATTAAGGTTATCTTATAACGTGCTCAAAATGACGTCCCTTCGGCTGCAATGCAGAAATGTACATGTGAAATAAATGCTTCTCCTACTTTTTTCAACATTGTAGGTGTTACAGATCTGCGCGCCATAGCAATACGATTCCACAAATCTTCTCGACTAGTGGATTCTGTTTCATATACCTTATTTTTCAGAAAGCCCCAAAGAAAAAAATCTAAAAGATTCAAATCTGGCAACCTGGGAGGCCACTTAATACGACCTCTATATCCGATAATATTACTTCCAAAAGTACTGTTTTGATTTTGGTCTCTAAAATGTTTTTTTCAAACAAGTTTTTATAAAGAACTAAAAAGTCGAATTTGAAAAAAGCATAATATCATCAAAATGTATAATAAACAATCCCTGCTCATACATCGTAATGTATCTGACTTCTTTTGTGCGGCACTGTATAAAAAATATAAACGCAACGCACTTTCATTTGGAAAAATTACATTGTGAATATGTATGCCTTACATAAATGTTACTGATTTTGATTTTTAAATTTTAGTTTGTAGGCAATAATGTATACAAAATTTTTGGAGTGGTCCTGTAAAATAAATATAAATGGTACGTACCTAAAATCATATTAATATTACATTGTCATTGGATTTACATAATTATGCAAAATTTAATCTTGATCGGATATTTGGAAGTGAGTTAAAATTGGAATACAAATTTTGAATTAGGAAGACATACATACGAACGTCGTAAGTTAAAAGCTTATAAAAGTAATACAACTTTTTAAAATAAAATCATCAAAAGAAACACACTCATTTCCTTACCAAAAAAACCAAAAAAACAAGGTCAAATTTCAATTGAGGACATCAGTTTCGAAACTCGCCTTATCCGAAATTTAAAAAATTGTGTTTCTCTATCAATCTATTCTATTGGTATAACTGTACCAATCAAACACTACAATCTCCAAATTTTCAATGAATACCAATGGGCGCATTTAAAGGTTTTATGCGATTTCCCAAAATTTGATTTTCTCGATAAGGCGAGTTTTGAAACTCACTTCTTCAATTATTTTAACCAATCTGAGAGTTAATTATTAAAAATTAATACTACCGTAATATTTATAGGGGGGCAGCACCTTCAGTTAAATCGCTTTAAAAATACTTCTTCACATTATTTAAAACCTTTTTGTAATTAAAACTATATGTCTTTGACTAACGGCTTAGGAATTAGCCATTGAACATCGTTTGGAGTGGGAGCCCTTTATAATACTTTAAGCACTTCGTGTACGACCCCTGAAAGCTTAGTCCAACTCATCTGCTTTCAGTTACAGAAAAGTGGTTTAAGTAATAAAATTGAAAATGTCATAACTCTGTCAATTTTAGTGTTAGTTGAATGGGACTTTTTTTGCCGTACTTGTTAGAGAAATGGGAAAAGTTTACTAAATATCACTTATAGGACCGGGGGACCGTATAAAAATTTAAATTTCGTAATTTTTAAATAAATGTTTTTCTTGATCTAAATCGCTTTAAAAATACTTCTTTACCTCATTTAAAACATTTTTCTAATTGGAACTATATGTCTATGATTAACGGTTTAGGAATTAGCCATTGGACACCGTTGAGACCGGACACCCTGTATATACTATATAATGGAGAAATTTAGTTTAGCAAGAAAACACAAAATAGGTTGAAATTTCTCTTTCAGCAATTTATACTAATAGATTTAAACATACTTGTATACTTTTGAAAAACTCTGCAGTTAACCTAATACCTTTATTACACACCACTATTTAGCTAAAGTTTAATTCAAAGTAAAAGACTCTTAAAACTACCGGAATCACATTTCCAGAAATTATCATTTATAGACGGCCATGTATCCAATTCTTTGCGTGACCCTGTATGTCATTTTATATATGTTTTACAAACATTTCTTAGTAAACCAGATGCGGTTCAGCGTAAAAATGCCTAACTCATTTAAAAATCACCTTTAAGCAATTTGAAATCATACCCTGTAACCATTACGAATTCTTTTGAGTAGCCCTGTATATCAATAACAGCATTTATACACACCATATACAATGCATAAATATAGTGAAACATAAAAGCACATAACATAATTAAAAATGCATTTCCAGCAATCATCGCTTACTTTACAGTACTTAGGGTACAATATAGTATCTGAAATCTTTTGTGTGTCCCTGTAAATGCCCTGCATTTTGTATTATCCATGAAATAAGTTATAGTAAACCTTAGCAACGTATATCTATTTCATTATACATGTAACAGTTTAACATAATTAAAATACGCCGGAAAAAATTCCCTCCACTTCTATGTCATTATGTAAAGGAATTCTTTTGTGCGGCCCTGTAAATGAATAACTATTTTTTGGGCCGCATACTGTACAAAAAATGCATATTTTAGTCAACTTGATAAATGCATATCAATTTATTATGCTTGAAAGGATGTAACATCATTAAAAATCATTTTAAACGATTTTTTCTCATAGGCCGTAATGTAACGGAAAACTTTTGACTGTCCCTGTAAATGAACTAAACATGCTACAAACTTCATTTGCAATAGGATTCGTGCTATGGTAGAGGTTACTAACATCCAAAAATTTCAGAACAATCCGAGTATATTTACGGGAGTTAGAGCGCGTACAGACGGCCAGACGGAGAGACAAACCGAAGTCATAAACACTTTTCAACTTTGTTGGAAAGTGTTAAAAAGAAAAGTGCCCAGTTAAACTGATGGCATTGAGCTCATAGGCTATTCACACTAATTGTATATTATACTCTTATTTCAAAGAATAATGCCCCATAAAAAATAAATTAAGGGGAAGGGTACTCCTCCCCGTTCCCCCCTCTTTATATTTAACCAATGAACTTACAAATTTTATCAAGTTAGCGCCTATCAGAATAAACCGGCATACCAAATTTGAAGCAAATCGGATAGAAAAACCCATTTATCTAAATTAAGGGGGGTTTAGCCCCTGTTCCTCCCTTTAGACTTAAACAATGAACCTTCCAATCTAATCAGGGAAGTGTCTTATCAGAATAAACCTGTATACCAAATTTGAAGAAAATCTGATAATTCTGCATGAAAAACCCATTTATCTATAGTAAGGAGGGGATTAGCCCACCGCCCCCCCCCTTTTTATACTTAACCAATGAACCTTCAAAACTAATCAGAGAAGCGCCTTATAGAATGAACCTAGAAAAAAATTATAGCAAATCGGATATTTCTATAAAGAGTTATCGCGTTACGTACATACATGCATACATACGGAACCAGCGGGCACATTAGCTCTCAAGCTTTGATAGCCTATGAGTTAAAAAGTACTGATAAAATATACACATAAAAAGCTGTTTGTGATTCTGATTGAACTGTATGATTGAAATTCCCATCGTATGATTAAAAAAAAAAATAAAGATTAATTCACTATATTTCATTGAAATTGTGTTTAAATAATAATAATAATAATACTAAAGGACTCTGCCATGCCCTCTATGAGGTACGCTCGCGAACTCTCATACACCGGTGGCTCTAAAAACACGCTAAGATGCTCGATTTAAGAATGCATTCGAAAAAATGTTTTTCCACCCTCAACAGCTCGAAATTTTATGCGACATTTTCAGACTTATTTTTACTTTCTTCTATCGTGTATTGTAATCGAAATTTTTTTCGACTTCTGGTTTTCGGAGGATTTACACGTTTTAAAGGTCAGAGATCCCCAAAAACATGTTTATAGAAAATGTCTGTCTGTCCGTGTGTCCGTATGTCTGTCACCATTGTACCCTCAAAAACTGTATGAAGTAATGCCTAGAATTGAACCAAAATTAGAACCTAGAATTGAACCAAGTTTTAGGTTATGGCAATCAGGTCTTCCCTGAATTTTGAAAAAATCTGCTGGTAGGGGGCACTGTAAAAGGGATTTTTGTGCGATTTTTGTCTTTTGAATATTGTACCATCGAAAAGTCTATGATTTTATGCATAGAATTGAACCAATTTTTTTGTGTATGTTTTTGGCCATGGCAAGGTCGTCCCTGAATTTGGAAAAAAGCCGCCGGTAGAGGCGCTGTAATCGCGATTTTACGATTTTTGTGCATTTTGAATATTGTACCATTGAAAAGTGTAAGAAGTTATGCATAGAAATGAACAAAATTTTTTGTGTATGTTTTTGGCTATAGGAAGAAGTTCCTCCCTGAATTTGGAAAAATTCCGTCGGTAGGTGGCGCTGTAATAGTGATTTTTGCGCGATTTTTGTTCATTTTGATTATTGTGCCATCGAAAAGTGTATGAAGTTATGCATAGAATTGAACCAAATTTTTTGTGTATGTTTTGGGCCATAGCAAGAAGGTCCTCCCTGAATTTGGAAATATTCCGCCTAAAGGAGACACTATAATAGCGATTTTTGTGTTTTTTTTTTTTTTTTTTTTTCGTAATTCTATTTTAGACCAGAGTCTGGTGAATCGACGGGAACTTCCCATCCTGATAACTCGACTATTCGCGAACAGCTGATATGCAACAGAATAATGAAAAACTATTGATCTTAATAAATATTATGATTATCATGATTGAGATTAACTCGTTTTTACTCCGATTAATTGACTGAAGCAAAAATTTAAGATGACAGTCAAAGTTGTTATAGTATTGAACTAATAAAAATAAAATATTGATATTTGTAAAAACATTTTGAAATATTAAAATATATGAGATAGAAGAAAGTTTTGGAATTGACACATCCAACTACACTGCTCAAAACAATTAGGGGAGCACAGGGTTTTAAATAAATTACGCAAATATTTTCACCGATAAGTAACGTAAAATAAAACATCCATAATTTAAAGTGTTGTAGAAAACAGATAAAGAAAACTTCACATGTAAATTAAAGTTTATGACATCAAAAACTAGAAAAAGGAGATAAGTGCAGAAATCGGGATTTTGCAGGAACGTCTGTTTCACTGCCTCAGTTGCAAAATTCAATTGCTCAGCTTGTATTTTGAGAAAAGGTGGCTTGAAAATGTCACAACAACATGATTTACCGGACTCCATGGCTTGGCGTGTTATCGGGACAGTTGAATTTGGGGAAACACAACGAAGTGTAGTGGACGCTGTTGGAGTCGCAATAAGTGTCCATGAAAGGCTGTGGAATCGACTCCAAGACACATGGAATGGTAGTCATCGACAAGTGCAAGGTCGAAAATGTGCTAACGCAGAAACTGAAAACCGGTATATCCTGTTAACCCCCTGACCGCCGAGCAAAAGGGCAAAATTGTAATGCTGTTTTCTCTGTAATTTATTTAAAACGTTAAAAAAATATTTTTTTCCAACATGATATAATTTTTTTTATTATGTATAAGCTTATAAGCCTTCAGAGTAATAATCATAACTTAATTTTTAAAAACTGGCTTATATGTGTAGAATTATATTAATTTAAATAATGCTTCTACCGCAGTGAAACCTACAGCTTAGTGAACGGATATATAGGTTCGCGGCGGTGAGAAGGTTAACAGCTCGTCGAGACGTAACGGGTAATGATACTTAGCTGCAAACACAGTTGTTCTTGGCGACAGAACGAAGGGCGTCCAGCCAAACAGTCCGAAATAGGCTTCATCAGGGTGGTCTCTATGCATGTAAGCAAATGGTCTGTATTTCGTTGACCTCAAGCCACTGTGCGGCCCAAAGAAGGTGGGGAACTGAGCATCGAGTTTGGAGGCAACTTTGTTGGAGTCAAATTCTGTTTACAGAGGAGTCCCGATTCAGTCTGGATGTGACATCTGGTGTGTTTTGGCATGGAGAGAAAGAGTCACTCAAAATAATCCCGCATTCGTTCGTGAAAGATCAGATTACAGACGAGATGGGTTGATGCTATTGGCTGGAATCAGTATAGGTGGACGTACGTGCATGCATATCATTCGGGATGACACTTTGACGGTCCGAAGTTATACAGACGAGATGCGGAGATCCCATGCCGTATTTTATTTTGCAGCAATTAGTGATTTCTTTTTTTCTATGCATGATAATGCCAGACTTCATACGGTTCTTCTTGTAGAAAACATGCTTGAAGCTAAAACAGTACAGCGTATGGAATGACCAGCATGCTCTCCTGACCGAAATCCGATCGCGCATGTTTGGGACATACTCAGACGACGCATTGCTGTGAGACCGAGGCCTCCTTTTACTGTCCGGGACTTGGAGATTGTAATTCTTGAGCAGTGGAACAGTATTCCCCAAAATCTTATCCTCATCGCATCCATGGAAAACATGTGTGCAGTAGGGTGGAACTAAAAAACGAAGTTTCGAATTTTATATTCTAATAGTGATTATTTTTTTCCTTTTTAACTCCATAAAAAGAAAATATTTTTCTTTTAATTTTAAAATGATATCTTCCGGTTCCTCAAAGCGCCTGATTTTCCTTAAAAAACGAAAAAAGCCAATAATTGCATGAAAAGTTTTTAAGCTTATTGTTAAATTTATATTTTGCAAAATTAAATTAATTAAGTGTTAATGCCCTGTGATAAAGAGAATAATTTAGTTTGAGTACCTTAGAAAAGTTAGCCCCACGTTATTTGACTTTTGTAGAAGTAAGCGTCGTGGGCATCGGCTTTCATTGTCTCTGATTTATTTGGCTGCGACACATAACAAGCTAGTCCGATTTAACGTGTGTTAACAGTTTCTTTAATTATTTTTCAATAAACATTCGGTGTCAAAAGTGATAAAGTCTGTTAACGTACCTAAATCTAGATAATTGTTGAAGTGTCCTGTATTTCGTGAACCAAAACAATTAACATTAGACTGTTATCTTTGACGAACATATGAAGATGTTATGAAACATTATTTTTGGGTTCAATTTAACTTAAAATCTGACAGCTGGAATCTGGTACACACTATTTCTAAAATATCTAAAGCTGTTGATGATATAATTAAAAGTATATTGGTGAGACCTTCAATTCCATCAGTTTCTGATACACAAATCATAAGAAATGTTTAGAGATTATCGCGAGAAATGTCAAAATTTGAAGAAAAATATTAAGATTAGAAAGAATAATCCCACATCCAATATAAAATTGCAAAATGTTAGGTAATCCTGCAAAAAACATATCTTTGTGTAAAAGCACTAAATATTACCGTGTATCACAGCAAGAACATCACTTTCTCAAAGACCAAAGCGAGATGGGGTGATGGCAATAGGATCAATAGATATAAAAACTACAAAAAATGTGTAGCAAGACTGAAAAAGGAAATATCAAGGAAAAAAGTTATTTTAAAACAAAAAAATGATGTTTTGTTTGAATGATCGTCGAGTGTAAAGAAAAGTTCGGAAGGAAATAGTTCAATCGGATTTTTTCTAAACCTGAATTTGATAATCAACAAGGTGAAAGAACCGGTTTATTAGATAGAACTGCAAATATTATTGCAAATGGCTCCTTAGAAGATATGGGTATTTCTGATGATAATAAAGAAAAGGTAACTGAAAGAAGGACTTGAAGACAACAAAGAGAAAAGAAAAGGAAGAATTTGAAAGAACAGGAAAGACGAAATGAGTTAATTTTAGAAGGTTAGTATTTTGATGGCAGAAAGGATAACACTGTGATAACTGAAGCAGGGGGAAAAAGTATAACTAAGAATCATTAAAGACCAACACCTGGTCTTAGTTCAAAAACCAGGATAAAAATATATTGGTCATATTTCATTGACATCTTCTTCTTATATTAATATAGCCACTGCAATTTTGGTGTATTTTCAAAATAATAATACAGACATTTCAAGTTTGAAAGTTATTGGGTGAAACAGAAGTGCCATTAACGCAGGATGCACATCTGGATTTGTTAAAACATCGAAAGCAATACCCTAAAAACTTTATAATAGATATTTTGATTATTACATACAAATGAACTTTTTTCGTAGATACTTATTTCAACATCTTGCCGGAAAAACTACGGGTACAAAAGGATTTTCTGGACCAGTAGGAAAGCAACTTGAAAAAATGCAAACATATTGAAATTATTGACTAGAAAAACATTGATCCTATCTTGACGGACTGATCGGATGAAGAACTTAAAAAAAGTACAAACAGGGGATACACCTGAATTTTAGATTTTCCTTGTCATACTCAAACAGTGGAAACGCGTGTCAAAATTGTCCCGTGAGCTGCGTCAACCGTCTTTACATATTAAGCAAAAGATGGCTTAATCTTGGGAAAGTTGAATTCCCACAATGTAATGACAAAGTTTGCCTAAAATGACAGTAGGTTGAATATCCAGTTGAATTAATCTATAACAAAGGGAGGTAAGGAGGGTGGAAGTCGATATTTAACCACCCCCTCGTGGTGATTTCTGGATAGTATTTGTTAAATAAAAGTAGATATGAGCTAACAGATACGTTGTTTACTTTAAGTTACTTTAAACTGAAATTTCAAAACTTTGACCTCCTTGAGGAACCGGAAAACAACTTAATTAAAAAAACCTTTTCAGCCAAAAGTTTAGACATCCAAAAAGGAAAAAAGTTTTCACTATTACACATTAAAACAAAAAAGTTTTTTTTTACCCTATACTTAAGTTCCACCCTAGTGTGCAGCAGTCTTAGCTATTCGAGGAGACCACATGCCATATTAAAAATCTTGCATCATTTCTAAACAATACTTTTTTTTTATCATTTACATGAAACCAAATTATTGCCCTAAACCATCTTTTCATGTTCTTCTCATCTTTTCAAAGAATAAAAGCTCCCTTACATTTTTTTGCGTCTTTTTTTCTGTATTGCGGATTAATGCACGTGTAATATCCATTTTATGCACATGCATGGCTGTCTTGCAGTGTTCTCTTTACTTTTTCGCTTGCTCCCCTACTTTTTTTGAGCAGTGTAGTTAGAAGTAAAAACATGAAACTTGCTAAGGCGATTTTTGAAGAGATGTATGAGGCCGTGTGATTTCCCTTTTCACTCAATTAATTAAAATTTGATTTTTAAACAATTATTCTATCAATATGATGAGTTTTTTTCATTCCCAGATCACCCGCTTCGGAAAATTTGGTTCAAAACGCCAACTTTTACAGCATTTTTTGCAATATTTTCTGCATTTATCAAACAATTGACAAGCTCGGCACATTATATAGTTTCTAAATAAGAGAATTTGCCAGTTTGGTGCGTTTGAGACCAAAAATGAATTTAAAAAGAAATAAAAATTAAGCAGTTTGGATTGGAATACACCCTTCTGATTATGGAAGACAATATTAATATCACGACTAACGGCGACAAAGGCCACATGTACCGCTTCCGGAACAGATGATGGTTGATTTTGTGATGGATTAAATAAGATTAATTCCACATTTAAAAAAAAATCTTGTATAGAATTGTTACATGAAAAATATCGGTGCCTACAGGACTTTTAACACGTCTAGAAGAAAAGTTTTAGGCGCTATAAGGCAATCGCTATAAATGCTTTTCTCACATAATAATTTAATTAGTTACAAATTTTCTTTCTTTTTTAATAATCGCATGTAAATATATTTTTGAATTGAAATGTGTTAGGAAATATTATTATTTCTGGGTTTTTTTTTCTAATTTGGTAATAGTAGATAACAAAAGGCTATTTCAAAATATGTATTAAATCTCTATTGAGGTAATACATTTTGTAAAAAAAAAAAAAAAAAAAAAAAAAAAAAAAAAAAAAAAAAAAACGCTCCTAAAAATGTCGACAAATTTAAACCAAAAATTAAAATCCTCTAATTTAATTCTTTAAAAGTTACATTCTAAACTCGTGATCTCATTGCGTCCAACCTCCTGGTTATTAAAATCTACGCCTTTATTATTTTTTTAAGGTAATGCCTTTGTTAAATGCATCTTCATACTCTTAATATCTCGGCAGATGTGCTTTAAAAGTATGTACAGTGTGTCCACGAGTAACCTGACCAACCTTTATTTTCGCAACCGTTGGCCCTAAATGCATACTTCCAACTACAAAAATGGTTTAAATAAGGTAAAGAATTATTTTTAAAGCGATTTGGATCAAGAAAAACATTTATTAAAAAATTACGAAACTTAAATTTTTATACGGTCCCCTGGTCTTACAAGTGATATTTAATAAAAATTTACTGTGACACTAACAGGTAAGACAAAAAAAAAGCCCCATTCATCTAACATTAAAATTGACTGAGTTATATGAAACTTTGAAATGCATGACTTATACCACTTTTTTGCATATCAAAACAGATGATTTCGACCATACTTTCAGGAGTCGTGTATAAAGTACTTAAACTTATTTCAAGGTATCTGCGCTTTGAAAGAAATGGTACGAATATTACGATTAACTTTTATTTACGATTATATACGAACCTATATACGATTAACTTTTATTAGTTAAGTTTCAGATTAGTTAAAATAATTGTATTTTAACATATGTTTTATTTTGTAAGGATTTGAGGCTACGATTTCTTTTAACTAAAATTGTGTTATTTTTCATAAGTTTTCATTTAACTTGAAATGATCATCTTTCCAAGTTAAAATTTGTACTCGAACTTTAACGTACTTTCAAATGTCCGATCGAAGTTAAATTTTACATACTGACTTAAATCCGATGACATTGCAATATTATTATGATTTTCGACTCTTACCATCTTATACATACTTAGAGGATAACACAAAAAAATTCGGATAGATTACTGTCAAACAGTTTAAGAAAAAGTTTCAGTTTAGATAACATAAACATGCGATGGTTGTGTTTTTTAACTTTTAAAATTATGTTTTATGTATTTTTTAACGCTGAATAAAAAAAAATTACCTTCACTTTTAACCATCATGTCAGGATTTTTCGTAAATCGTAAATTTCAAGGTTAAAAAATAGCGAAAAATCTGACACTATAAAATAGATGTAAGACGTTTTTATGCAGTTTAATTTTATTTAATTCAATAATTTATTCAATTTTTGAGCTTATACTGGGTTTCTTACAGCTAAACAACTCAGGGGTCCGATGAGGTTGGGGGAGGGGGGGTGGGGATCAATTTTAACTTTGAGATTTTTAACTTTGAAATTTGCGATTTGAGGAAAATCCTGACGTGATGGTTTAAAATGAAGGTCATTTTCGGATTCAGCGCTAAAAAATTCATAAGAATCGATTTTCAAAAGCTAAAAAACATGGCACAACCCACAACTTGAAAGACAGCGTAATCTAATTTTAAAATTATGTATCATTTTGTAAAGAATTGAGGCTGTTGTTTTTCATCCTTTTATTTAACAAAAAATCTGTTATTTTTATCCTCTTAAATTGTATATTTTGCAGTAATATGTCAGAATGATTAAAGATTTCAAATTTATATTGAAATGCTAATTTTACTCTCAACCGTTTCTTTAATATATCTGACAAAATTATATTTCTGCTAAATTTGTGAATGACCCCTAATATGCAGCAAAAAATATACTCCCACTTTAAACAGCTATTACTCGGTCAAATTTAATCGTAAAAAACTACTTGCCTTACTTGCCAGTGTAACAGAGAAATTTTACTAGATATAACTCATAGGACCGGAGGACCGTATAAAAATTTAGATTCTGTAATTCTTCACTAAATTGTTTTTTCGCTTCAAACTTTTTTTTTATCTTAACCCTGCACCTAATTTTGACCATTTTTGTAATTAGAAATATGCATCTAGGATCAACGGTTGCGAAAATAATGGTCGGTCAGGTTATACGTTGACACATTGTATAAAAAAAAAGGAAAAATGATTTTTCCGATGTGAGCCTCTACATTTCACACACTTAAAAGTAACAGTTAGCTGCTATCGCTGGAATTTAATAAATAAAAACTAGATAACAGGAATTCTGCTTTTTCAGAATTTAGTGTCGCCCCCGACATTTCCGTTACTTCATTTTCTTCTGGTGGGCTGGTGGTTTCTATTATTATGAAACAGCCATTATAAATGAAGCGTCATCTTCACCTAACGCTTCATTGATAATGTCTCTTTCAGAATAATAGAAACTACCAGTCCATCAGAAGAAAATAACTCGGTTAAGTGGGACTCGGATAATCGGGACTCTACTGCAAGATATATTTCAATTTTAAGACTTAAAGAACACGCTTTTATTTTATGTAAAATGACGTCATTTGCATTAATATAGATACTTAAAATTAAATATAGTTTATAATAGTTCCATGTTTTATCATAAATCCTTCATTTATATTTTTCTCAAAATAGCACGTATTTTAATTAATTTTTTTTCAATTTTTATGAGAAAATGGCAACAGAAAGATATAATTGCTATTTTTCGACTATTTTTTCATTACTTTCTACAGAAATGGAGTACTTGAGTTGCCAAAATGAAACAAATATCGCTAAAAATTACGAAAAAATTAATACCTCAAAAACAAATGGATGCAGTTTTCAAACAAATTGCATTAAAACGTACTTTTTTTTTCCCAATGCGACGGTATAAACATTGAAAATGTACGATGCTTAGAAGTTGTAAAAAATGCTGTAGATTACTTAATCGCACAATGAAACATCGACTTTTGTTTCGCGGCTAGCGTACACAAGGTAACGTTATTTATTGGAAAGAAAATAAGCTGGGAGAAAGAAATAGCATCTCGGGGGCTAATAAACGTAAAGTTGCTCAGCTGCGCAATTCCTTTCTTCTTTAAAAACATACAATTCTGCAAAATGTTTCAAGGGTGAGCGTAGCAAAATGTACCTCCCTATAGTACATAAATTTTACTGTCAGCAGATGTTTTGGCTAAAAGCTTTGCGATTTTCTGTTCACCTTAAAAGGACCGTATTAACCCTTTGGCAATGGTTTGGAGCGCAATCTTTTCATATATGTCTTTCATGGCTATTTTCTTACACCTACGCGTTTTCTGTATTTCTCTGCAACATTTGCGTCAAGTCTTCAGATGTATGAAGTGCATTTGTGAAAAACCACAAGTCAAAAGATTAACATCTTGCACTGATTTAATTAATTTATTCTGATTCTGGATCTGAATGCTGACTAAAAAGGTAAGATCCCTGTAGTTACCTGCTTTCTGCCGGTGATCGCTTCCTGGGATCACTTATGTGCCGGTGTTCTGTGTTTCATTAAACATCCTAAAAAGTTCTAGTCTGAAGTTCTTCATAAGTCTCTTCACTTTTCAGTGTTAACTGTTCATAATCCATATGTACTATTTAAAAGTAAATTCATTTTTATCAAGTGATTACCTTTAACGGCCAAATGCGACCAGAAAATACATCACAGTGTTGTTTGAATGCGGGATGTGGACATTCCTAGAACTTGCCTTTATATTGTCTTTATATATTGCACACAAAGTAAGTGTTCTTCTAGTTTTTGTGACATTATCTTAATTTTCCTCGTCATCCATACTATGGTTAGAGTCAAACACCCTGTATTTTTAACGGAATAAGTGGATTGCCACTCTCGTTATTATAGCCTGCTTTTGAATTTATTCAACATTTATTCTGAATCACCCTTTATATTGCTGTGAAACTAAAATTTGATATGTCTATCACTTCTTACAATGTAACTTCACTGCATTAAGAAACAAATCCAGTTCTTTGTTTAAAATGTGTCACATTCTTAATTTTTTTTATTCCGAATGGTTATGTATTACATCCGGCGATGCAACAACTATTAATGGCACCTGGTGCAAAAAAAATCCTGTGTATCAGTATTTAATGACAGATGACGGCGCTGAAGCGCCTCTTCGCACCGCAGTACCCTTGCCGTGACTCTGATTATATTATTTCTGTTATCTATATAAATAAAAATATTTGACAGTATTGTCAATAGAAAAACTGTTCATAATTCTTTTCAAAACAGTACGATATTTTTAATATAATTTTTAAATTCTTTTTTTCGTCAGTATCTATCTAATGTTTTCACATAAACTCAGTTTAACTTGAGAATGACAAAAAAAAAAAAAAAAAACATTTAGACGGACTGAAAGGATTTCCTTTGAAATTTTTCAATAAGCTGTAAAGAAGTTTATAATTGTATTTCACAATTGCAAAGGGATTTGCCCTTCAGCACTACGTCAAAGCACTTCATACACCAATTTCTTACCTCTGTAAAGCTGCTGTCAAAACCAGTTAAGCGGAAAGTGAAAAATCTACACGTGCAGTACTTGAAATTCTTTTGGTAATTATTTTCTCGAATTTTAATATTTCTTGATTAAACGCAATTATATTTTGCGAGTTTCAAAAAATTTCTCGAGTACTTGAGAAAGCTACATTTTATTTAAAATCCCCAGGTAATTGAAAATGGTAAAGAAATTTATTCCAAAGTTTTACGTTCTTAAGTAAAAAAAAAGTATGTTTGATGCGTTCAAGAGAATTTCTGCTTTATTTTGTTTTTCCTTCAATGTTGCTTTTTTTAAATTTGACTTTCTGTTTAATGAGAGTATCAAAATTATGCAAAATAAATTAATGTAATAAAATTATGTAAATTTTTACCTGCGCATATAAAATAAATTAAAATTTTAGAATTATATTTTTTTTTCTTATACATTAACTTTGCTGATACATTGTTAACGAAGCGACTTTCTTTTCTGATTTTTTAAATATTAGTGTTTCTTTTCTGTATAAATCTTCACTATTATTTTGTTTAGAATGCTCATTTATTGAATCTTATGCATGAATAAGGATAAAAATGCAATGCAGTGTTGAAAATAGAAATAACTTCATTAGACATAGAGTAGGATTTGAAAATCAAATAATTATGAACTCTAGAGTATGCAAAAAATATTTAAACAAGATGATTAATTTTTAAAACTTCTCTAATTTTTATCCATTTCAGAACACTGGGGGTATATCAAAGGCATTATACAATTAAATAAAATATATTTCGTTTGTCATGTGCAACTGTAGAATATAGCAATGTACTTTCCAAATAATAGTAATTACTTCTTAAATTGATAAAGAATTAAATTATCTTTGAAAGACGTCTAAATTACTCTGAATTTCACGTTTAACCCACATAGCAATATATTTTCTAAATAATAGTTTTGTGTATTAAAAATAATAAAATATCAATGTATCACATAAATGTGTTTCTCTGTTATTTAGAATTAGTAGAAATAAGTAATTTTCTGTAGCAAAAATGGGAAATCAAACAATATAATACTTCCAAATTGTTCAGAAATCAGCTCAAGGAAGGTAATTTAGAAATAATATCTAAGTAAAGAACAATTCGAAGTTGCTTTCAACGAATGTAAAAAATAAAAAAAAAAATAGCATAATATAACGCCAAAAAATGGAAAATATTTTTACGGTTATGGATTATTTCAGTGTGAACCATTTGTAGCTAAATATAGCCTTACCTGAAATACAAACGCATTGTATTTTAATTAATCAATTTCGATCGAGTTCAGACATATACAGAACAAAATCGAATGATATGTAGAAGGATATCTTCTATTTACTCCACATAATGAATAGAGAGCACAATCATAGTTTCGAGAGCAATTAATTATCACCTACTCTCTGTATCAGCTGACTAGCAAACCCCGCGGCTTCGCTCGCGTAATAGGTGAAATGTGCCAAGTGATGCCTGTATGTCTAATTTTTATTAGAAGAAATTATACTTTTAGGAATAATTCAAAAATTACTAATTAAGCCACAGTTTCACTAAACTACATTATTACACTGCATAAGGCAGAAATGAGACTTACATTAATAAGAAGAACTAAAAATAATTCTAAATGAATGATAATTTAGAAAGTGTTTTAAAGCTTTTATTCTCACTTCAGTATTCATTTCAAGTTTTGATTTTTTAGAAACCATCTTCTTAAAAGACATTTACATCTTACAGTTAACCATCATGTCAAATTCCAAGCTTCTTGTATAACGGTCTACCACCTCTCTTTATTAGTGGTACCAACATAAAATGCCTATGTTAAGACAGGGACTGTCATCATTAATTTGCCAACATTAATTTTGAAATCGGTTTAGTATTTCCTAATATTCCATAGAAAACGTAATTTAGAAAGTTTTTAAAGACTTTTTTTAGAACATTTGTTGTTCCTGCCAACCCAACATAGTAGTGGCACCGGCATAAATCGGTAGGATCAGAGACTGTCACTATTGATTCGCAACCATTACTTTTGGAATCGGTTCATTATTTTCTGAGATTGCATAGAAATCATAATTTAGGACTTTCTTAGAACGCTTTTCACTCCTTCCCTTCGTTTCATTCTTTTTGAATTTCGAATCTGTTTTAGACAGTTCTTAGAGGGCATTTATATTTAATAAGTGAGTACCATGTCATATTTCAAGTTTCTGGCCTCTTCAGTATCACAGAAATCGAAATTTAGAAAGTTTTTTGCTCCTGCTACCCTCTAGTGGCAGTAGCACCGACATAAAATATAGCTTATGTTTGAGCTATTTTATCCCACCAATTTGCAGCTATTATTTTTTAAAACTGTTTGATATTTAATAAGACTGCATAAGAAATTATTTAGAACGTTTTTCGCTCACTCCATCGTGTTATATTTGTAATTTACTTTCAAGGGTTCTTAGAAAGCATTTACATCTTTTAAGTACCAAATTTCAAAATGTTAGACCTCACCGTATCACAAGAAATGCAATTTAGAACATAATTTGCTTCTGCAACTCCCAGGTGGTAGTGACAATAACAAAATGTATAGCCTATATTGCAGCAGGGACTGTCACCATCATTTGTCAACCATTACTTTTGAAAGAGGTTTGATATTTCCTGAGATTGAGTAGAAATCTCAATTTAGAACGTCTTTAGAACACATTTCGCCCCTTTTAAATTTCGAATTTTTTAGGAAATGTTATTAGAGATCCTTTATAGCTTATAAGTAACTGCCTAATTTCAAGTTACTAGCCTTTGCAGTATCAGAAAAATTGCGATTTAGGACGTTTTTTGCTCCTGCAACGCCCAGGTGGTAGTGACATTGACATGTAATGGAGCCTATGTTAGAGCAAGGGCTGTCACCATCAATTTCCAAACTTCTGAAATTGATTTGGTACTTCCTGAGATTGCGTGGAAATCCCATTTTAGAACGTTTTTAGAATGCTTTTCGCGCATTTTCAAACTTTTTAAATTTCGAACTTTTTAAGAAATGTTATTGAGATCATTTATATTTAATAAGTATCTACCATGCAAAATTTATTGTACGTAAGCCTTTCAGGAACATAAAAGTTGCATTTTTAGAACGTTTTTCGCTCCTGCACCCGCTGTGGAGTAGTGGCATCGACATAAGCTGAAGCCCATGTTGGAGAAAAGGCTGTCACCGTCATTTTCACACCACTATTTTTTAAATCAGTTTTATACTTCCTGAGATTGCGTAGAAATAGCAATTTAGAACTTTTTTAGAACGCTTTTCGCGCATTTTCACCCTTCTTAAATTTCGATTTTTTTTTTATGTTCAAATTTCATATTTCTAGGCTCTTCAGCAACACAAAAATCGCATTTTTAGAACATTTTTTTGCTCCTGCACCCCTCTTGGGTAGTGGTATGGACATAAGATAAAGCCTATGTTAGAACAGTGACTAACACCTTAATTTTGATACTATTACTTTCGAAATCAGTTCGTAGTTTCAGAGATTACCTCGAACAAAAAAACAAACAAACTTTACTTCTTTATTGTATTAGTATAGAGAGATTAGTTGCATAGGGTACTTAACCCGAAAACGTGAAAACAAGTTCTGCAAGGGGATTTTTAATTCCTTGATTTGAAAAGTGCGAAGGGAAAGCTTTTGCAGTAAGGAAATGATTTTTTTTAATAGGTTTAAAAGTAACGGTAAAGTTAAAACGTTTTAAGACGCTGGTTAATTTATGTGTTAAAAGTGGATAAAAGGGTAAAAACAATGGTAAGTTTGTTTTTAATACGGACAAGAGTAGATATAGTAGAAGAATTGGAAAAATTTTCAGCAGCTTTCTCAACAGTAAAAAGATTAAAGCCTCTATTTTCTGCTACCAATTTTAAATAATTTAATTCATCAGAGATGAACTTAGTGTCAGAACAAATATTCGGCGCGTTTTCGATGTTATAATTCGAGTCAATGTCCCAGAAATTTCTTCGGGATTTCTAATAATTCCTCCTATGTTTATATGTTGTGGGTGGCTGCCCCACCCCTATTTCACATTCCTTTCTCAACCCTCTTTTCATTGACCTAATTATTACTCTTTGCATTCACTGTACCTTTTCTCTTTGCAATATTTAAATTATATAATTTGAAATCTCCTAGCAGAAATTGTTTTCCCATTGTAAGTTTAATTACTATCTGCTTCTCATTGCCTTCTGAAGAGAGCTAATATTAAATTTATTAGCTAATTTAAAAGTGTTCCGCCAATTTTTTTTTTTATATTGTAAAATGATAAGTACATAAGAAATCGTCAAAACTAATGAGGATAGTAATCTCCATTTAAATCTACTATCGTCTGCCAACGTTTTAGCAACTTTTCAATCATTTCTGCGAAAAATTGGGGCGTGCGCGAGTCCAGAAAGAGATTGACATCATTTATGATCTCCTTATTTGAATCGAATATTGTGCCATCAAGATGCAGATGCAGATGAGAAAACAGATAGAAATCTGTAGGCGCGATGTCGGGACTGTATGGTGGATGTTGCATTATATCTTACTCTAGCTTCTAAAGCGTCCAACTGGTCATCGTACTAACGTGTGGCCGGACGTTATCTTGATGAAAGAGAACCAACTTCCTTCTGAATTCGTTTCTTCGTTTTTCGCGAATGGCCTCCCGAACTTTGATTAGCATGTTGCTGTATAGTCTGTCTGCTTTTCAGGTACTGTTTGTACAGAATTCCGCGACAATCCCAACAGATGCAGAGAAGCACCTTCTTGTTAGTTAGGGCACGTCTTGCAACCAAGTCTGCTGATTCCTCAGGTGGTGGCCACCGTCCTTTACTGCTTTTATTGTTGTAGTACACCAATTTTTCATCATAGGTCACAGTTCTGTCCAAAATGTTCTCTTTCCTTTGATCTCTGAGCAGAGCCAAACAACAGTTTTTTTCTCTTGCGCTTGTCTTCAGCAGTCAATTCGTGAGGCACACAGCGGTTGAACTTAAACGTTAGATTTTTGCGTTTCAGAGCGTTAACTATTGTTTTTTGGAAAACGTTGAACTCTAGCGCAATAGTTCCTGTTGAAACATTTCTGTCTTGATCAATGATTGGCTTTAACTGCCCACAATCAACTTCAGTAAGGCCACCAGAACGTGGTTCATCTTCATTGTTGAAATTTCTAGCTTTAAACTTACGTAACCAAACTTTGACTGTATCATAAGAAACATTATTGATGCTTAAACTTTCACACATTTTTCTGTGGCATTCAGTCGGACTGAGTTTGTTGCGGAACTCACAGTACGTAATCATTCTGAGCTGCTGACGTGATAGCTCCATTTTAAATACTTTTTTGAAGCACACAATAATAAATTTTTAACAAACAAATTGCACAGGCATGTTGCTCTAATGCTCTGCTTTCGACTGCAAAAATTGGTTGGTTCAAAAACTAATAATCACACTAATGACAGCTGTTGGCGCGAAGGTATCTCCCCTTGGCGGAAAACTTTTTACTCAACGTTATATTAATTGCTCTTGAAAATATAGTTTTGTTCTCTACTTCTTATATGATGTAAAAAGAAGACTTCATTCCACATATTTTTCATCACCAGCTAATTGTATCATTTTTTAATGTCGAATAATTTCATTTTCCGTTTTGGAGAGTCTGCGTTGACTGCTAGTTTACTAGTGTGGGCTCAAAATCCTGCTATGGCTTATATATTTACAGCAGTTTGGAATGTTCTTTATGTTGTAACACTACTTTGATCAACTCAAAAAGGTACAAGAGTCTCTGCTAGGGTACTTTGACTCCGTGCTGGAGACATTTGGTGCAAATTTCGTGAACTCGGGACTTGTTCTGCGATCCCGTAGTGGAAGATGGGGAGGGTTGAGCACTTGAGGCAGTGCGAAAGGCCGAAACGTAGGAGTACACTCACTCCTTATTGGTAGACATTTAGCGTAAAGTTCACGGAATAGGGGTTGCCTGTGAGCCCGCAGTCTTCAATAGAATGGGACGAAGCACCAGCGCGGAAGGCCAGGTAAGGTTAAGGTAAGGTAAGATGAGGCAAGAATGTTAATGTAAAGATAGTGGTTAGAGGCTTTCGTCTTGAAACCCCAGCTTTAGTGAGGGCTTGTCTATGCATCCAGAGAGAAGTTTTGCACGCTGTTTCCGTTCTGACTACCTGTATCTACACTTCCCATCCGTTGTCAAGGAGCGAGTGGCTTCTTCATATACAGGGTGAATCTGAAAAAGTGGGTAAAACTTTACTGGGTGATGAACGTAGCTATAATAGCAAATTTAGTCATAGAATGTATGGTCGGAACGCAAGCGGTGAGTAGTTAAAAGATGGTTTTCCACTGTCACGTTTAAATAATTAGCACAAGAATGAGAGGAGATACTTCAGAAAACATTTTAACAGGAATGTAACTTACGTACATGCTCAAAGAAATTGCAAAGAAGAGCTTCCGCCAGATGTAATGCAGGTTTCACACCTGCGGGATAGGGACTGATACACATTTGAGAAGACACCAGGCATTTCCCGAATATCACCAGCAACAACGGCAATCCTGACTATTAGATCCATATCGGTTTCAGTGGAGCAGTCGTAAATCAGGCTTGTCAAATGGCCCCACAGGAAAAAGTCCAAAGACGAGAAATTCGACGATCTTGGTGGACAAGATATGGAGCCACCTCTACCAATCCATCGTCCTGGGAACGTTGCGTGTACAGTGTTCCGCACATTCAAGCTAAAGTGTGCAGTAGCACCGTCGTGCTGGAATCACATTCTCAATCGGATGGAATTTGTAACCGGACGCAGCAGTTCCGGCAACATCTTTCGTAGAAATGTATGATACTATTCACCGTCCAGACAGTGTGTCAGAAGGTATAGGTCAACCAAATGGTCATGAAAGATACCTACCCAAACATTTACGGAAAACTGCCTCTGGAGTGAATGAGAACGTGTGGCATGCGGGTTCGTATATGTCCACGACTGTGAGTTGTGGATATTAAAATCGCCCTCACGGTTTAGAAGGCGCTCGTCCGTAAACAGAACATGTGTACCGAAATCTGGCTGCGCAACATTCTGATGGAGGTACAGTAAACATCCTCTAATCCGGCATCCTATGGTCCAATAATCCGGTAAGACTTTCAGAAAAAAATTGTATTCCTTGTTCACTCACTTCTGATGTTTATAATAATCTGATGGAACTTCAGAACAAGGAATGGAACAGGAAACTTTGAAAAAGTCATGGCGTAAACACTGGCCTGAAGTAATGGAAGAAAATATTGAAGTTACGGAAAACGAAACAGTTGACGATGCGCTAGAAGAGGTTTCATGTTGTTTGTTTTTAGAGAACCCCATGTCACAACTGAATCGAGAAGAAAGAAGATAGTTAGTTGAAGCAGGTTTTGATGAACCGATAGAAGAAATTTTGACAGATGAGGCCATATATTCAGAGTGTTATGAACACTAAGGCACCCAACGCCGTTGACTGTTATGAAGTCGATGTGAAAGAATCAAACAACATCATTTCGAATCAAGCAGTTGAATGTTTTGAGTACATTTATCAACTTTTATGAGTGCATGAGTTTGTTAAAGATGAAGAAAGTATGAAAATTTAGAACATGCGAAATGACTTCCTAAAAAAAGAAGAGAGAAGACTACTGCAAAACCAATTGATATTCGAGATTAGTTCAAGATATTTTGTAAGAGTTAGGCCTATAGTGCACTCCTTAATATTATAATCATGTACGTATGTTGCACTTTACATTATTGAGTATTTTACTTATTCTATTCAAGCTATTTAAAGAACAAAAAACATGCTTTAGTGTCATTTTTTGTTTCATTCTAACTTCCACACGTTTTTTCCGACTGTCATCTAATCCGGCATGCTTTAAGTCCCGAGCGTTCCAGATTAGAGGATGTTTACTGTAATAACGTGCAAAATCTACACGTGGCTGATAGTCCGCCGGTGACAACGCTTGTACCTTCTGTGTACGATAGGGATACATTCCTTCCACCCGTAGCACTCGCCTAACCGTCATTTGGGACACGTTTACAGCACGGGAAACTGCTCGCGTGCTACATCTCGGTTGATCTTCAATCCTACGCAGAATATGCTCTACAAGTTGCGTCATCCTGACACTCCTTTCACGACCCGAGTTTTGCTTGCCCGCGGCGAAGGATCCGGTTCACACAGGCACCGATGCAAACTCTCGAATGTTTTTCGATCTGGAGTTTGTCGCATTGGAAACCGGTACTGGTAATGTCTCTGTGCTTCACTCGCATTTCCGTCCACTGCACCGTACACGAAGTGCATATTCGAGATTTCGTGGTTCGTATAACCAACCATCCTCTCGGCAGTCCACGGTATAAATGCCGATGGGTGCGAGGATCGCACCTTTATACCATTTACAACGCCACCTAGCGGCTCACCTTTTCTATGATGAATATTGCTCGTGTAGATACGTTCTATCACCTCGTAAACTTTTGCCCACTTTTTCAGATTCAATCTGTAGAAGTCCATGTTCTGAGACTTTGGTAAAGCAAGGATATACGGAGAGCCTTTGGGTTCAGCTACGGCCCCGGTGCGGTCGTGGGTGTTCAGTTTACTCGGGGTTCCTGAGGTAAAGCGATGATGACACCCGAATTATACACGGTAATAGCTTTTGTTCAGTGTGTTACTGGTGTAGTGACCAGATTTTCAAAGACTTCAGGGTGCGGCGCAGCGAGGGATGCTGCGTAGCACGCGGAGATGCCGTTTTTAGCTTGGCCAGAAGCGGCGACATGAGGGAAATGTGGGTAAAACTGGTTCCTGGACTTCGTATTAAAGGGCTGCTTAGAGCCTAGATCCGGTGAGGCGGACTGCTAGTTTTATCATCTATTCATGTATAGTTTCAATGCGAATTATTGTACTAGAATAGGTTAATCTAATTAGCCCATGTGGTTTATAACTTAGACTTTAAATTATCAGACCACAGATTCAATTTCAAAAATCTGCCTACGGTATTATTTCTTTCTTAAAAAGATCTATGTTTGTGGTAAATTACATTGCAATTAATATAGACATTGCCAAGAAATCGTGTTAATATTAGTCAGATTATAGTGGGAATATAGGAAATTTCGTTCACCTCCGGCTCGCTACGTTTGAATATTGATTTATTGCAATTGGAGTTTTATAAACACTTCATATTTCTTTTTAAAAATCGAAAAATCCTTAAATTTTAGAGCATTAAAACGGTATTATTTCTTAAGACGAAAATCTTAGTCGGTTTATCTATGGGCAGGACAAACATATTTCTCAAAATAAAAACTTTACAGCAAATCTATTTGTAAATAGACACACAGGTATATATTTTCTTTATAGAGGTGTTCTAATAATATTTTAGAGACATAAAATTAACTATAGTCCATAATAAAACAAACTGTTTACATTTTAAAACCTTTTTATTGTAGCATTAACTCATAATCACGAAAATGACGAATGACATTAGATCAATTAGCTTCAAATTGAAAGGAAACAATTCAAAATCACAAAGATACTACTTTTGTGATATTATCAAATTATTTCAATATTTAGAGCCGTACGACTATGTGTGGAATTATTCTTAATTTGCTTTTTAACTTCTTTAATTTTTCTTTGTTAGTACCTTGTTATTATTAGCGATGAATACTTGAGGACTAAAATGGAAATCTCTGAAAGTACCAAAAATTCGAAATCTTTTTTTTTTTACGAAAAAATGTCTTAAATGCAAACAGAAGAACTCTTAAAGTGCCAACCTAATAGTTCCAATAATAATAGAAATAGTTCAAAAAGGAGTACAAAAATTTCACTGGTTGAATATGCCACACGAAGTGAAGTTCGGAACGCTGAATGTGCCACACGAAGTGAAGTGGAGAACGCTGAATGCGCCACACGAAGTGAAGGGTAGAACGCTGCATGCGCCACTCGAATTAACATGGAGAACGCCGAATGTGCCACTGATAAAATGCGCGGCGACTGGTGGTCATTACACAGCTTGATCATGTTGTTATTGTTTACATCAATGGAATATTTTTAATCAACGTGAAAAATTTTAAATATATAAATAAAAAAAAAATGTTTACAAATGATAATATTAGTTTTTTAAACACTAAACGAAAGGAAGCTAGGTACCTACGTTTTAAAGTGTTGAGCTAAGAGCCTAAAAGGTGTGAAGTGGAAAATGCTGTAAGTGCCAGAAGTAGAAAATTTTATTTTTTTCGCTCTTTTAAAAAATTTCTTCTATTGGACTTTAAGCGTTTTACATTTTTAGTCCTCATTTATTAAACAGGCATAATTTCAATACATAGTTTTAACAGAGCAGCCGCTTATAAGCATTTAGGATATATTTGGTTATTACAGAAAAAATAGGCTATTTATCTATAGCTTATGATACTCGGGGAGCGAAGACAAACATATTTGTACCACATTTAGTAAAATCCACTTAACCCTTCTTACTTAACCCTCCTACTACCATGAGATCACCTGAGACCCCAGAGCAATTTTACCGTACGACTGTAAAAAATGTATGAGCTTTAAACTTCTGAAAAAGTTGAATTTGTTCATTTTATGCTTAACATTTGACTCATATATAGGAAATTAATAAAATGAGCAAGTTTTTTTTTTATTTACAACTTATCCACTGAGCACCACTGGGATCACTTGTGACCCTAATACAAATTTATATATTAAATCATATTTTGAGCACAAAATTTTATATAATATAATAGTAAACATTATGTATTTCCAAACTGTATTGTAAATTGTTCATATTTTGATTTCCATTTTATTGCACACTATACATACATCTAAAAATATAATATGTAATAATATATAATAATGTAATATAAAATAATATATAATATGAAATATAATATATAATACAGTCGAACCTCTATTTAACGAACGTCAATTTTGCGAATTTCTCTATTTTGAGAACTTTTCCTTGGAATCAAGAATATTTTGCGAATTTCTTCGTAAAATAACCTCCAAATACCGAAGTGCATTCTCTATTTAACGAACTTTTTCTTGTGATCAAAATTTCTTTTTCTCCCCATTTCTCAAAATATTTCTGGACATTTCAAACTTATTCTTTCTTTAAACACATTTTATGATGTTCAATAGCCTTGAACTGGTTTTACCAGGCGCCTTCTTTGTCAGCAGTGAGAATTCGGTAAGTATAGAGGACGAAGACGATAATCCCTTAGAGTAACTTAAAACAAAATGTGGATATAGTGAGAAAAAAGAAGAAATTAACCATGATGTGCTGATTGATGATTGTATTTCACTTAATTCTGAAATTGAGACCTCGGAAATACTATTCGAATTGGATAATTTCGACAGTGTGAAAAATAAAAACAGTACAGCAATGAATTGCGATGAAGACGAATATGATGATGATGGAAATGATCATTATAAAGGAATTAACAAAACTTCGTATGATGAAATGCTAAAATCATTTGAAACAATCCGATGCGGATTATACTTAGAAGAAAATACGCATGAAGGGGCTTTTGGTGCATTGCAAAGATGCGAGACGTATTATGAGAGAAAGCACTTTTTGAAATAAAAAACTCCGGCAAAATTAACAGCGTTTTTAAGGAATTAAATTTAAGGACGCATATGTTAATGTATGGTTAAAATTATTTTTTATAATAATAATAAATGCGATAATGTCATTAAAATTCGTTAATTTTAATGTAAAACAATTTACTTTAAACAGAAAATACAGTGTATTCCCGGACAATGTTTTGTTTTCCTTGCAGATTTCAAAGATTTAAACACATAGAAAAAATGAATTGATGATGGATATTGGTGGGTAAAATAAATAAAACAAATCGATATAATTTATTTTAAAAAAATGTATTAATTACTTTTAGTAAAAATATTTAGTGTTTATGAATTTAAAATATGTTTTATGTAGTTTAAAATATTTTAAAAGATGAATCTCTATTTAACGAATTTTCCATATAACGAACTTTTTTCCGGAATTTAGCGACTTCGTTAAATAGAGGTTCGACTGTATAATATAAAATACAAGATACATTTATCTAGAAAGGTCTTATATTTTTTTTACCTGACTATGCAAGAAGGGTTATGATTTTCCCAGTGTATGTATGTGCGTACAGCCTAAACTAATGATCGATTTCAACAAATTAGGTGTCTTTGAATTAGTCTTGATCCAAACTGAGTATTAGATAGCATTTTGTCGCATGGAATGTAATATAGCGGTCACTAGACGTCTTGACGTGAAATAGCAGGCTTAAAAATTACAAATAAAAGTCTTATTCAATTTTTTCGGTTCTTTTTTTCTGTAGTCCAATTCTTGCTCAACACTGAAATCTTCATAGATTTATATTAAATAAATATATTTATTTATTTATATTTATATAAATCGTATATTTATACAATTTCACAATGTTAAAATAATATTTCCTTTTACAGGTCCAAAGATAAAACTCAAAAAATGGTATTCAGCTCCACAAAGAAGTAAGTTTGGAAAACTGGTAAGTCAAAATATTATGAAAAGTGCACCAAGACCTATACGTTACACTATAAGACATGTAGATACTATCCAAACGACATTCAAACTTTCATGAAGCTAAAAATTGTTGACGACATTAGAAAATGGACAAATAAACAGAGACAGACAGTGTTGGGAAATAATTGGAATAAAATCGAGAAAAAAGAATTTTTTTTTCACTGTTGATACTTTTTTCAGTGTACAAAGCCCACAAGACGAAGCAACGCATTTATGGAATGTAAATAATATTCGCCCGATATTCAATAAGTGCATGTCTAGGAACAGATTCACACAAATATCTCGATGTATTAGATAAGACTTTGATCTTAGACACAAAAATCGATCTGTGGGTAAACTGTTACCGATTAGAAATGTACTTCAATCTTGGATTGATGCTTTTCAAGATGTGTACATTCCTCATAATAATGTTACGATCGATGACCAAATAGTTACATTTAGGGGAAAATGCCTATTTCGACAGTATATTCCGTCGAAACCAGGGAAGTATGGAATAAAGTTATGGGCTTCTTGTGATAGTACTACCAGCTATATATGCAATACTCAGATATATACTGGAAAAGAAAATAATATGCCTAAAGAAGGCAATCAAGGAAAGTAAGCTGTTCTGGATATGGTAAAATGAATAAAAAAACCCGGCAGAAATATCACAGCAGGCAATTTCTTTAACAGTTTGCGTTTGCAGAAGAACTTTAGAAGCAGCAGTTAACACTTTTAGGCAAAATTTGAAAAAATCGTAAGGATTTCGTCACAACCAAATGAAGGGTGATGAACCCCACATTATTTGGATTTCAGTAGTCAGCGGCATTTGTATCATATTGACCAAAAAAGAAAAACGTTGTAACTCTCCATAGCACAATGCATTTTTTCCGGAAATAGAGAACATCCCAAACACGAGACCAACCATAATCATAGATTACAATTGTACAAAAGTCCTTCCGGCCAGTGCCGGGAGGAAGAGGTAGCTATCATATTCCTTATTTTTTAAAAGTTTGCTTATATTATTTAAACACACGAAGCTCAATTTAGTGGAAACCGATTATAGAAGATTCAATACTAAATTTTATCAATACTAAATCATTATGAATGAGAATTTCGCGAAATTAGCTTTATCCAAGCTGATTTTATTTAAAGTAACTTATATTTGGTTTCCAAATTCGGCGATATCTTGAAGTGCCTGCCCTTTTAAGACAACGTGGTGGATGAGGCTAACCAGTGAACTTGGTTGAGACCTTAGTAATTCCTGTGCACATGCTCACTCACATAGGAATCGATTGATATATACGAGTGCTGTCGCAGGCAAAAAATCGGATTTTTCAAAATGTCACCCACATAAACAAATTCAAACTGCTATATCTGAGCCATTTTATAAGATAAAGACAAAACAGAAAAACTCCGGAATCCTTATATTAAGGTTAAATAATAAAGAAAGAAACCTTTTTCAATTTCTAATTTTTTTGCACCTTACTTTAAATATAATTTTTTTTTAATTTAATGGCCGCCATTTTGAAACAAGATGGCGGATGAAACTAACCAGTGAACTTGGTCAAGACATTGCTATATATTATCCACATGCCTTCTTACAACCAAATAGGTTAATAAATACGTGTGTTATCGCGTGACAAATATCAGATCGTTTCAAAATGTCAGCCTTGCTAGAAATTCAAAGTGCTATAACTCAACCTTTTTTAAGATATAGACGAAACAAAAACTGCCCCGGAATCTTTGTATCAAAGTCAAACACATAAAAATAAAACCTTTTTCATTTTCCAATTTTTTGATACCTCACTTTAAATTTTAAATTAAAAATCTTTTTTAAATGTTCACTTTTGAAACAAGATGGCGAATGAAGCTTGCCTACGAACTCGGTCGAGACATTGGTATGTACTACGTTCATACCAAGTTACATCCAAATCGGTTCATAAATACGCCTCTTATCGCGTGACAAAAATCTGGTCGTTTCAAAATGTCAGCCACAATAGAAATTCATCATACTATAACTCAACCATTTTTTTAGATATAGACGAAACAAAAACTGTCCCGAAATCTTTGTATGAAGGTCAAACACATAAGAAAAAAATCTTTTTCATTTTCCAATTTTTTGATACTTCATTTTAAATTTTAAATTTTTAAAAAATTTTTAAATGGCCGCCATTTTGAAACAAGATGGCGAATGAAGCTGGTCAACGAACTCGGTCGAGACATTGGTATGTACTTTGTACACACTAAGGTACATTCATATCGGTTCATGAATACGCCTGTTATCGCGTGACAAAAATTAGGACGTTTCAAAATGTCAGCCACGCTAGAAATTCAAAGTGCTATAACTCAGCCATTTATTTAAGATATAGACGAAACAAAAACTGCTCCGGAATCTTTGTATCAAGGTCAAACACATAACAAAAAAAATTAATTTTCAATTTTTTGGTACCACATTTCAAATTTTTAAATTTTTTAAATGGCCGCCATTTTGAAACAAGATGGCGGATGAAGCTGGCCAACGAACTCGGTCGAGACATTGGCATGTACTATGTACACACCGAGTTTTATCCAAATCGGTTCATGAATACGCCTGGTATCGCGTGACAAAATCTGGACGTTTCAAAATGTCAGCCACGCTAGAAATTCAAAGTGCTATAACACAGCCATTTTTTAAGATATAGACGAAAGAAAAACTGCTCCGGAATCTTTGTATCAAGGTCAAACACATAAAAAAAAATATTTTTCAATTTTCAATTTTTTGGTACCACATTTCAAATTTTAAATTTTAAAATTTTTTTAAATGGCTGCCATTTTGAAACAAGATGGCGGATGAAGCTGGCCAACGAACTCGGTCGAGACATTGGTATGTACTATGTACCGAGTTTTATCCAAATCGGTTCATGAATACGCCTGGTATCGCGTGACAACATCTGGACGTTTCAAAATGTCAGCCACGCTAGAAATTCAAAGTGCTATAACGCAGCCATTTTTTAAGATATAGACGAAAGAAAAACTGCTCCGGAATCTTTGTATCAAGGTCAAACACATAAAAAAAAATATTTTTCAATTTTCAATTTTTGGTACCACTTTTCAAATTTTAAATTTTTAAATTTCTTTAAATGGCTGCCATTGTGAAACAAGATGGCGGATGAAGCTGGCCAACGAACTCGGTCGAGACATTGGTATGTACTATGTACACACCGAGTTTCATCCAAATCGGTTCATAAATTCGAGAGTTACAGTATGACAAAGATCATATATATATATATATATATACAGGGTGCGCCATAAATTCGTGCAAACTTTAAAAATCCATAATTAAAGAAATAATGGTCGGAAAAATTTTTTGTTTGCGCGAGTATGATCAGACGGATTTTGGATTTTTTTTCCATGAATAATAAAAAATGATTCTAAGAATAACCAATAGAGGGCGCTCACATGCCATATTGAGACGTTTTATGCAAATCAGGCTAGCAATAAATCACCTGGATGGAAATGGATTCGTCATTCGATCTCGGCAGCATGCTATCGTTACCAGATCGAGCGCTGCTGGTCAAACTGTTCTACAAGAATGGGGAATCCACTACTATTGCATTGAGGAAGTTTCGCACGGAGAAAGGACTAAAGGCGCAAAAAAGCCCTATTTCGTTGAATGGAATACTCAATTTAGTACGACGTTTTGAGGAAACGGGGAGTTTGGAGGATCGTCCACGTAGTGGCAGACCATCCTTGAACGCGGATCGCGTCCATGCTGTAAAAAGTGCCATGGAAGAAATGGCAGCCGAGACATCAACGGGAAGTAGCAGTGCTCGTGAAGCTGGTAGAATAACGGGAATTCCGGAAATCGACTTATTCTGCACGGAATTTTGGATCTGTATCCGTACAAGATACAGACACTTCACCAGTTATTACCGGCAGATACAGATAAAAGACTAAAGTTTGCTACATGGGCACTGGCACAAATGGATCGTGACCCACAATGGTTGCTGAATGTCATGTGGACGGATGAAGCACATTTTTCACTCCATGGCGACGTCAATACGCAAAACAGTCGTATCTGGGCGACGTCAAACCCTCGGGAGTATCAGACCAAGCCAATGCATTCTCCTCGTGTGACTGTTTGGTGTGGTTTCACGGCGACTTTCATTCTGGGTCCTTTCTTTTTTGAAGAGTCTTGTCCTGAATCCGGCTGGAAAACGTGTACAGTCACTGCAGAACGGTATCTTACGCTTTTGCGTAACCAAGTTGTGCCTGCATTGCAGGAAAGACATGCGTTACCTTCCGTCACCTTCATGCAGGATGGTGCCCCGCCCCACTTTGCACGTGAAGTCAAGGCGTTCCTGTTAGACACTTTCACTGAAGACCGAGTGATAAGTCGAGGTTGTAAGTTTGAATGGCCCCCACGATCTCCAGACTTGACCCCAGCAGATTTTTGGTTGTGGGGATACTTAAAGTCTCGTGTTTATCGGTGCTCCCCAGCCACTTTGGCGGAACTGAAAGATGCCATTCGACTGACCGTCGGTGGCATCGATGCCGACATGCTACACTCAGCTGTTACAGGCGTATTGACACGCCTCACTTGCCTAATACCTTGTGGTGGTGGTCATGTTGAGCATCTTTTAGTACCATAAAAGTTAATGCACAGTGTCATGTTATTGTGATTTCTTTCAATGTCTATTTGTGTTTGTCTGATTTGCATAAAACGTCTCAATATGGCATGTGAGCGCCCTCTATTAGTTATTCTTGGAATCATTTTTTATTATTCATGGGAAAAAAATCCAAAATCCGTCTGATCATACTCGCGCAAACCAAAAATTTTTCCGACCATTATTTCTTTAATTATGGATTTTTAAAGTTTGCACGAATTTATGGCGCACCCTGTATATATATATATATATATATATATATATATATGGATATATATATATATATATATATATATATATATATATATATATATATATATATATATATACTTATGTATCAACTTTTGAACGGAGGGTAGTTTCGCGGTCTAGGAGTCATGATCGATGAAAATATACCAAAATTTTTTGAAATCGCTTTCCTCCGAACGACTGCAATAGGTAGCTTTTTGTAATGAAAGCTACCTAAAATCAGGAGTTGATACTGAAAATAAGTTAGTTCGAACATAGACAACAAAGGGAATGACAAGAAGATGGCTTATTGTTATATTTTACAACATGCTAGACATTAGTGCACTGAATTACTTTATTATTTTGCTGCATAATAAATCAAAATTGAGAAAACAAACAAATTATAAACGAAGAGTGTTCCTAATGAAATTAGGGGAATCTTTGATCCAAAATAATATACCAAAACTCTTACCAGTCCCAAAGACACTTGAAGGAGGTAGAAGCATGAAAGGCAAAAATGTGACACATGTTGTTACTGTGAACATTTGGCAATCCGAAAATTTAGTGATATGTGAACCAAATGTTCAGCTTTTGTCTGTAAACAACATGCTTGCACTTTTTGTATAAATTATAAAAGAATATACTTCGAAAATGCTAAGCTTCATTATTATATTGTATATTTGCTTAATTTTTATAAATATTTCTTTTATATACAAATGTTTTGTAACAAAATGGATAATTTGAATGTTTATAATCATTTAGTTATAATATTGCATGTAAAAAAATAAAAATCTTAGAGGGGTCTCATACGATACTCAACGACAGAAAAAATGTTGGTAGTAGGTGGGTTAATCAGAGAATAAAAAATCTGGCAATGTCCACGCTAAAGAACGTTACCTTTTTGCGAGCAATTGGTCACATACAAACCACTTAACTATTTATTATAATCAATATTAAACATGTTCCATTGATATTCTCAACACTATAGACTATATTAGGTTGAGCAAAAAGTTCTGGGAAATTTTCAATCTAATAGTTACCAGAATTTGTATCGTATATAGGAGTACTAGTGGTATAGTTATGGGGGTTCATGAATTTCGGCTCCAAAATGCCTATTGAACAGTATGATTTGCGTGTATTGATCCGGCATTATTGGAGAAAAGGTCTAACAATTCTGAAAGTCGTCGAAGAGATTAATGACGTGGCCCAGACGACCAAGCAGAAGATTGCACAGTTGGACGGCGTCGAAATTCTTCCACACCCCGCCTACAGTCCAGACGTGGCTCTATCCTATTATGGCCTCTTTCTATCAAAGCAACACTTTTTCAAGGGCCGTCGATTTGAATCCTTTAATGAAGTTGAAGAAGCATGTCAAGAGTTTCTCGATTCCAAGGAGCCGTCGTGGTACTTCCAGCAAATCCGGAATTTGGCAGAACGATGGCGGAAAATCATGGACTGTGATCGTCTCTACTTTGAAGAATAGTCCTTGTTGCTTTTGCTGTTAATTTGCGCACGACAACGCAACTTTCACAAATTTTCCCAGAGCTTTTTGCTCAACCTAGTATTATTGAATATATGTTATTGAGCAAGGCGTGCTTTGAAAAATGTATGTGATCTAAAAATATTATTAAATAATAATATTAATATTCTTTAATACATTTAAAACTCCTTTTTTCGAAAGTTAACCCGATAAAAATAAAAATCGAGATCTTAAATTCGCTGTATCAAGATAATTTTTTCGCGTTGCCTGAACTGATACAGGTAATTTAGGGTGTTTTCGTTACCACACAATAACAATTAAAAAAACCGATTTCGGCTGTTTAAGGAGATAATGAAGTTATGTAAAATTTTGTATAAGAAATAGCTCATTATATTAGTAATATTTTATTATTTGTGTTTAGAATCTCTAAATCTATTCAATAGCTAGGATAAAAGAACTGTCTTAGCTGTTGAAAAGAAAATAATAATATAGTATATATATCAGAGTACAATGTAAATAAAAACATGTCTTGAAATATGCATTTTCCAGGAAAAGCCTATAAGACAAAAATTTTCATTTCATATATAATATAAGTTTTCATGTACAAAAAAAAATTCTTTTTTATAAATATAAAATCGCAGTGACAGGAGCATAAAATACCAGAACGAATATTGGAAGTATGACAAAACATCTCCATTTCGGTAAAATTCTCAGAAAAGGAATTTCGAAAACATTTTTATTATATTGCGCTAGTATGTATGGTTTAAAAAAAACTCTTGCAATATTATCCTTAAAACATATAACATTTAAACTTCAGATTACATTTTTCCTTATTTTTATCGAGTACTGACATTTTAATGCGAAATTTAAGCATGAAACCTTCCAAAATAATTCCTTTAGTATAAGATTTAGAATACGTTTTCAGTAGATCGAATTTATTTTTATAGCGAATTGTAAAAATATTACAAAAGAAGGCACATTGCACATCTTGCTTCAGTGTGAAATGAATGGAAACCCAATTGCTGATACCCCGACTGGAAGACATCATCAGTAATCGGGCTGCAATTCATTTCTTTTCACATTGCAGGTGTGAGATGTTGCTATGGATATACCACCGGTGGTGTGCCAGCTGACTGGCAATTTCGTTATTTGTGCCATGTAATTTGTCATATACAGCAAAAACATCGACTCTAAAATTGATCTACAATATGTAATGTGTCTCGCAGAGTATTATAAGCTTACGATGTAACTTTAATTTGTGCGCGATGTTGCTATGGAAACATACCCGCTGGTATGCCAGCTGAATGGCAATTTCGTGTCTTTTGCCAAGCAATCTGTCATATATAGCAAAATCATCGACACTAAAATTAATTTTTCAATATGTGATGTGCCTCCCAGACCTATTATAAACTTACATTAATTTATAAAACTTTAATTTATAGGCCAAAAAAAAAAAGAAGGCCATATTGCATTTACATGATCTGGGTAAAAGTATCCGGAGACTTTCGAATTCAGATATTTTGTCGAAAAACTAGAAAAATATTTGATGAATTGTTGTTGAACCTTGGGGAGAAAGGAATAAGTTTGTGTGAACAGTTAATCGGGAAGGCAATTAGGGGTTCAACAACAATTTGAATAAAAAAATAATATTTTCGATTACTCTGTATCATAAATAGTTTTAAATCATCTGTACTTCTGATGAAAGATTTAATGGGCATTGTAAAACGTATGTGTATGCATTTATGTAAGGATAAAACGCATATTAGTGTTAAACGGCTTTTATAAAATGTAGATTTTTCAACAATTTTAACAACGCTTTCAGAAAATTTCATAGTATGCATATTTTCTTGCATAATTGAGTCGGCAACTATACAAGATAACTTATATAAAAATGTCTATCGAATATCGTGAAAATTCACGAAGTTATACGTCGTTGATAAAAAGAGCTATATTTTAGTAACACACTAAAAATGACTGGACGATAAGAGTTTGTTAATCCATTACAAGCGTTATGGTCACTTTTTGCGCAAGAAATTTAAACATACGAGCATCTCCGTTTATAGTAAAATCCAAATAACTACTCTTATCCAGTAGTCAGCATTTTAACCACTTGACTTTCAGGTGGGCTGCACGATAAGGGATTTACACCCAAATTACCCTTTTAATTGTGAAATACAATGAAAGTTATTAATGCTCTAAACGAACATGCATGCTTATAACTGAAGAAAAAATACATCACATATATTGTACTAAATTTCATTTCATAAGTTACACTTTGTTATAAATGTTGTAATTCATAACCAATACCTTACCATGAAAATTTTTATAATAAATAACTGAAATAAATGAATTTCATCGCCGATACCTTCCTAAATTTTAATGATATTTGATGGACCTTTTTCTATAAGTTGCCTTTTATAGCTTACAACAAAATTGTAAAAGAAAAATTGTACTGTCGTTTTTGCATGTGAAATTAAAAAGTATTTTACTCAAAGGCTCATATTTTATAACATTTTCAGTATATTCATTTTCTGATTGCAGTACATTCTTCTACATATGAGCAAGTTTTCTGAAAATGATGTTAACTATTGTTGAAAACCATGCATGTTATAAACACAAATGCTGATTTTTTTTCGAAGAAACATTTATATATTTATGAATATGTGTAATTATGTGTACTGTTTTTACTAAAATGCTAACATGTGTTGTACAGAGCCCATTTAACCATATCGCAAAAGCTTTTTATTTTATTTATTTTATTGTTGATCCCTAATTTCCCTCCTGACTAAATCTTCGCTAACAAATATGACGTGATAGATATTCTTTACATTTTCGAAATTTGAAAGAATTCATTAAACAATTCTCGAGATTTTCTACAAAACGTCTAAAACCGAAATTTTACTGATATTTTTGACTAGATAGTGTATGTTTTGGTAAACATTCTTGATTAATTCAACTATATTGTTAGAAATTTCTGTAAAATCACAGAAAAGATAGATAGATTCGGTGTAAATTTATACAGTTCTTGATTAAAAGCATTTTATCAAGATTTTTTTAATTAGTTGGCACTTTTTATAAAACCTGACGAAAAATCGTTACTTGTACCGTAAACTTTGTACATTGAAATATAAAATTTGTAATTCAATTCAATGTGAAACTTTAGTGCAACAGTTTTTGGTTTATGGAGAAATTTCATAACAATATTTTTTTCGCAGATTTTTGAAGCAATAGTCCTCTTATACCATAACGCATGATGCGAAACACCTGCGGCAAATGCTTTATAATTTATTTGCAGTATGAACAAGAAAACCAACATCGACATCGGTTTTTCGTGTAAAATCACGAAATTTTCAGTATATTAATGCATGAACATTTACAGAGTCTTGAGCATGTTTATAGATTTAAATATACAAAGCCTATGATAAATTTACAAATTGGTTTCTCTGTTTTAAAACATAATCCCAGTTTCCCAGCTCTCTGTAAATTAGCGTACTATTTATGATAAAGGATTAACAATAATTTCTTCGTCATTGCACAGAAAAAGTTTTTATAGTATAAATTACAGTATTCAAAATTTATATCTTCATTAACAAAAAGGGATGAATTTGAAACCATTCACTTGATATCAATTTCTGTTTTTACATCTGCAGTATTTACTACATTGTTTTCCCACCATGTTCTTCAGCTTTCCTACAATAACTATTAAAATTGGGTAACCATAAAATCCGATTTGTGCCATTATAATAGGTCGTTTTAGATATATCTCGCTGCAATTTCGATTTTTTATTCATAGTACAAGGTGGTTATAATTAAAGTTACCCTGTTTAGATCTACGTAGAGTCCGCTCTTGTTGACAGATATCGATGAAGCTTGGAATATAAGTTATATGGACCATGGGGAAATGAAATCTGCAATAAAATAAATTAGTTCAAGTTTCGATCAATAGGTAGCGGTTTTCTTCTACGAGAAAGGACTTTATGCAAATTTGGCGAGCTTTAAAAAGCCGGTAGTTGGTGCCGTAAAGTCATTCTGCACCATGCAGTTAGAAAAGAAGGAACGAGCGTTACTGGAGAAATTGGTTTATCAGAATGGCAGAAACTTTGCACTGAGAGTATATCAATGCTTGAAAGGCTTACGAAAAGACCAATGTCGAGTCAGGCTTTGAAAAAGGGGATTCTAAATTCGAAGAGACTGGGGAGTTGGGTATGCTGTAAGGAAGATGATGGAAAAGGATTTCAAATGAAACACTGCCGAAGAAGTCGCTCTTGCCGTGGTCGAAAGAGCGTTCGGTTTCCAATATTCTTCAACAAGTGCTTGAGCGGTGTTACGTGATTTGTCTCTCCCTTGGTCTACAGTACGAAACGTTCTTTGATCCATTATAAAGTGGTATCCATACAAGATTCACGTTGTGAAAGCGCCAAACCTTGCAGACCCGGACATACGAACTCAATTTGCGAGGAGGTTTTTGGCCAAAATAGCCGTTGACAATGCATGGCCTTGGAACATATTGTGGTCGACGAGGCGCATTTTACCCTAGACGGAGCAGTGAATACTCAAAACTGTCGCGTATGGGGTATTGCAAGTTCTAATATTGGGTATTAAAAGTCGTTGCACCATGATTACATTACTGTATGGTGTCGCTTCATGCTTGATTTCATTTTTGGTCCCTTTTTTGAGAAGAATACTTCTCAGGGTCCTAAAAGGTATACCATTACGAGTACCCGTTACTTCGACCTCCTTCAGCAGCAAGTCATTCCATCCTTATGAGAGAGAGAGTGTTAAGAGACTAACATATTCATGTAAGATGGTGGACACATATCCCGAGCAGTGACGGTACTGCTTCGTGCCCACTTTAGGTAATTTCGAGAAGTTTTCCGACAATCTGGCCTCCTTGTTCTCCGGACTTAAATTCCTGTGACTTCTGGTTGTGGGGATTCCTGAAAGATCGTGTGTATGGAGAGTAGAGAAGAAATAGGGCTCTGAACCCGGGAGGAGGCTGAAGGCTGAGGAGGAGGGAGGGCAGCCTCCTCCCGAGACCGTCTTGTAACAGGAGGTGAAATGAGAAGGAAGGAGGACAGCCCCCTCTCGAGAATGTCTTATAAGAGGAGGGGCAAAATGGAAGTAAAAAATTTTTGAGAATGGGGGGAGGGCGATCAGAATATTTTATGTTATAAGAGAGGGGTTAATTGTAGAGGGGGGGGGGAATTTTTGAAGGGGAATTTTTCGAGATTGAATTTATTTTTACTCAGCTGTAGTACGAGGTTCGAATGAATAATTAATTAATTAACAAGTAATTAAAAAGTAATGAATTAGAAACATTTAGGAAGGAGCTTAGAATTTTTCGAGCAATTTTATTACTGTAGTACGAGGCTCGAATGAATTATTAAAAATGGAAATTAATTTAAAATATCCATTAATTAAAAAGTAATTAAAATAATTTATGAGAAAAATTAATTTAGAAATTTTAATGAGGGGACTTGAAAATTAATTGAAATTTATTTTTAGTCAATTATAGTATGCAGTCGCGAATTTTTAGAATTAAAAATATTCATTCATTAAAAATAGTAACTAAAAATGATAATTAAAAAACATGAATAAGAAAATAACTTAATGAAGAAACTTCAGAAAATTTTCGAGACTTTTATTTAATTTTGTTAATGAATTGAGTGTTATGAGATATTTTTATTCGAAATAGAAATTTTTTGAAAAAAAGTGGACATTTTTAAATCTTTGTAGGAATGTGAATGTTTTTTGAATAAAATTTGGGGAAGGATTTTATTCTTTTAAGTGACATGTTTTTTAAAGGTATTTTTTCGAATTGCAGCCATGTTTTCACAAATATTTCTCTGTTATATATAAATGAATTGAAAGTTTTGTATTAGTCGGTTAGTAATTATAGACTATCATTAGTTAGGTAAATAAAGTTATACTTTTGTGTCGTGCTTTTTGACTAAACTTTACTTATTGAATGATAAAAAATATATGTAACTAGAAAATTTTATGAATATTGGAAGAAAAAAAATTAATTTTCAGTGATTTTTTAATCTTGTCAATGTATGAAGCAAAATAAATAAATAAATAAATAAAACTTAAATTATACTTAACAAATATTTCAAGTCACACCACAAGTATTCAGAGACTTAATACCATTCCATGATTTTTTTAAAAGAGGGATATATATTAGCTGATTTCGTTTCATATAACATCAAATTTTACTGTATGCATGTTTTTCCCATATGGAAAAACTCTTTGGTAGATAAGCGGCTAAAAGCACAACAGTTCGCATGATAAGTATATGACTCACTTTACTTGAGGGTTTATTTGCTAACGCAGGGATGAATAGGGATTAGATAATTGTTAGTAGTTAAATATTAATTAAAAGGGAATTAGAAATTTGTTTAAGCATTTTATTCTTTTAAATGACATCTTTTTTAAAAGTAATTTTTAGAAGTTTCAGTTTTTTTTATTAAACCATTTCTCAGTTACGTTTTTGAATTGAAAGAAATGTTTTTGACATTTTTCGGTTATACGTTTTGGTTTAGTCAATGTTATTAATGATTTCATACATATATGCTCATTTAGGAACCTTTCAGAAATATTTTGCTAAGAATTTAGAACATATGAAAATATACAGATTATCATTAAAAATATAGGATCTTCACACATTTTAATTAAGTACAATTTAATATAAAAAAAACTGTAATTCCCATTTAACTTTTAATCTAGTAAATTTGTGAAGGCACACAAACTTCAAAATTTTTCTTAATTTAAATAAATATTATTTTAAGATAATGTTTTAAAAATATTAATACACGAAAGAAATGATTGCGCTTTTAGAGCATGTGACTTTAATCATCAAAATTTAAATAAATATTTATCACTTTCAAATGAAAATGATTAGTCTTTCGTTTAATATTTTTCAGTTTAATTAATGCGTAATTAAATTTTTCAAAGGATTTTCATAATTAAAATAGATATAAAATAAAAAAGAAATTCTTTTCAAATTTATTAAGAAACACGCAAATTATTATTAGGCAATATTTCAAATCACTGCAAACGTTTAACATCATGAGCCATCACTGAGAACTTAATATTATTTCCACACACACACAAGTGTTATTATGCTCTTACATGTAATCAAGTGTAAGGTTTTATAAAATATGTTTTTAATATCGAGGTATATGAATAGTAATGCTAGTTATACTCTTTGAAATATATATACATTCCTATGTGTGTCTTAAAAACCTGACATAGTCATTCTGCGCAGTGTTTGTGATATATAGATTTAGCTCACATTTATGTTACATAATAGAGATCGCGTGATTTTCCCCACAAATCGCAGTTCATTCTTTATCATTATTCTGAGATAGTATTGTAAGTATCATTTTTTAAGGAAATGTATAGTGTTAGAGAAGTGAATGACCAGAATTTGAAAAATTTCGTCAAAATAATTTACATATTAACTCACTTACATAGTTTATGTATATTAACTAACTTTCCAAGACATATTTATCTCACATATTTAAATTTAGATATTTAAACTACTTTTTAAATTCTTGATTAAATTTTAGAAATGCGTATGCTTCAACAACAAATATTTTCTAAATGTAAAAGAGAAATAAGTATTCACATAAAAATTACACTTACCTTTTTCGAACACATCTACTTCATACATTTTCTCGAAAAATGGAGAAGACAAGTTCTTATCTGATGATACTTCAAATGACTAACAAGCTCTGAGTCATTCTTGGGTTTTTTCCAGGTAGATAACCTCACTGATTAGGAATACATTAAATTTTCAACTATATATTTATATTATTAAATTTAGAATTGCAATTAACACATATCTTTTAATGGATTTTTATAATAATTAAAATATTAATTCAATTAATCTTTTAAAAATAAATTATTTTTAGTTTTATTTATTCTTAACATAATATACAAAAATTAACGAAGTCATTTTAAATACAAGTGAACTATTTTCAAATCCACCCTATTGCTATACTCGACTTGCGCGAAATAAAATAGAACCTTCTACTGCGCTTACTTGGAGAGGACTGACTGATAACATCCCCGCTTATCTACTTAAGCAAGATCACGTGATACAACCGAGCATGTTCTATGCTGACTAGTGATGTGATCGATCATTGATAAGATTTCCTGATAAGAACTTGTATTCATTTCTTCCCAAGCAAGTGTACGAGCTGGTCGTGTCTAGGTAAGTAGCATTTAAAGTTATTTTTATAATTTTTTTTATGTGTAGTGTGGGTAAAAAGGAATACACATTTTATTACAATTTCAATTCATTTTCATTAACACAAGCTCGACCAACTAGGATTTAGTAGATACGAAACTAAATGTATTTTGTTAGAGAAGTGAATGATCGTACTAAAAAAAATCGATAAAATGTTTGAACATTATTCTTTTGAAAGTTTTAGTGAGGTTTGGTAAATATAATCACACCATGTTTGTTTTGTGTTACCACGTGATTGAATATCTTCGAAAGAGTATTTAAACAAGAGGTAGGCCGAACAGTCAGTCTATGAGATGACGTCATGCGAGAAAGACTAGAATGAAGATGATGCGTTTTCGAGTTAATGTGACAAATAATCAAATTTTATGATGTAATGCGAGCGATCTATCCGGTTCCAAGTCACGCAGCAAGTTTTGGTGGTGTAAATGCTTTGTATCGTGCTGCCAAAGGCAAAGTAGCGAAGAAGAAGATTCAGAAATGGTTAAGCGGAGTAGATTCCTATACGCTTCACAAACCACGTCGGGGAAATTTGCCGACAAACCGAGTGGTCGTTTATTCGATCGATCAACAATGGCAGGCCGACCTGGTGGATCTTATCAGTTTACAAAAACACATGTGTTTTTGTAAACACATGTTCATCGAAATCCTTCATTGTACAATCAAGGATTTCGATACGAAAGAAAGAAAATCGAAAGAGGTGTTAATATGACGTTTATTAAAGCACATGGTTTAATTTACAGGAGGTGTTAAAAATTCCTTCCATTCGCCGCAATGCATGCTTCACAACGTCGACACATGGATTCACGGTTCCATTCAAAATGGGCAGGTGTGTTACGAACACGTGCAGTCGCTGCCACGATCCTGGCGACGAGATCCATGGCCGATATTACGGGCGTCTCGTACACCATAGATTTCATGTGTCCCTACAGATATAAATCCAGGGCAGTCAGGTCGGGGGATCGGGGTGGCCATGCGACTAGTCCACCTCTGCCACTCCAGCAATTAGGATATGTACTATCGGGGTATTCTCGTAGCCAAGATGAGCAGGCGCTCCATCAAGCTGAAACCAGATGTTTCGGCGTGTAGTGGCTGGAATGTCACCCATCAGATCCTTTCTAAGAAATTACTCTTCTACTATTTCTACTCTTTCTAAGAAAATGCTATGGGTATTCCCGTCGAGGCGCTAAGGTAGTAGGCAAAGGCCAAATAACATGTCACCGATAATACCAACCCAAACGTTTACGGCAAAACGTTGTTGACATGCATGGGCACGTGTAGACCTTGGGTTTTCATAAGTCCATATGTGCATGTTGTACATTTTCAGGACACCGTCCTGTGTAAAACAGGATTCATCCGAAAACAAAATCCACGATGAAAAATCCGTCTGTGAGTCACGTTGTTGCAAATACCAGCATGCGAATGCAACGCGTTGGGGATAATCATCAGCGCATAATGCCTGTACTCTTTGTAACTAGTAGGGGTGTTGCGTGTCCTCATACAATGTGCGCATAATGCTGGAACGATGTACATCCAAGACGCGTTCTCTTGCTCCGAGACTTGTTTGCGGGTTCCTGTCAAATTCCCGTCGCACGGTTTCTTCTACGACAGGCGTGCGTGTAGTATGTTCTAGACCGATGTGGCTACGTACTTGGAAAGCTCCTGCTTCACGCAATCTGCGGTGCAATTGTCCAAACAAAACATGACTTGGCTGACGTCAGCTTGGGAAGGATCTCAAGGACACCCGTACCGCGGCTCGTGCATTTCCATCCGAGGCGCCATATACGTAATGCATATCGACCAATTCAGCGTTACTAAACCGATTCATCCTTCTCCTGCAACATCCTCGCCTACAATGATTACGCTTCCCACTCTCCCGTAAGCCTGCGTTATCGCCTTCCAGCGATCGCAGTTTGCATTTTCGAACACAAGTTCCTATGTAAATCTTGTTTATCATGATATGACATATGTTAAGTTTGTAAACGACCTTTTGAGACACCCTGTATATATATATATATATATATAAACCAAAATTTTTTGAAATCGCTTTTGTCCGAACGGCTGCAATAGGTAGCTTTTTGTAATGAAAGCTACCTACAAGTTACCTGTTTCCAGTTTGAGATTTTTGGTCTTCATGTGCCTCATCCTCACCTGCTTGTCGAAATTTAAAGTAATGTTTTTTATAGCTGATTTCATTTTCCCATGGTCCATATAACTTATATTCCAAGTTTAATCAATATCTGTCAACCAGAGTGGACTCTACCTAGGTCTACACTGGGTAAATTTAATTATACCACCCTGTACATCAGCCTTAATATTTACATGTGATTCGTATACTATGCATTTCGTGATGTTGTCAGATGAACGCCGGAATGAGTTCCTTCTCTTAACTGTTTTCATTAACATGCCATCAAAATAAAAATAAAAGTTTCTAAAATTTTATTTATACTTCTAATAAAGAAATGATATGCTTTAAAAAGGAGATTTCTTATGCATTAAATAACTGTAGAATTACTGCTACACATTATTTTAGATTATTTTCATTAATTTTCTAATTTATAATAAAATTAGAATAGAGTGCTTGATAAAAACAAGAAAGAAAAACCATGCTTTACGCATAGATTATTAAACACTTTCCAACACATCCAGAATGCTTTAGCAAAACTTCGCCTTTTAATAAGGTAAAGAAAGTACCTAAATAAACATTTAAGAAAATATATAACGCATTTAAAAAACAGATTTTAACAATTACCGCCTATAGCCGTAAAAGAACTACAATTCTTTGGTGCAGCTCTGTATATGATCTATAGATTTGTAGAGATTCTACATAGCATGCTAAAATTTAGTTTAGTCAGAAAACGCCTAGCACAGTTGAAAATTCCTCTTCAGCAATTTCTACCAATAGAATGAAACGTACTTGAATTCTTTTGTCCAGCCCTGTATATTATATATGGATTTTATACACACCACATATTATGCTGAATTTTAATTTAGGCAAAAACATGCTTAAAACTAGTAAAATCACACTTCCAGGAATCACAATCCATAGGCGGCCATGTACCTAGTTATTTTCATAGGCCTATATATGATTTTATTTATGTGCTACAAACCTCTCTTAATGTTGTACTAAATATACTTGAATTTGAAAATCAAATTGAAGTTGCATAACTCAAATTAAAAAGCATCTTTAAGCAATTCACGCTCATTCTAAATAGTACTAACAAACTTTTTTGTGTAGCTCTGTATATGTTCAATATAACTTACGTAAACCATAAAATATGCAAAAATTTAGTTAAAAGTTAACAACGCATTCCATAACTAAAAACGCATTTTCAGCAATCATCCCTTATAGACAACATTTCGCATACAGCATTGCCTCCGAAATCTTTTATGTGTTCCTATAAATGAACAATAAATGCAATGCACATCACATTCTACTGGAATATCTTGTAGTAAATCTCAGTGATGTACATCAATTTCATCATGTATGAAATAATGCAAAATAATTAAAATACCCTGCGAACAGTAGGGTAAGTAAGCCTTCGTACACCATTATATAATTGAACTCTTTTGCGTGACCCTGTAAATGAATGATGAATGCTTTGCACCCATATTTTACAGAAAGCATGTATTATTGCACCACACAAATTCGTCTCAATTTCATTATGTTTGTAACAGAGTAACCTTATAAAAATACGTCGCAAATGATTTTTTTCTTAGAACAGATATAACAGAATACTTTTGAGTTCCCCTGTCCGCGTACTCCAAGTGCTACACATAACATGTTCTATAGTAACTATATTCTAGTGCACCGCAAAAATTATATGTATTTCATTAAGTTTAAAATAATTTAATACTATCAAAATACACTGCAAATGATTTTTCCCCATAGACCATAATGTTACGGGGAACTTTTGAGTGCCTATGTAAATGAACTATGAATGGTAGACACTTCAGTTTCACTTCACTTTCAATACCAAACGTACTATAGTGAACATCAATAACGTATTTCAATTACCTGGCGATCCGAGTACATTTACTAGCATTAAAGCACGGACAGACGGACAAACAAACCCAATTCCCAAACGCTTTTCAACTATGTTGGAAAGTGTTAAAAATAAATGTGAAGTCATAGATATTCAATAAGCTAGATTTCTATTAAATGCTGTTCTGAATAAAATAATACATTAAACAATTTAATTTCTTTCAAAAATTCCTCCTCGCGCTTTATATCTTGGCAACCACAATGTTTCCTTTTACCACAACTTCTCGGAAAATAATCTTTTTTCGCTCCAGATTTTATATATTTTATTTAAAAATATTTTGGACGATATACCACTCGATAGGGGTGTGGATCGTAAAATGTAGGATCGACTCATCTTTTTATTTTTTTTTTCAGAAAATAAATTCTTCTATTAAAAAATATAAACATGTGGAAAAAAGTCATATGAAGCAATATGTTTCAAAATATTTTCGCCAAGTTATTTATTGAGGAGATATGGCTTACGTTTATTTGCTCCATTTTTATTTTTATTCGTTATTTTCGGGATTAAATGCAATTTATTTTCTAAATTCTTGATATTAGATGTTTTCTATCGTTAAATTTAATTAATTTCACAGCATGGACTAAAATATCCCATGAAATATTAGTTCTATTATATATCACGAAAATTAATAAATAATGTAAATAAAAAAGATATTGCTGTACTGAATGTGTAATAAATTCTTCTAAATTTTAAACAATAGATTTTAATCAGAATTATTTAAAAAATATATTGAAATAAGAGAACGATTTAGAAGGTTACCTCTAGTAGTCCGTTCAAAAAGTTAAGGGGACTAGAAAGGTTTAAAATGAGGAAAAATGTATTTATTATTAGTAGTAATAGTAATTATAGTAGTAGTAGTAGAAGTAGAAGTAGTAGCAGTAGTACTACTACTAGTAAAACGTAGCAATAGTGGTAGAAGAAGTAGTAGTAGTAGTACTATTACTAGTAGTAGTAGTATTATGCTTGAATCTTAAGAATGTCATACAGTTGATCCAATTGGAAACTTCCTAGTGGTGGTAATACTAGTGGTAGTATGCTTGAACTTTTAAGAATGTCGTGCAGTTGATCCGATTGGAAAATTTTCTAGTAGTAATAGTAATTATAGTAGTAGTAGTAGAAGTAGAAGTAGTAGCAGTAGTACTACTACTAGTAAAACGTAGCAGTAGTGGTAGAAGAAGTAGTAGTAGTAGTACTATTACTAGTAGTAGTAGTATTATGCTTGAATCTTAAGAATGTCATACAGTTGATCCAATTGGAAACTTCCTAGTAGTGGTAATACTAGTAGTAGTATGCTTGAACTTTTAAGAATGTCGTGCAGTTGATCCGATTGGAAAATTTCCTAGTAGTAATAGTAGTAATAGTATGAGTAGTAGTCGTAGTAGTAATAGTAGTAGTAGTAGTATGCTTGAAACTTTATGAATGTCGTACAGCTGATCCGATTGCAAAATTCCTAAAATTACAGTTGTGCGAGATGAGTTGCGCAGACCGGCGATATCTGCGATGGCTAAAACTTTAAACTCAATAGACGCATTCAGCCGTGACATCAGGCTTTGAAACTGACTCCAAACAATCGGTTTTTATGTTTCATGTCTTATTTACTATAAATCGTGGAAAATGTTACCCCTGCTTATAAAATATGAAAACTCTCAGCTAAAAAATATAGCTCTAAAGTATAGGTATACTATACAAATGAAATACAAAATTCAACATCGCGACCGTTTATTTGTGATCCGTTTCAAAGGAAAACGTATTTAATGTTAAAATTTGCTGATGAGGGATTCTATGCGATGCTAAATCTCATTTTAAACGTTTTTAGTGTTCTTAACATTATATATAATTGTAATTGTGTGTAATATCAATGGACTTTTATGGTTATAAATACTATGTTCAGACCTACTACTATTGTTTAAATCAAATTTGTTTTATCTGTTTGTTTTTTACTTACACATGATACCCAGTATAGGGTAAATCTTGTAATCATTTTAAAAATCGAAAAAAAAAAAAAGATTTGACGGATTTATACGTTACAGACGCTGGAGATTACGAAAAACATGTTTTTAGAAAAAAAAAATTGTCGTCCGTCTGTGTGTGTGTGTGTCTGTAAACACGCTATTTCCCAAACAAATTGAGATAGAGACTTAAAATTTAGTGCGTACGCAATTCAGTAATAGAGCAATACTATGTATTACCCCGGGAGAACACACACATACCCAGGGTAGGAATGGCTTTTACTTTGTCATTAATAAAAACAAATAATAATCGTCACCTTATTTAGCCGGAGACAACTGTTACAAATTCTGCGATAAAAAAAGTTGAAGATTACTTAAAAAAGAAAAAAAATAGTGGTGACAACTGTAAAAACCATACGCACTCTACGTTTATCAGGCCCGGCGCGCGTCCTCGCCGGTTAAAAATATTTAAATATACGTTTAAATTTTATTTTGGAATTGCAATGCATTTTATAAATAATTTACACATGTTTTCCTTTCATATTTTATAGTAGGTATATCCATGATGGGTAAGTATTGTGGTGTCCCCAAACGACTAGTTTTATATTTTTTCTAGTTTTTCAAACACTGAAGTATGCGCACATTTAAACTTACTAAAAGTTTTTACATTATTATTTGTGACATGTTTAATGAATATTTATTTCCCACTATGAAACTGTTGCTAGCTTTTAAAAGGGCATTTTTATGACTTTCTTTCGGATTCACATTCTCAAGGGGTAAAAATCTTTATCTTACGTGGGATAAAAAGGTGCAGGGGAGACTGGGGATGAAAGGGACACTCAGGATTTCAGGAAGAAAATAAAATGTAGAAATTTTCAACTTTGGCTCAATCGATGGCGATACTTGTTCTGTCTTAATAATCCTTATAACTAACGCCAGCAACTGTAGCGTTGTAGGTGGTGAAAGCAAATCCTGTTTTTGATATATAAAAGTAAATTTTGATCTTGCTTTTCTTTTTTCTCTAAAAAATTAATATTGTGTTTAGCATTATAATATTTATTTTATTTAGCACTGTACAGTATGCAGTTTATGTGAATACCAGTATATTTTGTTAGCTCAAATAGTGTCATGCATGAATACATTTTTAATTTCACTAGGTGGGTATGGGGTTGAAAGAGACAGTAACTGAGAGGTGGAAAGGGACATGTCCCTTTCATCACCTCGTTGTTTATAAATATTTCAACAAAATATTATTTACACTTTGAAAGATTTACGTTATGGTTTTTAGTTTTGTATGTAGAAAGAATGAATGCATTATTATGTAGAACAAAAATATGCAAATATTACAATAACATATACCTACATATTTAGGTATTTTTTCCTTTTCCAAAAAATCACCAAAAGTCAATATGCTTCAAAAATATAAAAGAAAAATTGAGAAAAATCGAATTACTGAAAAAGAAATGATGGATGTTGTATCTGAAGTAGAGAAAAAGCATTGTGTGTAAGGTCAACAGCTAAAGCCTACGGCATTGAAAAGTCCTGTTTACAAAGAATTGTTCTAAAATTTAAGAATGCGCAAGATGATGAATTTCAATACACCCATTTGGTAATAAAAAAGTTTTTAGTGAAGGTCAATAAAAAGAATTAGCTTCAAATTTTCTCTAAGCCTCTAATATGATCTATGGTTTAACAATTGTGCATATGAGTATTCAATTTCTTTGAATTCTCGAAATAACTCCTTGTCTTGGGAAACAAACAAGCAAGCTGAAAATGATTGGTTTCAAGATTTTAATCAACAAATTCATTACTTTCTCTTAAGAAAACATATAGCCATTGTTTTAACAAGAAGAACAGGCTTCAAGAAAGCTAATGTTGATATTTTTTAAACACCTTTAGTCAGTTACGAATCGTTAAAAATTCACATAGAATATAATATATAACTGTGATGAAGCAGGTTTAATGACAGAGCTCAAGCCATCAAATATAGTAGCAAATCGTAGTGAAAGTAATTTTCTGACATAGAACGTGGTAAACTTGTCACACTTTTGTTTCTGCATCAGATAACTCTGTTTAACAGTATTCGTTTTCCCAAGGAAGAATTACAAAGAATTCATGCTCGGACCTGCCCCATCCTAAGGTCTTGAACTTGCTCATCAATGTTGGTGGATGACCGCAGAATTTTTTTAAAGCAATTGTGCATTAGCTTAATGTTCTAGTTGTTCCAAAACTGATCCTACTCTTCTCTTATTTGATGATCATGAAAGCAATACAAATATTAAGGAAACAAAATTTGCGAAAGGTAATGGAATAATTATGATAACATTCCTGCCGCACATTATCCACAAACTCCTGCAAAGCATTCGGAATGAATTCGAAGTACATTTTTTCAGGAAAAAGGGATTAAAACCACTTTGTATTTACTGATAATATTGACATGAATAACGCGAATATCTATGATATTGTGAGGAAGTTACCTAATACCGCAATAGGTGGTGAGACAGGTAGAGCTAAACCTTTCTTAAAATTTTTGATTTAAAGTTGTTTTTTGTCAAGCGGACCTAAACAAGTTATTTTTCTTCCTTTTGTTTTATCATATGTTGCAATATATTTTATTTTTATTTGTGTATTATTATCTTTTATTTTTGAATAATGTAATCGCAAATAAAAAGAAAAAAAATGTTCATAAAATTGTTTTATTTATATGTGTCCCTTTCAACCCTGCACAGTGTCCCTTTCATCCCCTACAATGGGGTTAAAAGGGACATTTCTTCCAATTTATAAAAATGCGTACAAATTTTAAATTACTATATTTGAGGATAAGAGGTTTTAATAGTATTAAAGCAAAGGTTTTAGACGAGAATTAGGCGCAAACATGATAATGATATCTTTTAATGTCATTATTTTATAAGCTTATAACGACAAAATGTTCCTTTCATCCCCACTCTCCCCTATTCGAAAAGAATAATTGAAGGTCCCATATACCATGTTTTTTAAAAAAAAAACATTCAAAAGTACATGGAGGTAAGTGATTATGATTTTTATAAAACTATAGATTTTAACTATTAGGGGCTGTGCATATATAACGTTATCAACATTTTTCTAATTTTGGACCCCCTCCCCCCCTTACGATATCATCCGTTATCATTCGTCGAACCCCCCCCCCCCCCCCGATGTTATCGTTATCAATATCCAAAAAAGAAAAAAAATCATCCTTTTCTTTCTTTTTACACGCTGTGACACGTGATATACGCATCTGATTATACATTTTTTAGTCGCATACTTTACGATTCAATAAGTCAATAAAATATCAATATACGAAATAAATTTATATCAAATAACATCTAAAAGAGTTAGCTACTATTTAAAAGTATTTTATAATAGTTTATTGTTACATAATGCATTCAAAAGTAATATTGTCTTCTTGCACTTGCCCCCCGCTCAGGAAGGTTAAAAGCAGAACTTATCAACAAAACAGTGGGCCGCATTCTTTGTCTTTCTTTACTGGTAAACGCAAGTATTACTGCCTACATATTATGCTCCTGATTTCTCTAACAGCGAATTATATGCGCATAAAGCAGAAGAAGAGGAATGCAAACGTTGAAGTATTCCAAATTTTGGAATGAAATGATTTTATAAAAATGTAACGGCTTTAACAATAGCTTAGTATTTTCATAAAAACTTATAAAAATAGTAATAATAAAAAAGAAAACAGACTATTTGCATGATAAGAAAAAGTTTCTGAAAAAAGATAAGTTTGGTTGGATCGAAAATGATATCGATATCAAAAGGCAAATCCCCCCCCCCCCCCAGCGATAACTCACGATATCAAGTGCCAGACCCCCCCTCTCCCCTAAAGTGATAACGTTATATATGCACAGCCCCTATATGCGATTTCTCAAATTGAATTGAAGATCTTTCTCTAATGATTAATTTGTTAAAAATCTTTGCTCATCTTTCTTTTGTCTTTAAATGTTAATTCATCAGACTTATAATAAGAGTTTAGTTTCTAAGTTTTGATGTTGTAAAGTCCGGCATTTCTTTATAAAATAAACAATATATTTTTTTTCATTCCATGTAAGTTTAATTTATCGATGCGTTTTTATCCTACCAGTGAGGTAAGAATGATAATTTGACTTTTTATAAGTAATAATTTTTTCATAAAATTGTGGTTAACCAATCATATATTTAAAATGATACTACTGTACATGGATGAGTGCAAAGTACTTACCGGGTGTCTTAAAAAGGACTGGCTGATTTTAAAATTCAATAACTTGCAAACGGTGACAGATATTTAAAAAATTCTTGCACTAAGGTTATGCATGAGGTCAAAAGTTTTATTAAAGTGATTTTCGATTTTAGTTCGAATTACAAACAATAGATGGCGCTGTAAGCAATAGTCGCTAAATACAGCTCGATTTTTGGTCCTTTCTCTTGTTCCATGCGGAAAAATGACATAAAAATATGTTGAGCGGGCCACGAAGTAACAAAAATCGAGCATGAATTTAGCGTGCCATCTATTGATTGTAATTCGAACTAAAATTGAAAATCACTGTAAAAAAACTTTTGACCTTATGCATAACCCTCCTGCAAGATTTTTTTAAATATCTGTCACCGTTTACAAGTTATTGAATTTTAAAATCAGTCAGTCCTTTTTGGAACACCCGGTATTAAGATACATTAAATTCTGCTGGAAATTCTGCATTTAAGAAGCAATTAATAACATGGTTTGCAATTTTACTCTATGTTTATTTCAAATGTTACGCAGACTTTAGAAAAACAAAATGCTGTCCCATTCATTTCGCCAGCAAGCCGCAATCGAACCAAATGTCTTCTATTGAGTGCAATGCCAAAAGATAATAATAAGAAAGAGGAAATTGAAACAAAATGTTTCCACAAAATATTTCTTTAGCACAATAACAACTCTAAAGTCGCTTGTTTAAGTCAATTCGCTTGCACCTTCCTGAGAAATGTTTGTTTCCGGCATTGTCATCAAGTATAAATACCAGTGATTTGTGGGATTTAATATCACGCATTTTAAATTAAAGATTTTTTTTTTTCAAGTTTTAACTAAAGCTTGTAAAACTACATTTTATTACAAAACAATAGAATATATCGTAAGAATATTTTAAATATAGTACATTTTCTACTTTAGGATAGTAAAAAGTAGTTTTATTGAAAATTATTTTACACTATCAATTGAAACCGGAAAGAAAAATCATGCGTCAAGCATAGATTATGAAGTGCTTTCAAACATTCACAGAATATTGTAAGAAAATTTCATCGCTTAATACTTTAACAGAAAATAACTAAGTAAACAATTTAAGAAACGTATAAAACATTTGAAAATACAATTTCAGCAATTCCGCCCGTAGTCAGAAAGTTAGTCGAATTCTTTTGTAAAACTGTACATAATCTATGGAATTATATATATGCTACATAGTTGTGGTAAATCTTGTTTCAAGGGGTCTCAGGACTCAAGATTTAAAATTTAAAATTTTTGAAATTTTGATTTTTTTATACGTTAAACTTATATCTTTTCTGAATATTTCGATATAATTGTTTCCTTGAAATTCTCATTAGAACAGAAGTTCTGACTTTTAGAATTATACCCGCTCAATAGCTGAAGCAGCGTTTTCGAAAGTTTGAAGTCATTTTTCTCCAAATGACGTTTTTGGGTATTTCACGCACGATATCTCAAAAACTTCTGAATATTTTTTTCATGAAATTTTCAAAACATATGTTTTATACTAGTCTGTGTAAACTGAACATAAAATGTCTTTTTACTGTTAAAAAAAAAAAAAAAATCTTTTAGGTGATTATACTGTTGAAATTTTCTCAATTTTTCATTAGCTAAATACAACTTGTATTAAAAATATGAAAATGCTTTAAATACAAATTTATTTAGGTACAGGGTTATTATTACAATCTGAAGTGTAAATAGGCTCAAAAATTTTCCTTCTAGTTGCAAAATTTATTTTGTAATCCTGCGCACTATCTGTTATACCAATTTTCTGCTCTTCAAAAGTCTGACAGTTTCGAAACCCCTGTAAATGCTAATTTTTGCATTTTTTAAATACATGAAATGAATGAACATACTTATATCTTTCATTCCAATAAAAATTGTGTCTTAAAAAAAAGAAAAAAATTTAGGTATTAAATGTTGAAAATTATCTTTTTTCTTTTCCTTTTTCCCAAATTTAAGAGTCCTGAAACCCTTTAAATAGAACATGCATAAAAATTAAAAAATTCACCTTTAGACTTTAGCAGTTTTATTCGGAAATATACTCAAATTCTCTTGAGCAGCCCTGTATATTATTTACAAATTATATACACGTGACATATTAAGCTGAAATTTAATTCAGGTTAAAAAATACCACGGACACAACTAATAAAGCACTTTCAACAGTTGTTATCCATAGCCAGTAATGGATACAGTTTTTTGCACAGCCCTGTAAAAGAAATTATTTACATTTTACAATCATTTCTTATTACCTACGTTAATAAAATAAAGATGTTTGTTTGTGTCTTTTGGCAATGGCTGGGAAAATCCGATGATTGTATACGTCTGCAAAATTGGTCAAGAGTATACGAAGACAGGTCCCAATGCAACTGAGATTCAGATTTTTGATTATTTGATTTTTTGACGAGATAATTATTAAAAATACTCATAGAATGCTGATGAACAAACTTCTGTTCTTCTCAGTTCGCTGTCATCACGGTAGTTTCCCGCAAGTCAGGGGAAAACATGGTTTTTCAATTTTTTTTTCTTTCGTTTTTGTGTATTTTTAAATTGCAACTGTATTTTCGATGGAGTTACTTTTTTAAAAAAAGGTAAAAAACCTACCTGTAGTCATTACTTACATGATACTGCTGCTATATTTTATTAAAATGTGATTATTTAGTTTCTCCAGGCCGTTTTCATATTTTTCGTTTTTGCTGTATTTTAAGCAGATTTCGTAAGAAATACTACCTATAAATACCCCTATGTTGGAATTTCTGAAACTTTTTTGCAGGTTTACGCCGATCATGACCCCTAGAACCCAAAAACACCCCCAGTTTAAAACTTATATATATACAGGGTGTCCATAAGTAAACGACCCTACTTTAAACTTGTCTACAGATGAAACTATTGGTCAGAAAATTGTGAGATTTTGTAACGGACATAATGAAGGAATGGGAATTTGTTTGAGCAAAAAAAAATTTTAGTTCAAAATTTCGCCACCAGGGGGCCTTTTTAATGAATTATACATTTTTAAATGGTTTTACGCTTTATTTTTCTTATATTAAATAAGACAAATATACAGACCGCCCCCTGAAAAAAAAAATAAAACGTAAAAACTTTTAAAAATTATTGGTGTTCGAATTGTACAAACTCTGAAAAAAAAAAAAAAAAAAAAAAAAAAAAAAAGTTCCACCTACAACAGCCGCCATTTTTTTCACAGAGCACAGGCCTAGTACTTAGTTGGCGGTGGCTAAATGTGTAATTTATTAAAAATCGCTCTTTGGCGGTGAAATTTTGAATTTTTTTTTTTTCGCTTAAACAAATACCCGTCGTATTTAGACAACTTTAAAGTAGGACCGTTTAATTATGGGCACCCTGTATATATCACTTTTTTTGGACACGATAACTTTCGTAATTCTGCACAAATCTCTTCCAAACTGATACATAAAATCAAGAGGCAGAAAATCTTAGTCAAGGGCAAAAATTAATGGGTAAAATCGGACCAAGGGGATAGAAATAGGGAGAGTTTTTGTGAAAGCCGAAAAAAAACCATAACTTCTTATTTTTATACATATCAAATCAGTTTAAAGTTATTATTACTTCTAGGAAAAGGGCCAAAAATTTATGTATCACAGATTTTTGATCAAATTAAAAATGAGCTCAAGGTGCGCAAAAAATAGGGTTTTGGGGCGAAAAAAAATTCATACCTTCGTCAATTCTTATGATATCAAATTCAATTAAACTTATTATAAATCTTCTTAATATTATTTACAACTTTTATATTGACAAGTTTTTGATAGGACGAAGAATAGGATGGAAGAATTTTGATAGGAACTCTTACTGAAAAAAAAAAAAATTAAAAACGAAAAAAATGGGGGGGGGGGGGGAGGTTGAAGAAGAAAAAAATGCATAACTTCGTCAATTCAAAAGATACCGAATCCTCTTTAATTTATTATAAATCTTCTCAATATTATCTACAACTTTCATGTTGACAAGTTTTGATAGGATCAATCTTACAGAAAAAAAAATAAACACAAATAGGGATTGACGAAGAAACTAAGGGTGTACTCAAGTCCAAACGGCTTATTTTCTGACTTATTTTTAAATTTATTTTCGCTCTCAAACGCATCCAATTAGCAGGTTCTCTTATTCAGATACTATATAATGTGCTGTATTGGTGGAATTTTTGATAAAAGCAGAATATATATATTTTTTTAAATGCTGTCAAAGTAGGCATTTTGAACCGAATTTCCCGAAGCGATAGTGAGGGAAACGTACTGAGAAAATAATTATAAATCAAGTTCTAATTAATTGAACGAAAAATAAAAACACAGGTCGCTTATAAATCTCTTTAAAAATCACGTCAGCAAGTTTCATGTCTTTACTTTTAAAAATAAGTCTGAAAATGTGTCAGAAGAATTCTAGCTGTTGAGCGTTGGAAAATAATTTTTTTAATACCGACTTAATATGATTCTGATAAAACGAGCACTTAGAGAAAAATGAAATTAAAAATTCGTCAAAAGTGGCCAGATAAAATTGTTAAACTGGGTTTATCTCTAATCTTGATTTAGTTTTTGTTTGTAAAATTAGTACTTAACTTCGAAATATACCTCTGTAAATAGGTAGGATTTTTTTTTTTAATTACCATCCCTGCATCCCGGGTGGAAATACTAGAAAGTCAAGAAATACTTACGGAAAGAAGATACTTTCCTGCTTGCAACGGTACCTTTTATTAAAGAAAATATGAATATTTATTTTCAAGAAAAATATTTTTTCAAATGCTTATTATTATTTTTTGGGGGGGGGGGGCGAAGGTTCTGCAGTTTACACAAGCTTGGGCTTAATTTTTCTCAGCAGACTCTAACGAGAACGGGCCCTGGAAAAAATTCAGAAATTTGGTCAAAAGCAAAAAACTGGCAGCACAGTTACAAAAATCGTGCGGGATTTTACGAAAATGACAATTTAGATTGGCGTATTTTCTATAAAATTGGCAGGAAATAGATAAATGAAAAAGATTTAATCATAACTAATGGAAATATGTCTGCGTATTTAGAGTGTGTTTAAAATAAAATGATATAACCACAAATTTGGTAGTTTTTAATACCTTACTAAATCTTATATTATAGATTTATTATTTAAATATAGTAACTAATTTGATTAAATAGATATATCTTCATTCAGCAAAATACCCAGAATTTCTGGAAGTAAAATGAATTTAAAAAATTAAATTATTTGAAAAAGAATGTGTATAAATAGTGATTCGATAGATTTGATGTCTAAAGATACATTACAGAATTAATATTTAAATTCGATTTCCTCTGAGCACAGAAACTCAAATATTTATCTATAATACTGGTAACAAGTTTATTATACTTTAAGAAAAAATTATATAGGAAACATTCTAATATTTTTTTTATACTGATTATATAAACTTTGATATAGATTTTCCCGTTTTATTTTTCATAAACAAGATTTTTCGAATTTCCTGCGGCGGAACGTTGAATTTTACTTTCTTCTTAACAGCAAATTCTTGAGATATTTTGAAAGATTCTTCTTTAAGTAAGAAGTAATTATTATAAAATGTATATTCAATTATTTCCCATGTTTCAATTTATAAACTATAAATTATTTTCAAAGAAAGCATAGTACATTTGAAAAGATTTTTCAAATGCAGGCTGTGTTTAGCAGATTTAAGATAAATCTATTCCTCAATTTGTTTATGCAAAGTTTCAAAATGTTTTGTTACAAAAATAGTTCTAAATGTTAAAATATCTGTTTTATTTTTCAAAATCTCATATTTTGTTGATATGTATGGCATTTAGGTAATAGAAGAAATCTTAGTTTCAAATACTAAATTTAAAATTATTCGAAGAAAAGTTTAGGAATTTATTTTGCAGTTTTAGAAATTTTGAACTGTTGATATCAATTTTTAAGGTTTCGTCCCTCTGACGAAACCCTATTCGTCTCACTCCTTTGTCTGTCTGTCCGTCCGTCACAGAGCCCGTTCTCAGGAACTATATATGTTGGAGACTTGAAATTTTGCATACTTATAGCTGAACACCTCACATCAAACGACAAATCATACAATTTTGAAAAAGTCTTATGTTTAACCCTCTGGGCTCTAACTTGTGTATTTTAAGCTTTTTTTCTAACTGAGCCCCTAATTAAGATGAAGACTTGAAATTTTGATACTTATAGCTGAACATTTGTGATCACAAGACAAATCATAAAAATTTCAAAAAGTCTTATATTTGCCCATTCCGGTCTCTAACTTGTGTATTTTAATCAATTTTTCTAACTAAGCTCTCTAATTAAGCTGGAGGTTTGAAATTTATAGCTGAACAGTTGCGATCGCACGATAAATCATAAAATTTTCAAAAAGTCTTATATTACTTACCCATCCGAGCTCTAACTTGTGTATTTTAAGCAATTTTTTATCCTCCCCCCTTTTTCATCCTGGAGGACACTTTTCTAACTTTTGCCGACACCCCTTTGACCACTCTTTCATATTGTGTACCATGGCTTTACATTTTTTAGTTCCACTTTTTACCGCCAGGGGGCACCTACCTATCTCGGGGGCTATGGGCCCGATCACCTCGACTAATATATCTACAGATTGGTTGTAAAACGGAGTTTCTTTCGGATAGAGGCTTGTTTAGAATAAAGGGCACCCCTGGTTGCGAAATGTGAAACTAACAGATTTTGCAAAAGGATAAAGTGTTTTGAAAGGAATGTTATACGAAACCCTCTGTGCGATCTGTGATCACACTTACCCAATTGTTTTAATTTATATTTCCATAATTAATCATTTGATAGTGCTGTTTTCTCCTGTTATTTTAATATCAAGCATCCCAAACGTAAATAGTTGGTCTTCATGCATGAATTATCAATTAATTAACAGATAAAAATATGTGAATTGTAAGCTATAATCTTTTTACAGAAATTGATTTCTAGAAACTTCTAGAATGAAATGGAAAATTTCAGCTCATTTTTCCAAGTTTTCTAGTTAATATTAAAATACAATCATTGCTATAGTTTTAGGGACCATATTAGTCATTGAAACAATCATTAATTGTATCAAAACTACTGATATACATAACAACGATCTCCATAATTTAGTGGATAATTTTAATGAATTATATAGCGTTTTACTATTTCAAATGATATTTTCTGTTGAACAGTAATAATAAAAAAAATATTAAATCCAAACTTTACAGTAAGGAATTTAATTTCTTTTTTATTATTATTTGTTATTGAAGGATTCAGATTTAACAATATTGTGTTCAGAATTATCCTGATTTTAAATATTAAATAACTCCTGAAGTATTTATAGAAAATTCTACAGAATTTTTTAATTTGGTTAAATTGAGTGTCTAGATTTAAGGTTTGCACGAAATGTTCTGGCTACGCCCGTACAAAAATCGATGAAAATTCTGACTAATCCAACGCGATTTCTACAAAAAAAAAAAAAAAAAAAAAATCTTAACCAACGCTATTAAATATATAGAAAACTATATGCAAGAGAACGACAAATTCACCTTAATACTTTAAATTAAAACATGAATACATAAAATGATTCTCAGTTTTTATTACTAAAATAGGTGCTAAAAACAATTAAAAGGTTTTAAACATTAAAAGCAATATTCAGATGTTAAAAACTTCCCGAGCGCTTTCGACCAGGCCCTGGTCATCATCAATGGAATGAAAAATGAGCACAACACTATTATACAGATCAACACTATTATACAGAATATACGTTCAGCAGGCCATGGTGGCATACTTAACTGTAGAACACTGCCGGTGAAAAAAATCCTCTATTAGCAATAACTTACCAACATAACAATTAAAATTATTTTTAAATAATTTTGTTTAAAGAAGTGCAGCATGTTTCAGATTATTTGTACGGGAGCCTTGGAATATGTACTAATAACCTTAATGATCACTTAGACAATTACATTCCAGCGATGACTGGATGAAATATGCAGTTTCAGAATGAAAAAAAAAAATCATTAAAAAATCATTATTTAAACTCTACGAACATAATAAAAAGTAAATAAAAATATTTCTCTGTTATTTATTAAACTCAAATAAATTTTTAATGATTCTGTTAATCAAATTTACAAAATCACAAAAAAAAAAAAAAAAAAAAAAAAAAAAAAAAAAAAAGATAAATAAAAGAAAACCCCGATTAAGAAATAAGCCCACTTCTGACCCGGCCAAAATGGATGAAAGAAAATTATCCGGCAATGAACCTTATACACGCGAACCTGGGTCCAGGATAAAGTCGTCTGCTAGCGGTGTTTGCGCCTGCGCATACTGGTATTCGGCGGCTAAATGGCTAGAATAACAGATCAGCAGACCGCCAGCTCTGGCGTCTGACGTCATGTGCATAAGGCCCATTGCGCCCACCTCTACCTCTAGTGTTTTGTTGTTTTTGTTTTCTTTTTGGTGCTAAAAGGAGATATTTACTTTCCAATTTTTAAATTTATCTATGTTTCAAGATATAAGCTACTTCCTAAACTTATTTAATTTTTACAGGTTTTAAAAGACACAATCGACTTTTAGTTTTTGCTTTCCTCTGAGATAATTTGATAATTAAGGGAGACCTGTGAGACCCCCCTCCCACCCCAAATTTTTAGTACGTTTATAATGGAATAATTTCTTTTTTACACCTGAACGTACATATATATCCGTTAACTATATACATCTATGAACAGGGATTTTTCAACTACAAAAATAATTATATCTTGTATTTCCTGTTTGTTATTTTAACTGATTTTCAGAAGTTTAAATAAAATTACTACTATGTTAATTTAGTATTTATGCATAAATAATATTTTTGCAGATGTGTTAGATTCTGCAATAAAGAAACTAGGAAAACTCATATTAAATTTATATTCCAGCTTTATTTTTTAAACTATGTTTTTCATTATATGGTAGTTTTTCATAAAAACGTTCAGATTTATAGGTTGATGGATTTATATAAATATATTATAGTTGTTTTATTAAAATATCTTTTACTACGATTTTAAATATTAAACAAATTTTTATTTAAAAAAAATTATTTTATTTATTTATTTTATTTATTTACCTGCTTGCTTTAGTTATTTATTTTATTTAAAATTTGTTTGATTTAGTTATTTATTTTATTTGTTTATTTTATTTTATTTTATTTTATTTTATTTTATTTATTTATTTATTTATTTTATTTTATTTATTTATTCATTTTATTTTATTTTTATTTATTTATTTGTTTATTTTATTTTACTTATTTATTTATTTTGGGAAATCAAATTTTTAACCAATTGCATTCGTTTATCGAGTGTGACGCGACAAAGTGGAGACTATTACTAAAACAAATATCTCAGCTGTTACTATTTTGGCTACCACTATTTCCAAATAATAATCTTCGTGATGGACATTCATTGCTAATGTTTTAGAAATCAACCTCGAAGATTATTGTTTGGAAATAGTGGTAGCCAAAAAGATAGGCACTGTGATCCCTGTATTAATAAGGATCATCACTTCGTCGAATCTCACTCGACAAAAGATGGCAAAGATTTAATTGTTAAATCAAATCACACTGTAATACAGGGGTCCATAAAAGAATGTTCCATTCATTAATTTTAATAGTATCAAATATAAGCGTTCTAGAGTGTTGGTTCAAGGTCACAAATAAAGAGTAACTTAAAGAGTATTAGAGAAGCGCATGCGCGAGTACTGCGTTGCTACTTACTCCCTTGCAGTGCCACATACGCAAAAAGGCAACTCCTGAGCGTAAAGCGTTATTGCTGGGCTGAATATTTAAAATTCCTACACTACCGGCGTACGCCATGCGATTTTTTCCTCTGGGGCTTCATAAAAGATCGTGTCTACGTTCTGCCGCCACCTAATGATTTGCCAGAGTTGAGACACAGAACTGGAAAGGCTATTGCTTCTATTACTCCGGGCTTGTTGACTTATGTGAGGGAAGAAATGGATTTTAGGTTGGATGCGTGCCGTTTAACTAGAGAGTCACATATTGAATATCTATATAAACAGGGTTGTTATAAATAAAGTTCGCCTATTCAGAAGGCTCTAGAGCCGGTTCTATGGCTCCAAACGAAACAAAATTTCACTAGTACGTAGTTTAAGAGATGCGCTCTGCGAAAATCGAAAAAAAAAATTAGTTACATTTTTCGTCAGTAGGTGGCGATGACCCAATATTTAAGGCGATGTTTGCCGATTCATTATATCAGTTTTAGTCAATCCAGACGAAGCACACAAACTTAAAAGTTTCAACAAACTTGGAGGAACTGCGAATTGTTATGATTAAAGTTCACCTAATCAGACAGCTCTAGAGCCTGACCTATCACTCCAAACAATACAGAAAAATGAATAGAATTTCATGTTATGTAATCTGCATCAACAAAAATAAAACATGTCGCTCGGCAACGAGGAAATAACGAAGAATAACATTACGCATGCTCAATGAATCCTCCGCCATTTTCAATAACTCATTCCATTCTCAGAATTGTGCTTTCTAGAGCATTGCGTAAACTGTCCTGTGAGATTGAGCGAATATGAAGTCTAATACTGTCTTTCAGATCAGAGATTGTCTGACATCTGTCTTTAGATACAGAATCTTTCAAAAATCCCCACAACCAAAAATCGCATGGTGTTACATCAGGCGATCGTGGTGGCCAGACTGTTTGAAAATAACGACTTATGATGCGGTCTTCTGTAAAATGGCTTGTTAAGAAAGCCCGAACTGCTCTAGTAATGTGCGGTGGTGCACCGTCTTGCATAAACACGATATTTTGAGCTCAGCCTCGCTGTTGCAGCTCGGGAATCAGAACATTTGACAACACATTGAGATACCTTCTCCCATTTACGGAATATGTAATGGGTCCTGTGGATGTTAGTTCCTCAAAAAATATGGCCCTATCATAAACGTAGCTGTGAAACCGCACCACACCGTCGTTTTAGCTGCATGCAATGGAACTTCTTGGACAACATTAGGATTCTCTTTCGCCCAAATTTGACAGTTGTGTGTGTTCACTTGTCCGTTTAAATAAAAATGCGCTTCATCAGTCCATAGAATATTCTAGGGCCAAGAATTGTCCACATTCATTCGTGCGAGAAACTGCAGTGAAAATGATGGCCGACTTTCGGTATCACCCTGTATTAGTTGTTGCACCCTCTGAATCTTGTATGGATAGTAGCGCAAAATTTGACGCATCACTTTTATCATAGTGGAAATCGGCATATCGATTTCATTCGCAATAGCTGGCACACTTGCATTCCCAAATGATGACTGGCTTGCTAAATCCACGGCAGCAGTAGCAATATCCTCAATGCTAGAAATGTCTACCTTTTTTCGTTCTCTGCCAGGAAGAATGTCGCGTTTTCATTTTTCCTCGAACTGTTTAATCGTTTTGTGAACTCCACGATCCGACATTGGTCCCCGTCTAACATCTTTTAGTTTCCGGAATTCTCGAAGAGCTACAGTTGCGTTGCTGTTATTTTGATAAAATAACTTTACAAGAAGTGCCTTTTCTTTCAAAGTTACCATTCTCCACAAAGCGTAGATTCAAATGCTTTTCAGAAACAATCAACTGTTCCAGTGTCAATTAGAGAGATCACCTTATCAGGAAGTTTTAAATCGTCAGGTGGTTAGAAGGGTATTTCAAGTTTTCGAAGTTGCGACGTCACATTGACGTCGTTCGTCGAAAATTTGAATAAAATGTGATCTTTTTCAAGCGTTGGGTGAAATTTTGTAATTTTGTGTGTTTCATCTGGATTGACCGAAATTGATATAACGAATCTGAAAAAGTTTACTTTTACCAACTGTGAAATAAAATTTCCTGTATTATGTTTTTTACAAAATAAAGGAATCTGCAAATATCGGCTTATATATTGACGCAGTGCCACCTATTGATAAAAATTTTAACTAATTTTTTTTCAAAAAAAAAAAATATGGCCATTTTTTTCCCATTCTGACCAGAAAATCAGAGGTCTAACTTTTTACGACTGCTCTTTCATCTTCACCTAACACTTCATTTATAATGGCTGTTTCATAATAATAGAAGCCATCAGTCCATCAAAAGAAAATGAAATAATGGAAATGTCTGGGCGACACTAAATTCTGAAAAAGCAGAATTCCTGTTCTCTAGTATACCCCTTTTGTTGTTATTAAAATGTTAGCTAACCCTGTCGGGTTTAGTATGCTACTTACAATGCACGTTTTACCTTAACAGTATTTAGTAAGAAAAAAAAGAAAAGTATTTTTTAAGCCTCGTGTTCCATTACTGAAACTTTGATTTCAAACATGTGTTTCAGCTTTTTAATTAAAAGTAGGAGCTACATTTTCGAAACATTTTAAAGAAAAATGTAGAAGATACATTTTAATAAAAAAATTATTTTATTAATTACAGAAAATTTTACATTCAAAGTTACTATATATATTGTTGGTTTTGGGGGCACACAGAGTTAGCAGAATAGCTCGACATAAACATTTATTAACACTAACACGAAGACAAAAATATATACATAGCTTAAGTGCGACTAAGCACTGACATGTTTTTAACAGAACTGAATGATCTCGCTCGCAGAGCGGATTTGGAGAAACGTCACTGTACGCGCATGCGCTGAAATAAAAGGGTAAGATAAATGGACGTTGTATTCCAACAATTCCCCCTTTACAACGTGCATTTTCTTAACAAAACAATATTCTCTTATTAAGCAAATTACAGAGAAATAATATTAATATAAAAATTACAAATACAAATTATATACTTATATGAAAAAAAAAGGATACAGAATAATGCTGAAAAATTTTAAACATTTTGTCCTATCATTTCACAACATTTTTTATGTTTATAAACGGTTAAAGCTTTGGTTAAAATGTCTGCAGGCATATTTTCTGTCTCTAGGTATTTAACCTCTATTTCGCCATTATCGTAAATTTCGCGCACAAAATGATGTCGAATGTCGATGTGTTTCGTGCGCGAATGGTAAACCGGGTTTCGTACTAATTTTTGAGCAGACTGGTTATCACAAAATATTATAGTAGGCGCAGTCACTGTTTCAGGAGAAAGTTCACTTAAAAACCGTCTGAGATGCAATATCTCTTTGGCGGCTTCTGACAATGCCATGTACTCCGCCTCTGTTGTGGATAATGCGACAGTTTGTTGTTTTCTCGATTCCCACGATATGGCTCCACTGGCGTATTTAAAAATGTAGCCAGTGTATGATTTTCTGTCATTCACATCCGACGCCCAATCGGCATCGACAAATGCAATCAAGGATTCAGAATCACGCTTAAAGATCAGTCCTTGATCTTGGGTTCCTTTTAGGTATCGCAAAATTCTTTTTGCAGCTATCCAATGAGGTTTACCTGGATTGTTGTTAAATTGACTTAGGAAATTCACAGCCTGAGTTATATCAGGTCTAGTAGCAACTGATAAATACATAAGGGATCCTATTAATTGACGGTAGGGAATATTATTCATTTCAGACTTTTCTTCTTCAGTTTTGGGACACATATCTTTAGTAAGCTTCACGTTATTATCAAAAGGTGTAGATATTGGTTTGGATTCTTGCATATTAAATTTGCTCAGAATATCTTCAATGTACTTCTTTTGAGTAATTTTTATATTGTCCCCGTTTTGCATAAATTCTATGCCCAAACAATAGTGTAAGAGACCTAAATCTTTCATTTTAAATGATTTTGCTAATTCATCTCGAATATATTGATAATCTTCTTTACATTTAGTAAGAATTATGAGATCATCAACATAAACAATGATAATAGCTTCAATGGGAGATTTAGAAAAATACACACATTTATCAGCATTTAGTGATTTAAACTTCATTTGTTTCAATTTTTCATCTAATTTTTTGAACCATTGGCGACCCGATTGTTTTAATCCATAAAGGGATTTTTTTAATAAACAAACTTTGTCAGAATTAGATTCATTTTTAAAACCTTCAGGTAATTCCATGTATATTTCTTCAGTTAAATCACCATTTACATAAGCCATAATAAAATCTAATTGATATGCAGTGAACCCATTTTGGATGCCATATGCGACCGCAGTTCTTATTGAACTTAATCTAGCTACAGGAGAAAAATTTTCGTCAAAATCGATACCAGGTTTTTGTGTACAACCTTTTGCCACCAATCTCGCCTTAAATTTCTCGATTGACCCATCTGGCTTATATTTTGTTTTTAAAACCCACTTAGATCCTATAATTTTCTTATGTTTTGGCCTATCTACTATTTGCCATGCATTTTCTTGCATTAATGAATTAAATTCTAAATTTATCGCATTTATCCATTCGTTTTTATACGGACTATTTAGAGCTTCAAATAATTAAGGACAAGAGTCAAAAGAATTATTTACTGCAGTTTGAGATTTTTCTTCTTTCGGAATAATAATTGTTTGATATTCCTTTCGAGGTCTGCCTTTTTTACCTGTTTTTATTTTTCTTGGCCTCCCGCGCGTTCTGAAAGAAGGGGAGTCGGAAATTTCATCAGATTGCGAATCAGTTTCTCTTTCACTGTCGCCACTAGAAATGTCTGGTTCCGTTTTCATGACTGGAAATATTTCTGATTGTTGCGTAATTGTATTTGTGCTCGTATTTTCATTATTTTGAGAGAAAGGAAAAATTAATTTTATTTCGGTGTTACAGGAGGGATCATTTTCAAATTCGTTAATAAATCGAACATCACGGCTTATAACAATTTTTCTAGATTTCTTGTTCCAAAGCCTATATGCTTTTGATTCATTAGAATAACCTACAAAAATATGTTCTTCTGATCTAGGATCAAATTTTCCCTTATTTTGCCTTTTATTAAGTACGAAACATTTTTACCCAAATATTTTGAAGTATGATAAAGTTGGCTTGATGCCAAAGAATACTTCATATGGAGTTTTATTTTCGCTTAAACGTCGTGTCGAACAGCGATTGCGTATGTAAGCAGCACAATTTATAGCTTCGGCCCAAAAAGATTGTGGAAGATTACTTTGTAATAGTAAACACCTTGCCATTTCAGTTAACGTTCTATTCGATCTTTCAGGGGTGCCATTTTGCTGAGGGGTTAAAGGGGAAGAAAATTCTTGTTTTATACCGCTTTCTTCGATATATTTATCAAATTCTTCGCCGCAATATTCTAAGCCATTATCTGTACGAAGAAATTTTATTTTCTTTCCTAGTCGGTTTTCGACTGCTGCTTTGTATTTAACAAATGCATTCTTAACTTCATCCTTGGTTTTAAGAAAATTAACTTCAATATAACGTGATTTATCATCAATAAAAGTAACAAAATATCGCGATCCTCCATGGGAAGGGACTCTCATGGGCCCACATAAATCTGAATGGATCCGAAATAATAAATCATTACTTTCAAAATTTGATTGTTTAGGAAAAGGGCGGACAGTTTGTTTACCTTGAATACAAACTTTACAATCATTAAGAGACTCATCATCATTGAAATTTAAATTTCTAACCATATTATTAGATTTAAGTTTCTTTAAATCAGACTCATTTAAATGTCCTAACTTTAAATGTCATTTTACAAAATCACTTACCTGTGCTATTGCAGCTCTTTCGGGGATTGGATGTACATAATATAAATCACCTTGACGAACAGCTTGTACTAGTATAGAACCATTAGGCTCAATTATTTTAGCATATCGTTCTTTAAAAAGCACAAAACGATTATTAGCCGTTGCTTTTGATGTTGAAATCAAATTACATTTTAACTCAGGTACACACAGAACGTTCTTAAGTGTGAGATTAGTAGTCCCACTACCGTTAGGCACTGTAATAAGAACTGTTCCTATTCCTGTGATTTTTGCTGTTTTATCAACCGCAAGCTGTATTGTAGAATTATCACGAGGATGAAATTCTGTAAATAAATTTTTATCTTTGCACATATGAGATGTACAACCGCTGTCTAAACACCATGCAGTAGATTCATGATATACGTCGTTAAATGCCATACTAACAGGTTCTTCATAACTAATCATTGAACCTTGATTTCCTTTATTTAAAGATGCAAGCTTTCTGTCAGTTATTTTCTTTCTACATTCGTTAGCTTTATGCCCGATTTTGGAGCAATAATTGCACTTGAAATTACGATAATTTCTTTCTGCAGGAAAATTTTTATTCGTATTAGTCTTCCATTTTTCATTTTTCTTCTGTTCTTGATTATTTCTCTTGTTTTCTATATAATAGGCATTTTGTGAATCATGAGTCGTTTTTCCTTTTCTAGCTTCCCATTCTTCTAGCATCTTAATTTTCAAAGAATCGGGTTTAGGTAACTCATCTCTCGATTCTATAGCGCATCTAAAATTTTCGAAATTCTCAGGAACACTGTAGAGTAGAAGAATTGATAACAAATCATCCGCAATTTCTATTTCCATTTCTTTTAATTTATCAACAATCTCAAAAAAGATATTTAAATGTTCAGACATCGTTTCACTGAAACTCATCTTTCGAAACAGAAGCTGTTTTAACAGCGTTGCTTTCTTTGCGGGGCCTCTTGATTCATAAACGTCTTTCAATTTATTCCATTCAGAATTTGAAGTCGCACAATGCTTGATGTGGCACAATTCACTAGGATTTATGGCCAGAATTATATCAGCACGAGCTTTTTGATCAGCCTGGAGCCATTTCTTTTCATCAGCGCTACCTTCGGCCGGTTTCTCTTCTTTGCCGGTTACATAATCCCAATGATCATTTTTTATTTATACTGCTTCAATTTGAAGTTTCCAGCTATCAAAGTTATCTTTGCCGAGCTTTTCAATTGTCGTAACATGCGACATGATTAAATAAAATATCTCGCAGCCACAAATCAAAACAGTTAATGACAGAACGTAGAAGAGTTCTTAATTTCGGTTTAGGCTTAAGACTTTATGATTCGAAAGTTCGAATTAAAAAATATTTCTGCTATTTATAGCGCAGTGAGTAGCGTCTCTGGTACCCATAACCTTTGTTGGTTTTGGGGGCACACAGGGTTAGCAGAATAGCTCGACATAAATATTTATTAACACTAACACGAAGACAAAAATACATAGCTTAAGTGCGACTAAGCACTGACATGTTTTTAACAGAACTGAATGATCTCGCTCGCAGAGCGGATTTGGAGAAACGTCACTGTACGCGCATGCGCTGAAATAAAAGGGTAAGATAAATGGACGTTGTATTCCAACATATATATATATATATTACGGAAACCCGATTAAATTTACTATAAAAATAGAAAAATATCAAAGGAAATGTGAAACAAAATACTTTAAAATATGCACAAATATTTTCCTAAGTTTTGATTTATCTGTCACTTTTTTAAAATGTCATCTATACATAACTGCCACGCTTCTTCTTCTCTTTTTTTTCTTTTTTTTTTGGGGGGGGGGGGCAAATTACACAAACCAAGAAAATGTATTTAATAAAATCTTTATAGTATCTGTGTAATAGTATATTTGTTTGACTTGAAAAATCTATTCCTGATTATCAGGAATTACTTTAATCACACTAAATCATAATATATCTTTCAAATTTGCACATATGATAGTAATCTTTTCCCTCCGATGATTAATAATATTCTGCTATTGTTTAATTTCAATTAATGTAACCCTCTTTGTTACTGCCTGTAACAAATGCAATGCGATATCTTTTATCTTTGTGGCTATACTTTTCTCCTTAAGTAAATGTGATACGCCTAAAAAAATATGTCCGTATCAATGAATGCTCACTCTTTTTAGATAAATAATCATTTTTTTAGTGTTATTCATGTTGGAATTTTCTTTCGTAAAAAAAGTTCTCACATATGACACTATACACATTACTTCAACATTAGTGTCCAATTTTTTACCATATTGCTTAATCCACGTATGAATTTAAAAATCAAAAGGCTTTTTCTGATTTTTCTTCCGATATATTTTAGATAACACAAGAAATTTTAAGAATTAATTGTTATCTAGGTCAGTGACACAGATTGACTAATGCAGATAATTGGCCGTGAATATCTTAAAAGTTTTTCCAACTACCCATTTCACTTACAACATTTAAACAGTGTTGCCACTTTATTCCCTTTTTATACCTACATATTTTATAAAAACTACTTTCCTAACAAATTTTTTCCATGGTCTTTTCTCTTATTACTTGATCATGTAATTTCCAACAGTTAATTAAAAAAATAACAAAAATACTAAATAGGATATCCAGTAGGATGATAGCTTTTTGTACTAAAATAGGTCCTAAATTGGCAACACTGCCTCCAAGATCATATTTGTAGAGACTCCCCCGATCCCCGAGATCAAAGTGCTTATATTTTCGTGAAGAATGACTCAAAATGTCATCGGATAGAGCTGTTATATATCAAATGTCCTTTAGAATTCATTAACCTCTGGTGGGTGAATTTCTTCCCACTTAATTTTAATCTCCAAATACCACAATGGCAGAGGAATTTACGATTAAATTTATTTGAAAATAATTAAAAGCATTTATTCACGTACATAATAAACAGAAAACTTCGTGTCAAAATACTGGTGTCGTTGTGACATTTCGTGATTAAAATTAAGTGGAAAGAAATTCACCCACCAGAGCAAAAAGGGTGAACAAGATTACAGACAATCGCACATTTTTATGTATCAAGGATTGTGATATAGAAATTTGCAAAATACACTTCCGCTCTGAAAGACAGTCTCATTTTTGAGAGTTCTCTACAAAAAAAATAATAATAATAATAATAAAATAAAAAAAATCTGTAGATAAAAGATATTTTTTTAGGCAACAAAGCACTTTATTCACTTAGCTTTAGTGCAGAAAATACGTCGTAATTCCAACTACAAATGAGTTTTTTTTTCAATTTTTAGGTAAAATAGCACACTCACGAAAAAAATAAGAACTAATGTTTTCCCCATAATTATACAATTTGATTTAATAATAATGTAATAAACTGCAATCTAAAGCATAAATTAAAAACTTTCTGAGATATATCATTTCAAATTAGCACTTTGGTGATTTTTCAAGTAATAACTTTATGTTAATTTACAGTAATAGTTGTAAAGATCCATTAAATTCTCAGGTATTTAAACAAATACTTCATTTCATTTGCAAGTTCACATAAATCACAGGCTTCCAGTTTTATATATATACATATATATGTATAAAAGTGTTTCGTAACTTACAGTTTATGAGAAAAAGGGTTTTTTAGAACACGCATTTAAAAATTTATTTCTGGAAATCTATTGGAAGTATTCTCTCCAAATTATCCAAAATCTCCAGATTTATGTGTTGCATCTGCTGTATTCTCGATAAAAGAATATATTTTGTTTATTTAGATTACATAAATAAACAATTCTGGACTGAGAGAGCTGAAACAAAAAAAAAAAATCCATAACTACACTCCAGCTAAGCACTTTATCCACTTGGCTTTAGTGCAGAAAATGCGACGTAATTCCAACTACATGTCAGTTTTTTACAATTTTTAGAAAAAATAATGCAATATTTGATACTTACCAAAAAATATTTAAACGAGAAAAATAAGAACTAATCTTTTTCCCATCATCATTATGCAATTTGATTTAATAATAACACAATAAACTGCAAAGAAAAGCATAAATTAAAATCTTCCAGATGTATATCAATTGATATACATTGATACATTGTATATCAATTTTTTGTGAAAATCGGCCAACAGGTGGCGCTGCTATGCTGTATTTTTTGAGATTTCCGCAATAGCTCTATCTCAAGAACTAATACTTGGGTTTTCAACAAACTTCAGAATCAGGTATACCTGGATATGAATTAGTGCTGTTTATGTTTTGGTGTAAATCGCTCAACAGGTGGCGCTGATATGCAGCATTTTTCACGATTTCCACAATAGCTCAATGTCCAGAACTAATGCACGAATTTTCATCAAACTTCAGATTCAGTTAGTCCTTGACATAAAATGATGTTTTGTACCTTTTCGTGTAAATCGCTCAACAGGTGGCACTGCTGTGCTTCATTTTTTGTGATTTCCACAATAGCTCTAGCTCCAGAACTAATGCACCGATTTTCATCAAACTTCAGATTCCGGTATACCTTAATATGAATTAGTGCTGTTTGTGTTTTGGTGCAAATCGCTCAACAGGTGGCGCTGCTATGCTGAATTTCTCAGAATTTCCCCTACCGCTCTATCTCAATAACTAATGCATGAATTTTCATCAAACTTCGAATTCAGGTATACTTTGATACGAATTGGTTCTAAATTGATGTAATTTCTTATACTATTTAAATGATTTAATTGACGTGATTTATATAGAAGAAAGTTTTGTGATGGCCACAACATACTAGTTATTATTACTTTTTGTAATGGAAGCTACCTAAAAATCGCATGGCTCTAACGGCTTTTAAATCCTCAGCCCATCAATAACGCATTACGCTTAGGAGTCGCCACTTTGCGTATGTGGCGCTGCAATTAAGTAATTAACAAAGCAGTACTCGCGGATTCCTTAATCTGAAACTGTTTAAGTAATTCTTTATTTGTGACATTGAACCAACACTCGACAGCGCTTAAAGTTGATACTATTAAAAATTATGGGATATTTTTTTATGAGCACCCTGAGTAATACCTTTAATGTGTAATTTTGGAATATCCTCTTAGGATCTGGGCTACACAAATGTGGACCTGTATTCTTTTCCTCATAAAAACTTAACCGTTTTTTTTTCTTTATTTCTATATAGCATAGCTGAATGTTTTTTGCTTTGGAATAAAACCAATAAATGGCAGCACTGATATTTTTAAATCATTAGTATCCCCTTAAGTGTCCTCATAAAATAAATGTTATTTTCATCTGAGTTTGCAAAATGCCTTAAAATAAGTGTGGCCAAAAAGAGTACAAATTTTCATAAATATTTAAATTAAATGCTTCACGATGAAAATTTTTGAGAATTTCTAGAGTATCCCTTTCTTTAAAACCTTTCAGTTTGTTATTGCATGAATTTAGGTTATTGGTAATTAAACTAATATTTTAAGGGGCAAAGTATCTTTTGATTCATATTTGGCAACCTTAATTACAAGCCTCCTAAAGTATTAATTTCAGAAAAAAAGGGCTTTTTCTGTAGTCTGTAGTATCATTTTGTTTCTGCAAAAGCCGGATTCGGAAGTAGCGCGCTGCAAGTAACGAAACTACAGTAGTCGTTACTTTTTACACTAGTTTGTTACGTAATGCGCTGCATTTTTAATAATGTAGTGTACCGAGTAGCGCGATAAAAAAAAAAAAAAAAAAAAAAAAAAAAAAAAAAAAAAAATCCGTAATTTGTACCAAGGACTAACGCTCGCCATTCTGCAAATTACATGTCTTCTTTTATACAAAGTGTCTTCTCGTCAACAATTTTCAAATCTCAGTGGAAATTTTCAGCTGCAGTGTATAGCAACAAATCGCATGAAGTCAAAGATTATCTATTTACTCGTTATTAGGCTTTCATGCTTTAATGCCGGGTTTCTTACTATTTGGAAACTAGCCGCCCTTGGCGACCAGTTTGGTCTCCTTTAAATTTATGCTAAGCTTTGTATCATGTTACTTTTATTCATAATTTAATTTACTTTCTCAATCCTTCTCCAAATCGGAAGATTCTCATACAGAAATCATGAACTCGGTATTTTTATGTTAGCCGAGTGCAGATGATATATCGCCAAACATTGTACCCGTCGCATTTTTTTCCATATTTCGTTAATTCAGATTAAAATACAAACTTCTTATTTCATTAATTTCATTACTTTCACTCATTTTATTTAAAACACATAACTTTAATTTTAAACTGAAATGATTAAAGTTTATGACTCTCAATTTTCTCTTATTTTTTAGAAAAAAAGAAAAAGAAAAGAATGAAAATAAAACAAAAAAAAGTAATAAATAATACTATAAACTATGACATTTAATTTCAAAATCAAAGCTTTGTTTTAATTTACCTCTTGAAAAATTGTTTATGACAGTCGCATGCGATGGACTATTATAATACTGATGATATGATGGCGATGGAACAATATTTGGCGATTTATCACCTGCGCCCGGCTAACATTAAATTACCAAATTGGCTGTTTGGCATATAAAAAGTGAAGCGCTCAACCCGGAACTATTGATGACAGTCACATGACTTAGGCTATTTTTATAGAGATGCTTTTACTTACAGATTTATTTATTGTTTTCCTTTAGAGCTTTTTTCTGTAATTTTCTAGATTATAAAATTAGATAACTCAATATAATTAACTCTTAACAGAATTCAATTCAATAAACAAATTATGAGTGTATTGGAGAGCTACGTAAGCAAATGTATTAGTAAATACAGTATAACATCCATAACAGACACTCTCTATTACGAGAGGTTATTATATTATTTAATTCTGCATCAGTTTCGAGTTAATATGAATTTTTTGATAAAATTTGAAAGTAGCGAAGTAGTGACTACTTTTGAAAAGTAATTTGTAGTCTCTACTTTTTAAAACAAGTAGTTGTAGTTAACTACACTTTCGGGAAAGTAGCTGCAGTTCTAGTTCGCTGCAGGCTATTTCCATGAGCACTTGTACTGTAAGTCACATGCTACGATTTTTGGCTACCGGTAATTTTAAAACGGAAAATGTGCCCTTTTTTGGGGGGGGGGGAGGGAGCTATCTATCTATCTATATTATAAAGGACAAACATATCTGTGCGTAACGCATACGTCATTCTGAGAATGGCAACACTTTGAAATTTGAAATGAAATTTCTGTTTTACAATTTTCGCAACAGCAAATTTCTAAACTTTTAAACATCGCACATTTTCAATTTTTACACCGTCGTATAGGGGGGGAAATGTACTTTTAAATGCAATTTGTTTGAAAGCTGTATCTCAATTTATTTTTGAGATATTATTTTTTTTTTCAGTTTTTAATATCACTTTTCTAATCGTGGCAAAAAAAGTACTCCATTTCTATTGAAAGTAAACGGAAATTGTCGAAAATAGGAGATTACTGTATCTCTCTGTTGCCATTTTCTCTCAAAACTTGAAAAAAAGTTAAAATTAAAACACGTGCTATGTCAACAATATCGTCTGTTATTCCGCGATAATGACATCATATGCATACTTTTCTATAGATGAAGTTTAAGACTGGATTGTAAAAGTGTATCGTTTCAGTGGATGCAAATGACGTCATTTTATAAAAAAGAGTGTATTTTAATTCTTAAAACTAGAATATGTTTTGTCACGTCATTTTCACAACCCAGTTGCTTTGAAATTGTTCACAAGTGAAAATGCTTCACTTTTGAAAATAATGTAATCGAAATCACACACTGATAAAACGCAATCTTTTACAAAAATTTAGAGTGTGTCTTTATAAAAGAGAGGTGACATGCAAATAATAGCAATTTATATTGCAGATATTGATTATTCTTACCTGAATGGATTTGCTTCGCTGAGTAAGACAAGCAAAAAAAGAAGGTTTTGACAATAATTCGAGGTTTAAAATAATACCAGGTTCCTGAAGTTTTTGTCCAAAATTCTCTCGACTATTAAAATTTAATGCTATTCTTTAGGACATTCTGCTATAATTTTATCAAAATAACATAATTTACTTAATTTAATTTTTCATAATTTTACATAATATGTATATTTAAAACACAAATGTATTTTTTAGTCATCTGCCCTGATCTTTCTGCTGAACCAATTTTACTAATAATATTTTAAACTGAAAGCTGTTCATTTGTAGATGTGATCGCACTAGCTGTTTTTTTTTTAATATCCCCAGTTATATATTTTAATTTTAAAAGCATTTTATGAAATTTCTTCAAAATGGTGAAAACTAGATAGCTTTAATTATTGCAGACAAGAGAGAAATAATGAGGTTTATTTATCTTTATTCATGCCATTTTCTGATAAAAATTATAAAATTGTTGATAAAAATTGTTGTATGGGGTTTAGTGGCGAAAAATCCCATTACAGGCATAATATTTTCAACGGAAAATGACATACTGCTTTTGAAAACACTCATTTTTCCTCATAAATTTTCAATATTGTTTTTCCTTCTGAATATGTAGGGGAGACTGGGGATGAAAGGGACAAGAGATGAAAGTGACACTCAGAATTTCAGGAAGAAAATAAAATGTAGAAATTTTCAACTTTGGATCAATCGATAGCGATACTTGTTCTGTCTTAATAATCCATATAACTAACGCCAGCAATTGTAGCGTTGTAGGTGGTTTAAGCAAAACCTGTTTTTGATATATATAAAAGTAAATTTTGATCTTGCTTTTCTTTTTTTCTCTAAAAAATTAATATTGTGTTTAGCATTATAATATTTATTTTATTTAGCACCGTACAGTATGCAGTTTATGGGAATACCAGTATATTTTGTTAGCTCAAATAGTGTCATGCATGAATACATTTTTTATTCCGCTAGGTGGGTATGGGGTTGAAAGGGAGAGTAACTGAGGGGTTGAAAGGGACATGTCCCTTTCGAACCCTCGTTGTTTATAATTATTTCAACAAAATATTATTTACGTTTTGAAAGATTTATGTTATGAATTTTAGTTTTGTATGTAGAAAGAATGAATGCATTATTATGTAGAACAAAAATATGCAAATGTTACAATAACATATATCTACATGCATATTTAGGTATTTTTCTTTTTCCAAAAATCACCAAAAGTCAATATGCTTCGAAAATATAAAAGGAAAATTGAGAAAAATCGAATTATTGACGAAGAAATGATGGGTGCTGTATCTGAAGTAGTGGAAAAAGGATTGTCTGTAAGATCAACAGCTAAAGCCTACGGCATTGAAAAGTCCTGTTTAGAAAGAATTGTTCAAAATTTAAGAATGCACAAGCAGATGAATTTCAATACACCTATTTGGTAATAAAAAAGTTTTTAGTGAAGGTCAATAAAAAGAGTTAGCTTCAAATTTTCTCTAAGCATCTAACATGATCTATGGTTTAACAATTGTGCATATGAGTATTCAATTTCTTTGAATTCTCGAAATATCTCCTTGTCTTGGGAAACAAGCAAGCAAGCTGAAAATGATTGGCTCCAAGATTTTAGTCAACAAAATTCATTACTTTCTCTTAAGAAAACCTATAGCCATTCGTTTAACAAGAAGTACAAGTTTCAAGAAAGCTAATATTGATATTTTTTAAACATCTTTAGTCAGTTATGAATCGTTAAAAATTCACACGGAATATAATATATAACTATAATGAAACAGGTTTAATGACAGAGCACAAGCCACCAAATATAGTAGCAAAACGTAGTGAAAGCAATTTTCTGACGTAACGTCAGCTGAACGTGGTAAACTTGACACACTTTTGTTTCTGCATCAGATAACTCTGTTCGACAGTATTCGTTTTCCCAATGAAGAATTACAAAGAGTTCATGCTCGGAGCTGCCCCATCCCAAAGGCTTGAACTTGCTCATCAATGTTGGTGGATGACCGCAGAATTTTTTTAAAGTAATTGTGCATTAGCTTAATATTCTAGTTGTTCCAAAACTGATCCTACTCTTCTCTTATTTGATGATCATGAAAGCAATACAAATATTAAGAAAATAAAATTTGCGAAAGGTAGTAGAATATTTATGGTAACATTCCTGTCGCACTTTATCCACAAACTCCTGCAAAGCATTCGGAATGAATTCGAAGTACATTTTTTTAGAAAAAAAGGGTTGAAACCACTTTGTATTTACTGATACCATTGACATGAATGACGTGAATATCAATGATATTGTGATGAAGTTACCTAAATCCACAATTGGTGGGTGAGACAGGTAGAGCTAAATCTTTCTTAAAATTTTTGATTTAAAGTTGTTTTTTGTCAAGCAGACCTAAACAAGTTATTTTTCTTGCTTTTGTTTTATTATATGTTGCAATATATTTTATTTTTATTTGTGTATTATTATCTTTTATTTTTGAATAATGTAATCGCAAATAAAAAGAAAAAAATGTTCATAAAATTGCTTTATTTATGTGTGTGCCTTTCAACCCTGTACAGTGTCCCTTTCATACCCTACAATGGAGTTAAAAGGTACATTTCTCCCAATTTATAAAAATGCGTACAAATTTTAAATTACTGTATTTGAGGATAAGAGGTTTTACTAGTATTAAATCAAAGGTTTTAGACGAGAATTAGGCGCAATCATGATAATGATATCTTTTAATGTCATTATTTTATAAGCTTATAACGACAAAATGTCCCTTTCATCTCCACTCTCTCCTACTGATACTAAGTTTCAGACACTAGGCGAAATGCTTATTTATGTGAAAATAAAGTCATATTTAACAGAAAACGATCATTTTCTTAGATAAAACTAAACATTTTAACACAAATGCGTCTAAAAAACATAAATTACGGAAATTTGTATTCTCCGGTACTGAGATTAGAATCTCAAGTTAAGAGTGCATGTGTTCACATAAAAGATGTTGATGACAATCGTGACTTCAAGTGTTCAGTTAAAATGTTTTTAAAAATGAACAAATTAAAATGACAATTTTAAAAAAAAATGATGAATACGGATATGAGAAGTGCGTATGTAAATTTTGAGAAGGTGAAAGGGATGTCGGGTTTAGATTTCATGCGGAAAAAATTCTATGATCGTGTCAGAGTGGAATAAATTTTGTTGTTTTTCATTCCGGAATACAAAGCCTCAATTCATAACCTCATCCTAATAACTGATCTTTATTATGTTTTATAAAGGACAAACGTATCTGTGCGTAACGCTGACGCAATTTTGCGAATGGCAACATTTCACGATCAAATTTCGGTCTTGAAGTTTTCGCTACTGGAATTTTTTACCATCGTACATTTTCAATTTTCGTTGCATAGGGAAAAAAATCTACTTTTAAATGCAATTTGTTTAAAAACTGTATCTTAATTGACTGATTTATTATGGTTTTTAAAATAATTTTTAAGCATGATTTTTTAAAGTTTATCTTATCACGTGCCAGCGTCAATACATAATAATAATAAACATTCATTTGTTTCTGACTATTTTTGCATAGCGAAATTAATACTTCCTTTATAAACAAATAAAGGAATAATATTTAAAAAAACACAAATCTAACAAATTTTTGAAAGACGAATTAACGAATTTAATACTTCCTTTATAAACAATAAATGAATAATATTAAAAAAAACACAAATATAACATATTTGTAATCATACAATTTACAATTTTAGATCACCAAATAGGGAAAAATATTCAAATGGAATTTGTTTGCAAAGTGCGTCGCAGTTTACTGATTGTCTATGGTTTTAAAAACAATTTTAAAGCATGAAATATATTTCTTAATTTATCTATATCGCACGGAGCTTGATTGCGAAAGATTAATCCGTTTGCCCTTAAAACAACATAAAGGTTTCATCATTTTCTTACGGCTAATATTCATTTTTAAAAAACTTCCCTGTGAATAAATAAATAATGTAATATAAAGGAAACAGAAATTTAACAGAAAAGTGAGCTCTAAAGTTATTAGAAAATATAAGGATGCGGTAAGTAGCAAAATCTTGGTCAAATAACACTTAGCATGCGGCTAATAAGAAAATATTGCTTTTAATAAATTTCAAAACTTTATTTGATTGTATAATTCATAATTTTCATATGAAAAATGCTTGTTTAATGTAAATGGGCAATCTAAATAATTTATTGCGCATAAAAAAAATTATTAGTTTTCAATTAAAAAGATGTTTTCACCTATATTCTGTAACCCGGGAAGCCCGGGTACGAGCCCCTAGTCTTATTAATGGAATAAGGCCAAGCAAACTTTTCAAAAATAACTCTGGCCAACAAGTATAACAGTCATCAGCAATGTGACTTACACTACAAAAACCCATGGAACTAGCCTACAATAAAAAAAAGTTTTTCCGACTTCTGCGCAAAAGCAAAGATGCGTATTTGAAGTGTAATTTTGACTCCAGGTCTCAACAGGATATTGTAAAAAAATACTGTTCGACTGTTCGTTGAATGGTGTAACATCTGACAGGAGTGGCACACTGTAAAAAAAAATCTGTAAACTTACTAAAGTTTTCCTAGGAAACTGGGATTCCAAGAACTTTTTATGTAACGGCAACATGAAAAAATCCTGTAACAGAAGTTGTTACAGGAATTTTTGTTGTTATCGTTACATAAAAAGTTCTAGGAATCCCAGTTTCCTAGAAAAACTTTAGTAACTTTACAGATTTTTTTTTACAGTGCAGTGGATGGCACTATGTATCAAGGTGGTATTTCGTAAAAAAATGTTACTAAGATAAGTAATTAACTGGCTATTTAAGATTTTTATAAAGGAAATTATATTTTTTTGTTATTTTTCACTGTATTTTTACCGAAGTGTAAATTTCATCAAAGAAACAAGTAACTGAAATTGAGTTATTAATGTTAGTGTTATGTTTTTAGGGACGTTCTTAGTTATAAAAATGTGTAGCATCCATATAGTCAACGTCTGGTCTGTCCGCCTGTCCGCATATAACACAGCAAAAACTATCCAAATTAATGGTTTGAAATTTAATATAAATCGTTGCAAAATTTTGTCGAGTCATTTCAAATATTATGAAAATGGAATGAAAATTAAAAAAGATATTAATAAAAGTTTTTTTCATTATTTAAATCCTATCATACGTAATTAATTCAACGACGTCCCATGATAAGTAATGATTCTACGTTGCTATGGGGATTACGTGCTATTTAAGATGGGGTTATATTATTTTCGTATTACTGAATTTAATATACAGAATCGTAATAAATTTTGTATTCATGCATTTTTGCATAAGAGTGCAACAGCTATTGCACCAAGATCTGAATATTTATAACACTAGTTATAGTACGACCGCGCCTCATTTTCCACGTTTAAATGTACAACTTCCGACTTTTTTTATATTTATATGAAATGCAGCACAAATTTGAGCATATATTTTTATGTCTGGTAATAGATTTAACAAAAAAAATTAATATTTAATGTAATTTTTTGAGTTTTTTAATTTTTTTCCTAAAATTCAATATCCGTTTAAATTTCTGTACTGTAATATGGATTTTGTTTGAATTTTTATCTTTTCATCCAAAATATTCGCAAATTTGAAATTCCGAAATGTCGTTTGTATAGAATGATTAAAGAAATTTTCCAAACGTAATTATTGTAAGTAATAATAAATGAAACTGAGTGTCTTTTCGGTTAATAAAAAATCCCTGCCGGCTGAGCTACAGGCGCAGGTAAATTTCGAATTTAAGTACTAATTTCACCAAGAAAAACTAAATCAAGATTAGAGATAAACCCAGTTTAACAATTTTATCTGACCGCATTTGACGAATTTTTAATTTCATTTTTCAGTAAGAGTTGATTTTATAAGAATCATATTAAGGCGGTATTCAAAAAAAAATATTTTTCCACGCTCAACAACTCGAAATATTCTGGCATATTTTCAGGCTCATTTTTAAAAGTAAAAACATGAAACTTGCTGACATGATTTTTTGAAGAGATTTAAAAGCGACCTGTGTTTTTATTTTTCGTTCCATTAATTAGAACTTTATTTACAAACGATTATTTTTCTCAGTACGACCATTTTTTTTTTCGCTTCCAGCACTATCGCTTCAGGAAATTCAATTCGAAATTTCCACTTTGACAGCATTTTTTGAAATGTATTCTGCTTTTATCAAAAAAATCGGCAAATACAGCACATTATATAATTTCTGAATAAGAGAACCTGCCAATTGGATGCGTTTGAGAGCAAAAATTAATTTAAGAATGAATCACAAAATAAGCCGTTTGGATTTGAGTGCACCCTTAATACGATCATTTTTTCGTCAACCCTAGTTAAGTTTAATTTGTTTTTGCTGTAAAAGTTGGTCCTATCAAAAACTCATTAACCCTTTATCTACTGACGGTACTTATAAGTACCACTCACTTTAAACTTTCATACCATAGTGAATATTACTAATATCTTAATGGTACTTTGCAAAAAGACTCTTTTAACTCCGCTTTATTCGGATGCATTTCAGCAGTAGGTCTAGGTTTGTTATTTTAGCGAGGAAGGAGGGTATCTTTGAAATAGTCGATGTGTTTTGTGCCGACATTTTGTACAGATTGTCATGTTCGTATTTTTTATTTCTGAAAACACAGTAAAGGATATAAGATAAGTGTTGGATTTTTTTTATGTGTTCATTATGATCTTAGAATACAATTTGACTAGCTATTTTAGGTGACCATGTATGTATTTGATTTAACAGTTGAATTACTCGGTGCTACTTATAAGTACCGTCAGTACACTGGGTGTTGAAGAAAAACTTCTTGTTTACTTTTCGTCTGTATAGTTATTCATCGTTTTCATCTGCTTTGAAATGTAATTACTAAAATGTAAGTGAAGTAATAACTTTCCTAGTATTTCTTTTCTGTTTCATTATTATTTTGCATAGGAAATGGAAAAAGTTGTGGCACCGGCTCTTTTTTGCTATGCTAGAAATGGCATATGTAAATTGATATGTTGAATATGTGGAGATGCGGGGGAACATGCTGTCACAGTTATATAAACGTCGCATAACTAAAAAGTTGCTAACAAGATCCGAACCTAATTCTGTTTTAACCCTTTCAGGGTAAAGCATTTTCAATGCTAAAGTGTTGAAATAAAAGATTGGCACCGGAATTCGTCAAAACATTTATTTGTAAATATGAAAAAGGCTATATTTCATATACTTATCAAATCGAAAATATTTTACCACAATTCTGGTGACGTTTGAAATACGTTGTGGGTTTTCTGTTACGATATTTTAATCATGGTGTACTGACGGTACTTTAAAGTACCACTTTAATTAATTAAACCTCTAATTAATTAAATACTTCACGGATGAATATTTTTTTATGTTAATCCTTTAATTTTCATTGTAGTAACTGCAAAAAAAATTGCAATAGATCATAAATGCATTAGATAAAGGGTTATTATGAAAATTCTAAATAATATGGAGGAGATGTGTAATAAATTTAAGGTGATTGGATATCTTGTGAATTGGCGAAGTTATGAATTATTTTCTTCTTTAACACCCCAATTGTTCTTCGTTTTTCTTTTTTTTTCTTTTTGCGGTAAAAGTTGGTCCTATAAAAATCTTGTCAATATAAAAGTTGCAGATAATATTAAGAAGATTTATAATAAGTTTAAGAGAATTCGATATCTTAAGAATTGACGAAGTTGTGAATTTTTTTTCTCCCTAAAACCCTATATTTTGCATCCCTTGAGCCCATTTTTAATTTTATTAAAAATCTGTGACACATAAATTTTTGCCCCTTTTCCTAGAATTATTTAATAATAACTTTAAACTGATTTCATATGTACTATAATTAAGAAACTCTGGGTTTTCTTCGGTTTTCGCAAAACCTCTCCCTATTTCCATCCCCTTTGTCCGATTTTGCCCATTAACGATTTTGCCCAATATTTTCTATCCCTTGATTTTCTGTATCAGTTTGGAAGAGATTTGTACAGAATTATGAAAGTTACAGTGTCTATAAAAAAGTGATAAATAGATATTTTAAATATAATTAATGAAAAATTATTGCATAACAGGCGTTAAAAGCAGCTCATATTAAATGCAACAAAATGCATTTCATCAATAAATAAAGAAATAAAAAGTTATTGATGAATTTTGAAAGAAATTCTTTATATTTTCAAAAACGGATGTCAATTTAAAGTAGCTAGATAAAATAGGAATATATAGATAAATAGATAGATATATAAAGTTTAAACTGGGTGTGGTTTTGGTTCTGGGAGTCGTAATCGGCGTAGATCTGCAAAAATATTTCAGAAATTCCAACATAGAAGGATTGTAATAGGTAGTATTCCTTACGAAATCTATTTTACTAGGTTGAGCAAAAAGTTCTGGGAAATTTGTGAAAGTTGCGTTGTTATGTGCAAATTAACAACAAAAGCAACAAAGACTATTCTTCAAAGTAGAGACAATAATAGCCCATGACTTTCTGCCATCGTTCTGCCAGAAACCGAATTTGTTGGAAGTACCATGGTGGCTCCTTGGAATTGAAAAACTCTTGACATGCTTCTTCGACTTCATTAAAGGATTCAAATCGACGGCCCTTGAACATGGTGTTATATTGATCGAAAGAGGCCATAATCGGATGGAGCCACGTCTGGACTGTAGGCGGGTGTGGAAGAATTTCGACGCCGTCCAACTGTGCAAACTCACCGATGGCTTTCACAATCGTTAGACATTTCCTCCAATAATGCCGGATCAACACACGCCAATCATACTGTTTAAGAGGCATTTTGGAACCGAAATTCCTGAACTCCTATAGATATACCTCTAGTACTCCTATATACAATACAAATTCTGGTAACTGTTAGATTAAAAATTTCCCAGAAATTTTTGCATCGTGTGATATATTGTGTTCTTAATCTCCCCAAGTCTAGATATGTATTCAATAGTTTAAAATCTCTTAATTTTAACTATGTAATCTTTATTTATAGTAATTTACATTTAATTTATTCATCTACTTTTCGTTTAACTTCAATTCGTTCTTAATTACGATTCTATATGGTACTTAATGTTTTTATAGCTCGTTCATTCAGTAAAAACCTTCCATTTCGTTTTTTTGACAATCAGCCAAGTTGTCCCAGCGCATTTTTCTCTCACTCTCTCTTTCAGTCGGGAAGAAAGCGCCGTTTCTTCATTGTATACACTTGGCGCGTTTGTTGTTTCCTTCCGTCTGCCAGATTGGCAATTTATCTTTGCTTGGCGAGTTTTGTGAGATGCTTTCACGCTCTCTCGATCTTTTTCGGCGTGTGCTGTTCAAAAAGTCAGTTCTAGTGTGTTTAACGTTCGGTGTAGGTCGTTTTGACCGTAATTCTTAGTGATGTCCACGATGCCCGGACCTAGTGTCCGTTCGGCTGTCAAACTCGTTATAGCTTTTTAACTTTAATCAAAAATTAAAGCATTGAATCTTTTTTCACAATCATACCCTTTGCTTTTATCATGTTGCCAATTTTTCAACCTAATAAACTCCCCTCTCAACTCAACCTAATAAAAGAAACTAAACTAATCAAAGTTCGCTTGAGAATAAATAAGACTAGTCTACAAATTGAAAAAATAATTTTCAAAATTAAAACTGCAATTAGTGTTTTTTTTTTTTTTGCCAACGATCCGCTGTCAAACTCGTTATAGCTTTTTAACTTTAATCAAAAATTAAAGCATTGAATCTTTTTTAACAATCATACCCTTTGCTTTTATCATGATGCCAATTTTTCAACCTAGTAAACTCCCCTCTCAACTCAACCTAATAAAAGAAACTAAACTAATCAAAATTCGCTTGAGAATAAATAAGACTAGTCTACAAATTGAAAAAATAATTTTCAAAATTAAAACTGCAATTAGTGTTTCTTTTTTCTTTTGTCAACGATTAATTTTAAAATGTAGTCAGTTTTCCTCCATCACGCATCCCATATTTGGTATACAGCATTGAGCAAACAAAACTGGGTGCAATTATGGATGGTTACAATTACGTGACAAAATAAATTACTATTGATTTTACATTCTATGTATCAGACAAAAGTACAAAAGACAGAATTCGTGCAGTTTTAATATTTGAGTACCATTTTTGTTTTTTTTTCAAATAGTAATCGTCGCCTTATTTCTGTCACTCTAAAATTTCTGTCTTTAAATAAACCGAAGAATACTTTTCAAAAATGCTGGTATGAATTGTGAAGAAATTGTATATTTTTGCTAATTCCTCTTTTCATTGATCAATTCTAATCTTATACGTGTCTCCCTGAGTTCTATGAAATAAAATACTGTATTATATTTTACATACTTACTTGTCACGAATATCCCTACAAATCATTAAGAATAACTATAAATCCGAAATTAGGATCGACCGAAACAGGTTTTTAAGACCGAAACCGAATTTTTGTAATTTTCTTATTTTTGGCCAAAAACGAAAGTGTCAAGAAATTTTTTTAAAGCAATTAATATACATAAATATACGTAATTACTAATTAATTATACATCTTTGTTAAGTATACATAATTATTAATTAAAATACGTGTGGCCCAAGTATGCTCTCTGTGCCTCTGACCAAAACTTTTTTATTTTGATATCAAATAAAATGCAATTAATTGATCAACGAGACAATGATTTTCTAATTATACGAATTTTATTTAATAAAAAAATGTTTTAGGTATACGTACCGCGACTTATCTTTTATAACTAGAACTTTCTCAAAGAGTATTTGAAATGCTTCTGCGGTTTCAAACTAAAAATTTTCTATTACTGTTAAGTCTGTATCTTGTAATGAACACGTGAAAAGCGTCTTCAAAATTTAGTCATATATGCATTGCTTGCTTTATAATTTGCACTCACGTCTTGAGTCAGTCATGTCTAATAATTATAAACAGTGAAGGTCATAACAATAAATAAAAGTGTCTCATTTCATACGATACAGTTTAAATCAATGAGAAGTGTTGGAAATTTCCGAATGAAGAAACGAGATTTTTGGAAAACAGATAGTTTCGGTCGAGTTTTGGTTCAGCCGAAGTTTTGGTAGCATTTTCGCCAAAAATTCGTTTTCGGCGAATCTCAGATTTTGGGCCGAAAACGAAAACGAATCCGAATTTTCGGTCGACCTGTAATTGTATATGCTAAGAAACTTTTGGTAACTTAAGAATAAAAGTATTATTTTTTTTAAATGTCTTTTTTCGTGAAAAGCTTAATAGATATATATTACTATTACATGTTCAAACAACACTGAAACACGATAGATATACATTACATGTTCAAACAACATTGAAATACAATAGATATATATTACATGTTCAAACAACATTGAAATACAATAGATATATATTACATGTTCAAACAACATTGAAACATGCAGTATTTCATATAAACTTAAACAAAGTGATTCCATGCTTATAAACAGGAAAGTACCCCCAGCCTTAATCCTTTTTCTTCGGACAGGAAATATATTACCGTAAAAAAAGAAATAAAAAGTTATGGATGAAATTTGAAATAAATTCTTTATATTTTCAAAAACGGATGTCAATTTAAAATAGCTTTCACACTATAATAGTTTTCAAGATTTTAGAAATAAAGTTTTAGCTATTTCTTAAATAAAGAAATGTTAGTACAAAAACTAAATAATTCGTTCATGGAAATAAATATAAAAATATTATTTTAGATGTCTTATTTATCTGTAAAATTTAAAAATTCACCAGTTCTTAAAATATGCTATAATTATGTACTTAACGAATTTTAAAATCACAAATGAAATTTATATGAAACTGCTTTTGTTATACACATTCTATTTTAGCATGAATAAATAAATAAATAAAAATAATGCGATATTACGTTATTTTGAAATTGTAACAAAACGTAAACATTTTGATTTTCTAGTGTACAGTTAGAAAATGCATTGTTTCAGTTGCAACTTTATAAAGTTAGCGGTAGCGCCTTTCTTATTCATATATAGCATTTTATTAAAGAATCATAAAACTATACAACATAAATCCTTTTAATGAATACTTCTCTAAGATGGGCGTTTACCTTTAGCCCTCTACATAAACCCCTGCCTATGATCTCGCAAAAACACAAATCCAATGTCTTTCAGGATGATAAACGATTTCAAAGGTCAAAATTGGTCCAACCATTTCCTTTATACCTCTTTTGACAAGAGGTAAAGTCGCAATAGGGACAAACACATAGCCATGTTTTCTACAACGATGGCTATGTAAACATTAATGTACAATGTAATTCATAAGTTTTTAACGGGCATTTATTATAGGTGTAAGGATTTAAAATATGCTTTCGGATTTAAAAAAAATAAAAGTGCCTATACGTGGGTGGTTCAATAATTATTGTCCCTAAGGTATATAAAATATTTGTACTGCGATGGTTGATCTGGAATATCGAAGCCTAATCTCTTAAATGCATATATGCTCAATTTCAGAACCGTAGCTGCTATATTAACATAGTTTTGGAGGGAGGGATGAAGTTTTAAAGAAATGTTTTTGGGGGAGTTTCTAAGAAGAGGCGTGAGGGTGAAATGCTGGTTCGGAACTTATGAGGCTACATTTGGACAGTGGATGAGATGTCATATTTCTATGGTCCCACGTCCAAACGACAGTAGTTACGTCTCATCCACTGTCACAAATCTAGCTCCATGCGCTAAAAATCAGCCTTTCAGCCCCCTCTCCCCCCTTACACTCCTTCCTATAAAACTATGCGAATATAGCAGCTACGGTTCTGAAATTGAGCATGTAGGCATCTAACACATTAGGCTTCTAAATTCCACAACAACCATCGCAATACAAATATTTTATATACACTAGGGACAAAAATTATTGAACTACCTTCGTAATATGTATGGCCCTATTCAGTATGCCTCTTTATAAAAGAAACATTTCAATCATATTATTTTTGGAACGATATAAATTAAAGTTTGCCCCGTAGATTTAACATCTGCATCCTCAAATTTGAACTATTACTAACTTTGCGAAGATTTGAGTTAAATGCACAAAATATAAACTTTTTGAGGTTACTTTGATGCAAGGAACTCGAATAATATATCGTAAGTACGTATTACAATTTAAAAAATGAAAGTTTGTACAATTTTTATTATATAGACGGCTCTTTATAGCAAAATAAACCGCATTTAAGTTTAAGGACGTTTACACGAATTAAAATGGCGTTTTGTTTTTATTTTTGCATTTATCAGAACTGGAGTTATAGCCATCATTAACCTCTTGCGCTCTGTGACGTACGCAGCGTACGTCATGCTATTTTGGTCACTTCTGACAATGACGTACACAGCGTACTTCATGATATCTGGCTATTTTTTAATTAGCCATTCCGAATTCTCACCAGAGTGTTTTAACTCTTATCTTTGCTTTACAAGATGATTGATTTTCCATAAATAAAAATAAAAGAAAACTACCAATTAAATATTTGTGGTGTAAATTCAAAACTTCTAAAAAAAAAAAAAAAAAAAAAAAGAATCCGCCAGATGCGGCAGCATTGGTGGCTAGTAACATACATTCTCTAATAGCACCAGAGCGTAAAGGGTTCAATTTTTTCTCGTCGTTCTATACATAAAACTTTCAATATTTTCCATAAATGTCAGAAAAATATCTTATAATGGAAATTAATAATTGTAATGTAATGCTCAAATCTTATAAATTTATATTCATAACCTAATAAGATCAGTTGAATGAAAAGTGAACTCTTCACATTAATAACTTATAACTTAACTTATGCTCATAGATTCATGACTTTTTCTCCAGCAACATCTTTCAAAATGTTTATGCATTTTGGAAGGCTACAAACCTTATGAACAGAGGCTACTAGCCATGGATATATAAATACATACCCAACACTTTTTTGCATTTTGAATTGTTTTAAAACGTTCACTTTCAATGTCATTTGATACATTTTTGGTGTAAATTTATCACAAAATTTTAGTTACATACGTTTTAGTTCTTGCTATGTAAGGTTTTTAATAACAAGTGGGTAACGAGTGTTTCCTTTAATATCTCTTTTAAACCACTTTATCCATAAATTAATAAATCAAAATTGTTAATGTACAATTAATAAATCCTTACATAAATGGCAGCACCATTATATTTAACTTTAAAATAAGTAAAAATTATTTTAAAATCAAATTTTAAATGGTCAAGCAAAATTACTTAATTAAATTAAAAAATCCTAATATTTTTAAATTTTGCAATTACAAAAATTTATCAGAGACATAAATTTAATCTAAAATTTTTAAATGCAAAAAATTGTTTAAAACATATTTAAAATGCTGAAATAATAATAGAAAAAATCCATATTCATACTTTCACTTTCCAAACACTCACTAGATGGCGTCAAAAAAGGATGTTAACATTTGTTAAAATACAAAAGAAAAAAGAAAAAAAGAACCTTTTAATTCCTGATTAATGCTTATAAACATAAATTGAAAAAAAAAATTGACCTTAGAAGGCTGTTATTTCAAAAAATGTCACTAAATGGCAGCAAAAAACAAAAATATTCCAGATGACAATATCTGTATTCAATTAATCATTAAAAATCAGGAATTATTCATATTAAATATAGATTTGATTATATCATCTGAAATGTTAAAGATTAATTGTTATAAATGTGCATTTTTTTAAATATATAAGTGAATAATTCTACGGATATTTTAAAATTGATATTACGGATTTTTTTCTGTCTGAAAAAAAGAGATTTTAAAAATTACCTCTGCGCAAAACAAAATAAAATAAGCTACTAAAATGACCAGCAAATCTCTTTTAATTAAAACCATCTGAAAATGATGCGTAATAATAATCAAAAAGTTTCGAACCCACAATCTCTCGCGTGGAAAACTGAACGCTTTACCACTGTGCTATGGACCGTCTGCGATATACGCTGAAATTAAATTATGTTTTGAAATTGAAAAAGAACGAATTCATTTAATTAAAAAAAAAAAAAAAAAAAAAAAAAAAAGGTAGGCCCAAAAGGTAGCGCTGCTAAGCAGGATTTTTGACGATTTCCGCAATAGCTATATCTCAAGAACTAATGCACGGATTTTCATAAAACTCCAGATTCAGTTAGTCCTTGATATGAATTGGTGCCGATTACGATTTGGTCTAAATCGTCCTACTGGTGTCGCTGCTATGCTGCTTTTTTCACAATTTCTGCAATATCTCTATTCAAGAACTAATGCACGAATTTTCATCTAACTTCAGATTCAATCAGTCGTTGACACAAGTTGTTGCTGATTAGGTTTTCGTATCAATCTCCAGTAGGTGACGCTGCTGTGCTGGATTTTTCACGATTTTTGCAATAGCTCTATCTCAAAAAGTAATGCACGGATTTTCATCAAACTTCGGATTCAGTTAGACGTTGACATAAGTTGTTGCTAATTAGGTTTTGGTGTAAACAACCAACAGGTGGCGCTAATGTGCTACATTTTGCGTGATTTGCACGATTTTAGCTATAGTTATATCTCAAGAACTAATGCACGGAATTTCATATCTTTAAAATCATCATGATGGGCATAGACTGTCGTTTAATTTTGACACTCTTGATATTGCTAGCGAATCTTGAAGTATTAACATGTATGAGATAGAAGAAAGTTTTGGGATTGGCAGTTCCTACTAGTCAGTAAATGTTTTTATTATCAAACTAATAGGCGTCCGAGAATATTTAGTCCACATTCTTTTATACTAATTTTTTCCTTTCTAAAAGCAATTTATTTTCTAATACCAACAAAATAAAAATATTTTAAAAATATATGTTGTCGCTAACATCGTTTAAAATACAAATTTATATTTTCCCTCAATCGAAATCTTGTAAGCATAACACATAATTTTATTTTCATTCTACATCAAAAGGCCACAACTAGCCAAATATGATAATCCAAAATCAAAACGCTTTATCGAAAAGTTCTCTTCCCATTCCTCTGTTCTCCAAATTGCAAAAATAAACTTTTCTGACCACTCGTGACTCATTTATCACAGCCGTCTTCTCCTGATGGTTGAATATATTACACTGATTCTGAGCATGAGGCCTACCAGTTTACAACCTAAAGTATATGCTTTCTTGGAAGTCAAGGGCGCAATCACAGTCTAGAAGAGATTATAATGTCTGTGTGTGCAATCTCTTTCGAAAATAATTGGATGTACCAATCCCAAAACTTTCTTCGTAATGAAATTTATTATAATCAATAGTTTTTCTTTATTTTATTGCACATCAGCTGTTTGCGAATGGCCGGCATAGCAGGATACGAAGTTTCCGCCGCTGCATGAGCCTACTATGTACAATAAAACTTCGAAAAATCGAGAAAATTATACAAAAATCGCTGTTACAGCGCCTCCTTCAGCATTATTACAGTGCCGGCAGAATATTTCGAAATTCAAGGAGGACCTGCTTGCCATAGCTGAAAACATAAATCTGAAATTTGGTTTAATTCTTCATTGTTTTTTGGTTCATAACTTCATACACTTTTTGATGGTATAGTAATGAAAATACTAGAAAAATCGCTATTTCAACGCCCTCTTCCGGTGGAATATTTCCAAATTCAAGGAGTGCCTGCTAGCTATAGTCAAAAACATACACAAAAAATTTGGTTTAATTTTATACATATTTCATGCACTTTTCAATGATAAAATATTGGAAATTGCACAAAAATCACTATTGCAGCGCCTTCTTCCGTCGAAATATTTCCAAACTGAAGGAGGACCTACTGGTCATACACAAAAACATACACAAACAATTTGGTGCAATTCAGGCATAACTTCATACACTTTTCGATGGTAGAATGGCGACACATGAACAGACAGACATTTTGTATAAACATGCTTTGGGGATCTGTGACCCCTAAAACGTATAAATCCGTCGAAAACTGGAAGTTGAAAAAAATTCAAGAAGAAAGAAGAAAGGGTAAAAGAATCCAAGGCAACAATAACACAGGAAATGATCATTCTTTATTTACCTTCTGTCCTAGCCACACAAGAAACCACAGGGCGACTCATAACTCATCCCACAGTCCGCATAAGTCAATGCGGTGCCTACATGTAGAAGAAAATCCTTTGTTTTAAAGTTTGCTTTTGCTACCCACTCGTTAGATAGGTAGGTTTTTGTTCACTAGTGTATATCTTAGTTAGGCACCCCATTCTGTGTAAAATTTCAGATTCTCCAAGAAAAGAAAATTAAATTTGTTGCGTGGTGTGCTAGAAATTTCATGTTATTTCAGAATTCTTTTCCAAAACCTTATAATGTTATATATTATATATATATATATATATATATATATATATATATATTTGCAAATAAAGATTAGGGTGTCACCCGGGGCGGACCCCCCCCCCCCCCGCTCCCCCCCCCCCTTTAGCTACGCCAATGCGACTTTGTAAATCATTTCAAAATAAAACTTTATAATCAACAAACTTTTTTAATCTTTCTCTTTTTCGGAATTCAAATATTAATACAAAAAAGGTACAATTGCTATTTGTACCAGTGAATAAAAATGTATAATCAAAGATCATACCTATATGCACTATATTCATACATATAATAACAGAAACAGAGAGAGATAAGGTAGATATAAAAAATGTCGTACTTATATAACAAACAAAATTTGCATTTCAAATGTAGAATACCCCCTTTCCCTCCTTTATCCCTCAAAAATTTTATATTTTTCAGAGTTTATTACAAAGCAATCTTTCAAGATCGAAATATCGCTGAAATAAATTTCTACAGCTGCATATATTTTTTATTTATTCATAGCCAGTTGCTATCGCGTGCATACGTCTTTCACAATTTATTAGTGTTATTCTTCGATTATTATTTTTTTCCCAAATTTCAATCTCAACATCTATTTTGAAACAAAATAAAACTCAAGCTTTTCTTTCCCAATCTTACATACAAAGTGTTTTCTTTTATATTTTCTGCTGAACAATCACTTTCCATTCGCTGTGTTCTCGTGTAAAATAAGTTGTTTTATATTTTCTAATAAGATTTCTGAGATTTTTTTCAAAAAGCTTTAAGTTTATTTTGTGTTATTTAATCAGTTTAAAGTATATTGTAAGCCTACCTGATTTTGAAAATATTGCAGAAACACACATCACTATTGCGTTTTGCGTTTGGATCCTGTCAGTTAATACAGTATTAAAATTCAGTCGATGAAATCCATGAATATTGTATTTAATTTAAGTAAAACTTGAATAATATGGAATTTTTGCTATTATTATTTCATGAATAAAAAATATCGCCTTTTATTACATCTAGTCTCACTCGCAAATATATTGTCAATTAAAATATGAAAAGCTTTTTCCCATCAAAAAGACTTTTTAAAATGACTGTACCGATATATTACGTTGGTGTACTATAGTGCGTCCCAAAAGTATATGGACATGCGATTTTTCGAAATAATAGTTCAAAAAATGAAGCCATAATCACGAAAAAAATAATAAGCATATGTAATCATAATACAAGTTTGTGACAACAAAGAAATACAGTATAGGTTTTACAGAATTTTTGTAAAAAAATAAAAATCAAAATAGACTGTCCCAAAAATATATGGACTTTTCGATCCTTTCCTTTGAATTATCATGAAAACCCTATCAAGTATGGTCCAAAATAATGTTTGGAGAATTTGTGGCTGTAAAGAGACCCAATTCTGCTTTTCTTGTTGCTTTAATTCCTGAATAGTAGAAAACTAACGACCATGAGCATACAAATCTCGTGCAAGTACTTCCCAAAGGTTTTCATATGGTTTTAGGTCTGGGCTGTTGGCTGGTCAGTCTATAACAGTTACTTGATTCTGCGTAAACCAATCTGTTGTTGAGAAGAAGGTGTAAATCGACGAATTGTTCTCTTGAGATTTTCAGTTTTTCCTTCCTAAAATGTTTCCGAATGGAAGTAGATTGCTTTTAAGGACATTTTATTAATTCTCAGAGCACTGTCGACCATTAAGAAAAGCAATATTCATTGTTCCGTTGGAATAGAATACGCCACACACCATGATAAAATACCTTCCTTGTTGTAAACTCATGAACTCGCAAGATTCTCGTCGTAGATCATACCAATAGTTTGCCGAGCCACCAGAACCATCCAAATTGGGTTTTTTTTCGTCACAGAAGAAAACATTTAACTATTCATCTTGCCAAGGCGTGTGTTTTTTAGTTCAAAGAACGCGTGCATTTCTATGGTGCACTTTCAGCATAGATTCCGCGCACGTTCTGCGATATTTGTGGATTTTTCATACCTGTATGCAACGGGAATAATAGATCTCGTAATAGGAAACGCTAAAGTCTTCGAAATTTCACGAAAAAACTTCTTTTGGATTGAAACTTCTCGAAACTTCTCTCTGGCTTGTCATAGAGTTGCTTTTTTTGGTCGACCTGAACGTTGTTTTGCAATCGCATTGTCACTTTTTGATAAAATTTCATAAATTCCGTATCTGTTACCCTTTATGTGTTTAGCAATATCAGAAATTTTAACATTTGAGTCTTTAAACGCCAAATTTCAGCTATATCGGCAGCAGAGAATTGAACGTTGCGAGGCATTTTTCCACTATTCTATAATTGAAGAATGAGCAGTGATTTTATATTTCGCAGTGGGTACTTCACATGTACAGGACGCAAAAAATACAATTTCTTTTGATACGCTGGAAATAAAAGCAGTTCTCTTCATTGTCCATATATTTTCGGGACAGCTTATTTTAAATTTTATTTTTTTACAAAAATTCTGTAAAACCTATACTGTATTTCGTTGTTGTAACAAACATAAATTATGATTCCATATGCTTATTATTTTTTTCGTGATTATGGCTTCATACTTTGAGCTGTTATTTCAAAAAATCGCTTGTCCATATACTTATGAGACGCACTATATACTGTACATTATGTTGTATTTACCAAAAAAGAAAAACGATTTTTATATTTACACATGTCCCATTTCCTTTTTTATTGAAACTGATGAATTTTTAAAAAATCTTAGCCTTAACAGGTGCTTCAAGATGATTGAAAATGTAAGTAGTTTTTCCAAAATTTTCACAATAACATTTTGGTTAATAATAATTAGTTCTGCTTTAAGGCTGTCCTCAAATCCAAAAGAGCAATTTTATGACATAAGTTTTATTTTATTTTTGCTCGGAAATGCATGAAACTAGCAGGTGCTAGTTCTGAACGCATGAAACTAGCAGGTGCAGCAACTTCAGAAACTATGTAATCGGACTGTGTTTTCCTTTTTTTTTTTGTTTTTTTTTTTTTGAAAACGCAATAGATCTTTCAGAAAATACAATCAAAGCGGGTGTCTTGAACCGAATTTCCGTGCGAAGGAAGAATAGTCACTCAAAGAAGGGTGCAAGAGTCTTTGTCACGTGATCGAATTCACTTATAACTGAATAGGTAATTTATTTATCAGAAAATGGAAAGCACAGTTCGATTCCAAATCGCTTCCATAGTCAGGCCCTCCAATTTTATATCTTTCGGTTAAAAAATGAATTTGTAAATGTGTCAAAACGTTTTGCGCTTGTTCAACAGAATAGTTGAAAACTTAACTTTGGAAAAAATTTAAGGCTGTAATTTAGAAATAAGAAATAAGAACAGCTGAAGAAAGACCATCAAACTGCTTTAACCTCTCAAAATATTACGGTGTAATAATAAAAGTCTTAATGGGATTTTTGATAAAGCGCGCCCTGAACGAGATGGAAAACGGCTGCTACAGTCTTACAAGTTTAAGTTAGTTTTTTTTTCACTTTTCATTGTGGTTAAAGCTTGGTTGAATTTTTCTATTTTTCTATCAGCAATCCTCTTTCTTTATTCTTTTGTTATAGTATTGACAACTGTAAGATTACAGAATGACCATTCTGATAATCAAAAGGAATATTCTAGATAGCAGGATCACCAGCAATAAAATATAAAATTATAAAATAACCTGCTTAAACTGCTTAAAAAAATTACATATACATTTTGACACAAAGTTATCTATTTCTTTGAATCAAAAATCAGATCCAATTTAATTTATTTTATTTGTTTATTTATTTATTTGGTATGTAACTCTTTGTAGCAATCCTCCTTCTATAATCTTTCAGTTATACCATTGACAACTGTAAGTTTTTTGACTACAGTAAGACCCTGCTGATAATGAAATAGAGAGTAACATAGGAGGATCACCATCAATAAATTAGGAGGATATATTAAACTGCCAAAAATTTTGATGTGCATTTTGACATGAAGTTAGCTATTTCTTTGTATCAAAAATTTGATGCAATTCTATTTCTTTGTATGTAACACTTTGTAACAATCCTCTTTCTATATTCTTTTTGTTATACCATTGAAAACTATAAGATTTCTGACTGCAATAAGACCCAGCTGATAATCAAAAGAATTATTCTACATAGCAGGATCACCAGCAATAAAATCGAATGATATATTAAACTGCTTAAAAATTTAGATGTGCATTTTGACACAAAGTTATCTATTTCTTTGTATCAAAAATCAGATCCAATTCTATTTCTTTGTATGTAACACTTTGTAACAATCCTCTTTCTATATTCTTTCTGTTATATCATTGAAAACTATAAGATTTCTGACTGCAGTAAGACCCTGCTGATAATAAAAAAAAATATTCTACATAGAAGGATCATCAGCAATAAAATCGAATGATATATTAAGCTGCTTAAAAATTTAGATGTGCATTTTGACAAAAAGTTATCTATTTTTTATTAAAGCATATAAATTAACGTCTGAATTCCATTTATAATTAGTAAAGGTACACATATATTAAGACAGACTTTAAATACAATTAAATACAATAAACCCAACTGGAGTGAAAAATTAGCCGGGGCCAGGGCCCAGGTTCGATTCCTGGCCCCGTCTAATTTTTCACTCCAGTTGGGTTTATTGTATTTAATTGTATTTAAAGTATGTCTTAATATATGTGTACCTTTAATAGTTAACTATTTTTTTGTATCTTCTGTTATACCATTGAAAATTATAACATTTCTGACTGCAGTAAGACCCTGCTGATAATCAAAAGAATTATTCTACATAGCAGGATCACCAGCAATAAAATCGAATGATACATTAAGCTGCTTAAAAAATTAGATGTGCATTTGACACAAAGTTATCTATTTCTTTGTATCAAAAATCAGATATTTTTATTTTTCTTTTCTTTCTTTCTTGTATGTAACTCTTTGTAGTAATCCTCTTTCTATATTCTTTCTGTTACACCATTGACAACTGTAAGATTTCTGCCTGCAGTAAGGCCCTGCTGATAATCAAAAAGAGTATTCGAAATAGCATGATCACCAGTAATGAAATCGGATGATATATTAAACTACTTAAGAATTAGATGTGCATTTTGACGCAAAGTTAGTTTTTTTCTCCCTCTTCATTGTGGGTTGAAACTTGGTTGAATTTTTCTATTTTTCTATCACTAATCCTCTTTCTATATTTTTCTGTTATAGTACCGACAACTGTAAGATAACAGAATTGCCATGATGATAATCAAAAAGAATATTCTAGATAACAGGATTACCAGCAATAAAATCGGATTATATATTAAACTGCTTAAATAATTGCATGTGCATTTTGACACAAAGTTACCTATTTCTTTGAATCAAAAATCACATCTATTTCTTTGTGTGTAACGGTAAACGTTTCCTCTAATAAAAAATTTAAACGCTTAGAATCACAACTATTTTTTTTTTTTTTTACTTGAAATTATTAGTCTATCTTTAATTTTTTGCTGAAGCCTGCTCGTCGCTCAGTTTCCGATTTCCCTTTGGTAATGTTAAGTCTATGGGCGTTCGATGCATTCTTATATTTAAAATATCTCCTCGGGATATTAATATATTTTAATTAATTTTTCAACTACTTTTCAGCAGTGAAATTACGTTGGAAATTATTGAATATTAAAGACGTGAATTATCACATTGCTAACCAAGCGTAAACCAACAGAATGAAAAATGTCCAAGCCGGGAATCGAACCCGGGCCCCTGGAATAGATCTCCAGTCCTCTACCATTAAGCCACAAGGACGGTGCCCAGCTTAGCATATCTCACTCACATAAGTTGGTATGACTGCTACCGCAGTTATCAGATGGAATCGTCTTCATGAGCACACAATCTAGCGGCGTAACATGAGACGCAAAGGAAGATGTCTGTGATATCTGACGTCGGTGAAGATGCTGGCTTAATGGTAGAGGACTGGAGATCTATTCCAGGGGCCCGGGTTCCCGGCTTGGACATTTTTCACTCTGTTGGTTTAAGCTTGGTTAGCAATGTTTCACATCTTTAATATTCAATAATTTCCAACGTAATTTCACTGCTGAAAAGTAGTTGAAAAATTAATTAAAATTGTATATTCACCGATGCTGGGTTCCTTTGCGTCTCATATTACGCCGCTAGATTGAATGCTCATGAAGACTATTCCATCTGATAACTGCGGTAGCAGTCATACCAACTTATGTGAGTGAGATATGCTAAGCTGGGCACCGTCCTTGTGGCTTAATGGTAGAGGACTGGAGATCTATTCCAGTGGCCCGGGTTCGATTCCCGGATTGGACATTTTTCACTCTGTTGGTTTACGCTTGGTTAGCAATGTGATAATTCACGTCTTTAATATTTTTTATTTCTGTTTTCTGTGTGCTCTTCTCAAAGGATATCTCATTTTTTCTTAGTCATCAAACTATTTCTAAAATCTATGTTTAATTTAATATTATATGTGTTAATAGAGTATGAACTTGGAGTAAGATTTTAACACTTCATATAAAAGTAAGCATAGATTTTTAGAGCTAAGAAAAAAAAAGAGACATCCTTTAAGAAGAGTACACAAAAAACAGAGTTTAAAATATCCATTTTCTGAGAAGATATTTTAAATATAAGAATGCATCAAATGCCCATCGACTTAACATTACCGAGGGGTATTCGGAAATTGAGTGATGAGCAGCCTTAACAGGAATCGTACACTGTAAAAAAAAATCTGTGAAGTTACTAAAGTTTTTCTAGGAAACTGGGATTCCTAGAACTTTTCATGTAACGGCAACAACAAAATTTCATGTAACAGACACACTTTTGCGCCGAAAATCAAAAAATCTGTAAGGTTACTAAGAATTTTTTTGGAAACTGGGATTCCGAGAATTTTTCATGTAACTGCAGCCAGGGTTACAAATAAAAGTTTAGTAAGATTACTGAAATTTTAGCAGATTCATTTGTAAAGTTACAGATTTTTGTAGCTTTACAAAAACTAGTTATGTAGATTTGCAGCTTTTTTCGTACAATTACAGTTGAAAGTTTAGTAAGCATGTAACTTTACATCTGTACACCTACAGATTTTTTTTTACAGTGTATAGTAGGAAAATGCTAAAACCAATATTTTAGGGGCACAAAACCACACATAATCACAAAACTTTCTTGTTGTTGTTGTTGGGTAGAAAATCTCCTCATTTATTTTACTGTAAAAATACAAGCTCTTTAAAAATATCAAATTTTGTGATGGTTCTTTGCACGTTAAAAGAGTATAGTTCCCAGCTTTCATGTATATGTTTACTATATTCTTATGTATAAATGTACGTATACCATTTAAAAAGAATAGTGACTAGTTCTGACAATTTTCAGAATTCCCGTAAACTTTTCTTCTATACCATTTCTGTATAGGGATTTTACAACGTAGAAACAATTAAATTCTAACATTTTACAAAGTAGGAATATTAAATTGAAAAAAAGGATGGGATCGATATATGAAAATGAGTAAAAATCTTTCTGCGAATTTGGACTGCGTAATTTTCCCTTGAAAAAAACACCACCTTTTTTTTTAATGTTGAAAAAAAATTGTAAAAATCGAAAAAAAATCGAAAAGTTTAGAGCTTAAAATGTCTAAATATGTTAAGCAAAAAATTTTTAATTAGACAAATAGAAGTGCAATGAAATCTGTAAAAATTAATCGAAAACAAATTTTAACATTTAAAAAAGATGATAAAAATAGAGACTGACAGATAGTTAACACATATTGGACCGCTGTCCTATAAATAGGACAGCTAATAAAACATTTTTTTAAATAAAATTGGTAAGGATTTTTTGGATGCATTTTGTTATGACGTCTTTAAAATACATATAAGTATAACATATAAACAAAAAAACAAGTAACCAATTAAAATTTAATTGAAAAAAATCTATTTAAAAAATTCTTTAAGAATTGTGATCTTATAATCTAGAAATTTACCGTTATTATTATCTTTTTATTGGAGAAATCATAGAGTATTTTTGTACAACATAAACAGTATTTTTAAAGTAAAATAAAATATTTGCTCATAAAATTAGTTTATGTATGCATTTTATATATCCTTACTATGTATCCTACTAATATGTCCTGTTTATAGTACAACTAGTTACTTAAAAAATTAAATACTTTTTTTCAAAATTTTGCTAGTATCTACTTAATTACACCATATTAATGATATAATTGAAGTTTTAAAATTTTAAAAATAATTAATCGGTGTGGTCCAATATGGGTTAAAGTAGAGATAAATAAGGATGAAGTAATGGAAACTATTTTTTTTTTTTTTATCGTTTGAGAAATACAAAAGTATTACGAAAGAAAAAAACTTGCGTCAAGCATAGATTATGAAACACTTTCCAACACATTCAGAATAATGTAACAAAACTTCACCGATTAATAAGTTGAAATATGATGTCTAATTAAACCATTTGAAAACGCATGAACACATTTGATAACCCAATTTCAGCAATTCCCATCTACAGTCGGAAAATTATCGAGATTCTTTGAGCAGCCCTGTATATGATTTATAGTTCTATCTATAAAATACATGCACACAAAAATTTAGTTCAGTTAGGAAATAATACCACACTTGAAAATTCTACTTCAGTAATTTCCTCTAATAAGTAGAATTATACGTGAATTCTTTTGTTCAGCATTGTATAGGACGTATAGAATTTATACACGACGAATAACATGTAAAAAAATAGTTAAATTTAAATCACATACCGAAATTGAGAACGTACTTCCATTAATTATTGCACAAAGACGGAACTGAAACCGATTTATTTTGTGTGTCCCTGTAAATGAACTATAAATGCTATGAATGCCATATTCTATAGCATTTAAGTTGTAGTGAAATTCAGTGGTTTATATCAATTTCGTTTGAAATAACGTAATGTCATTAAAATGCACTGAAAACGTTTTTTCCCCATTGATCATAATGTAACGAAATTACTTTGAGTGCCACTGTAAATTAACTATTAATGCTACACATATTCAATACCGAACATGCCATAGTAAACATCATTAACATATATCAGTTGCATGAAAATCCGAGAATATTTTCGCGTTAGAGCGTGGACAGACAAACACTTTTCAACTATGTTGGAAAGTGTTTAAAGAATAGCTGTACTAGTCACATTTTAGTTGAAAAAGACAAATGTAATAATTGATGACGGAATGTATAAGACTATGAATACTATTGTGGGTACAATAGTTTTAACCATTTGAATGACACTAAATATAAAACGGCAAATAAGATAAACCTGTACATACGCAATTCATTTTACAAAATTAAATGTATAATAACATTAAATCAAATTAAGACTGATATCTCATAAAAACTAGTAAATTAAAATTTAATTTTTAAAGTTGTTATTGACCATAAGTAGAGGATAACATATTCGCAATTTTTTAAGCCGATATTTTACACAATTTTTACATAAAATGTAACTCACTTTTTTTAATGAAAATTACTTATTTTATGTCTACAATATTGCGTGGAATTCTGCCTGTTTTTATAGATTGCAATCAGATTTATAGTGCGATCCGTAAAAAAAAGAAAACAAGTAATATAAAATTTCTTTTTTAAAGTCAATTCCTACTTAGGTCATCAAAGAAAAATTTAATATAATCCCTTAAGTTAATATTAGTTTTTGTTGCATTAAAATATCTCAAATTGTTAATTTTCTATAAGCCAGTAAACCCTATTGGTTTACAATGGAAGTCTATGGGAATTTGACAAAATATTAGAGATATCCCCAAGTTGGCGTCACTTTTGCGACTCACTTTGGTCGCCAAATTTGGCGATATATCGCCAAGTTGGCGACAAACTTGGCGGTATTTGGAGACAGAACAGGGTCTTCCCTATGGTAACCCCCCCCCCCCCCTTATAGATATGAAGATGCATTAAATGCTGTTCAATAACCAATGGCCGCCATTTTGTCTCCCATATTAAACTAAAGTTAATTAATTAAAATTTAATTAATGAATTAACATTTGAAAAAACTGTATTAACATCAATTGTCATCCAGTACAAGTTTTAAAAATTTTATTTCAACTTGATAGGATGAATAATAAGTATTTTATTAACGATTGAAAATTTGAACAAGATATATATATATATATATATATATATATATATATATATATATATATATATATATATATATATATATATATATATATATATATATATATATATTGCTTTTTTAGCTAGCTCTAAATTTTAATTTTTCTAGCTCCATTTCAGTTATAATTTACTACACCAGGGGGTATTTTTAGCAAAATTTTGACGATATTGTTAAACAGTTATTAATTAATTTAATAGTGCATTTTAAATAGTGTAATTACTATCTATTTATTTTATATTATATTAAATGTTTTTAACAAGGTATTTCAAAATTTATTTCAAAATGTATTAACTGCATCCTTTGGCATCAATTACTGTGACTTCTTAACTGTTTTATTCACCTTAATCTTTATGATATTCTGGTAGACATGTGCGCGTGGTTATTTGTAAAATACTGAAATATTAATCGGTATGGTGTTTATTATTTATATTTTATATCCTATAAATATTTAAATAGGTTTTATTGATTCTTCCATTTCATACTATTTGTTTCTATTCTGTTTTCATTTTTAATCAATTCACTTGATTTAAATGGTTGTTTGGGCACAGGGGAAAATAATTTTTAGCTTTAGCTTATTTTTCTCACAGAAAACAACCATTTTGCTTATATCATTGAATTCTGTGCCCTTGACAACGTAATTCAATATATAAGCTTTTCCATTTTTTGTCGGTGTCCACTTTTTTCTTTTTCTTCCATAATAATTCTTATAATAAATTATTATTATTTTTTTAATACTTACAGCTTTAATTCATAATAATTGACGTGGTTGGTTATGTTTAATTAATGGTTATATATATATATATATATATATATATATATATATACAGTGTGTCCACGTATGACCTGACGACCTGACCTACTTTTATTTTCGCAACTGTTGGTCCTAGATGCATACTTCCAATTACAAAAATGGTCAAAATTAGGCGCAGAGTTAAGATAGAAAGACAAAAAAACAAAAAAACGAATAAAACAATTTAGCGAAGAATTACAAAATCTAAATTTTTATACGGTCCCCTGGTCCTATAAGTTATATTTAGTAAAATTTTTCTGTTACACTGACAAGTAAGGCAAAAAAAAAGTCCCGTTATTCTACGATTAAAATTGACCGAGTAATAGCTGTTTGAAGTTGGAGCATATTTTTTGCTGCAAATTAGGGGTCATTCACAAATTTAGTAGAAATATAATTTCATCAGGTATATTAAAGAAATGTTTGAGAGTAAAATTAGCATTGCAATGTAAATTTGAAATCTTTAATCATTCTGACATATTAATGCAAAATATACAATTTGTACTGAACATATAAGAGGATAAGAATAACAGAATTTTTGTTAAATAAAAGGTTGAAAAACAACAGCCTGAATTTTTTACAAAAATGATACATATTTTAAAGTGCTGTTAGATTACACCGTCTTTCAAATTTTGGGTTGTGGCATGTTTTTTAGCTTTTGAAAATTGATTCACATGTATTTTTTAGCGCTGAATCCGAAAATGACCTTAACTTTAAACCATCACGTCAGGATTTTTCTCAAATCGCAAACTTCAAAGTTAAAAAGCTCAAAGTTAAAATTGATCCATCCTCCCCTCTCAAACTCATCGGACCCCTGAGCTGTTTAGCTGTAAGAAACCCAGTATAAGCCACAAAATTGAATAAATTATTGCTGAATAAAAAAATGAATAAAAAAGTCTTAATCTATTTTATAGTATCAGATTTCTTGCTATTTTTTAACCTTGAAATTTACGATTTGTGAAAAATCCTGACATGATGGTTAAAAGTGAAGGTATTTTTTTTTTTTTTTTTAGTGTTAAAAAATACATAAAAGCAATTATAAAAGTTAAAAAACACAACCATCGCAGGTTTATGTTATCTAATCTAAAACCATTTCTTTAATTTGTTGACGGTAATCTATCCGAAATTTTTTGTGTTATTCTCTAATATAAGTATGTATAAGATGATAAACGTCCAAAATCATACTAAAATTACATTGTAATCGAATTTAAGTCAGTATGTAAAATTTTACCTTTGATCGGACATTTGAAAGTCAATTAAAGTTCGAGTACAAATTTTAAACTGGAAAGACGATCGTTGCAAGTTAAATAAACCTTATGAAAATATAATTTTTGTTATAAGAAATCATAGCCTCAAATCCTTACAAAATACAACATATGTTAAAATGCAATTATTTTAACAAATCTGAAACTTAACTAATAAAGTTAATTCAATCGTAATAGTTGTACGCTATATTTCAAACCGCAGATATCTTGAAATAAGTTTAAGTACTTTATATACGACCCCTGAAAGCATGGTCGAAATCATGTGTTTTGATATGCAAAAAAGTGGTGTAAGTCATGCATTTCTAAGTTTCATAACTCGGTCAATTTCAATGTTAGATGAATGGGACTTTCTCTGTCTTACTTGTTAATGTCACAGTAAATTTTTACTAAATATCACTTATAGGACCGGGGGACCGTATAAAAATTTAAATTTCGTAATTTTTTAATAATTGTTTGTCTTGACCCAAATCGCTTTAAAAATAATTCTTTACCTTATTTAAACCATTTTTGTAATTGGAAGTATGCATCTGGGACCAACGGTTGAGAAAATAAAGGTCGGTCAGGTTATACGTGGACACACTGTATATAGGGAGAGTGTGAAGTAATAGTAGGAATTGAAAAAAACGGTACTTTATGATAAAAAAATTTCAGTGGTAAAGCTATATATACTTCAGTAAAATATTCGAAGTTTGTGTCTATGCGATTATTTTTCAGCTGATTTGAACATGAACGGCAAGACAAGAAATAACTAGCGTACTGTCTTTATACAAAATTTACATCCATCAAATACACTTTAATAAATGAACTAATAATTATAAAAATTGATTTTCTCATTCGAAATTTATGTGCAAGATAAAAGAAAATACAAAAATATATCTAAAAGTCAAATATATGTTTTCTTTTTTGCAAAACTTTGTTCCATTTCATCCTAATAATTTGTTCTTAAAATAATTTCATTAAAAAAAATGTAATACACATAGTTGTTGAAATTCATTCCACTTTTGGGAAGAACAAAGAGCTTGTGCTAAGAGATTAAATCCATTAAATAGTACATGAGGAATTTTCAAAAATAAAACTTTTTCAATTATATCTGTTTTACGCTAGAAAAAAAGATGTATGATCAAAGACGGTAATTATTACAACAACAAAAAAATAAAAATTAGTTCTTCACAAATATTTTTTCTGTTAGACTGTGTAAATGAAATACATCACAAAACTATTCACGGACATTTACTAGAAAAAATTCTAAAATCTCCGTAAAAAATTTTATTTCGCGGCACACAAGCAGCCGAAAAAAGCAATTCGGTTGAAAAATTCAGTTTTATTTCTTGTTAATGCAATTGTTACATTCTCAAAGAGAATGAAATCCATGTATGAGAAACTGTACATGTTTCGTTCCTCCACCTGAACAAAGAATTTAACAAACACATTAGCGAAGTGTGTTTACTGAACAAATCAGAACAATGAAAGACCCTTCAAAATGGGAAAAATATCAAAATAAGGAATAGTTTTGCAGGAAGTGATTTACTTCTGCAGACTGAATTGTCTAGCGATGTAAAAATCAATCGCCCCAGAGTATTAAAAATACTCAATACTTTCGAGCGTTGTTCCATTTCATTTTAATAAATCACAACGTAGCTCTATTTCATCCTAAAAAAATTAAATCATTTCTTTAAAAAAAAAGTAATGAAAATGATTGTCAGAATTCGTTCCACTTTTCTAAAGAACAAACTAAGAAATCCTATCTTAGTAAAAATCGATTAAATAGTGCATGAGGTATTTTCAAAAATGATACTTTTTCAGTTATATCAGATTTACACTAGAAAAAAAAAGATTTATGATCAAAGAGTATAATTATTACAACAACAAAAAATTAAGGTTACTCCTTAACAAATATTTTTTCTGTTAGAATGTGTATATGAAAGGAATCACAAAATCATTCACAGACGTTTACTAAAAAAATTTCAAAAATATCCGAAAATCAAATACGTTTCACGAACCAAAAGCAGCAGAAAAAAGCAATTCGGCTGAAAAATTCAGTTTTATTTCTTGTTAATGCCATTTTTACATTCTCAAACAGAATGAAATCCATGTAAGAGAAAATGTACATGTTTCGTTCCTCCACCTGAAGAAGAATTTACAAACACATTAGCAAAGTGTGTTTACTGAACAAATCAGAACAATGAAAGGCTCTTCAAAATGGAAAATAATCAAAAGAAGGAATAATTTGGCAGGAAGTGACTTACTTCTGTGGACTGAATTATCTAGCGATGTAAAAATCTATCGCTCCAGAGTGTCCAAAAACAAAAATTGTAACGACGTACAAAATGGCAAGAATAAAAAAAAAAAAAAAAGAAAAAAAAAGTATAAGAAGAAACTTCGGAGATTTAGTAAAACTGTATAGATATCTGATGTAGTATTATGACGTATGTAAACATTTTCATTGCTTCACTCAGAAAGTATCCTGTAGCGATTCCTTTTTGATTTACGACCATTCATTGTATTTTGTTTTGTGCTTCTCAAGTTAGATTCTCCTAAATGTATGTACTAAACTTTTTATACTTCATATATTTAGCGTCGAATATTTGTTTATAAAATTTAGAATATAGATGGATAAATGAATATACCATCACTTTATTAACCGACTTTCATCAAAGGAGGTTATACAATTTGTCTCTATCCTTTTTCTGTGTTTACATTCACGCATAACTCTTGAACGGAGAGTCAGATTTTCTTTTTGGGGGGTGGGTGGGGAGAGTTCCCACTCTGCAGATGATACCGTTTCAATATCATTAGAATTTAAAAATGATATGTTATTTTCTATATTTGTTTTTCACTTTATAGGCTTTAACTTCCATAAAAATTTACCAAATGTCATAGAACTTTAATATGGTGATAACGTACACTCCACTATGTTACGCTTTTATAACAATCGTTGTATCATGCAAACTTTTTTACTGGAAAACCTGAAAAGTTTTAATATATCATCGTCCACTGTGCGTCAAAATAAACGATATTGGAAACAATGACACTTAAGATGAATATGGATTACAGTCCAGGATCGCGTCGAGTAACCCGATTTTACCCGACCTGCGGTTTGGGTCGGATGGCGTGCAATAATTGTTTTCGTTGTAGGCCTGGTGAATTCTAATTGATTAAATTCGGACTGAATAGTGCCTTTCTCGGGTCGTTTTTGGTAACCCGTTTATTTAAATGAATGACCACAATATTTTTTAGGATTAAAAAAAAAACTATGTATGTATTTAAATATAAATGTATATATATGTTTAATTTTCAACTTTAAAGATAAAATTTATATTACAAATATAGAGTTTTGTTTAATTACGTTAAAATTTGCATTTGGGCTAGGTTTCGGCTTCGCTTCAAAAAGATTTTTCGGGTTTGAGTCAGTATAATCAGACTTTGCAGGATTCTAATGCGAATAACAACACATAATTGTCCCAAAAACCCGAAGGCAAGAAACAACACCTTGAAGTTGGTTTTGTATTTCGTTAAAAATTATTTTTGTTAGCACATTTTTTCTGGGAATCGTTTATAAAATGTGTCATTTATTTCATCAAAAGAAGATTAAAAATGTTTCACAGTTTCTAATAAACAAACAGACTGATTTGCGGCTATTATTATTATTATTATTATTATTATTATTATTATTATTATTGTGACTTGTGGTTTTAGAGTTCCCATAACTCTCTCCACCTAGCAACAGGATTCGGTCAGCGGTTTCCATAAGAAACTTGTAACCTCAAAGCCGCAGATGGTATTGAATTTGCTGATGCTCAGCTTTGCATCCTTTTTGCTCGGGAACAATTAACAACCAAAGTTCAGATTTCATTCCGAAGCGACGGAGTTTGGACGTACTTTTCTAGTTCTAGACGAGAGCAGAAGCCGATATGAAGTCTCCAATGCTACGGGCGTATGCCGCAGAAAACCCGCTACCCTCCCGTACTTGTAAATATAATATTAACTTAATGTGTAAATTATAATCCAGAACTATTAAATTCCTTTATTTCATTAATTATGGCCTTATTCTTATATCGCATGGGGGCGTCGCACAGTGTAAAATTTTGCAAATCTAGCGGGAAAAAAGTCCAAAAATCGACTTGCAGTAATTTCACTTTTAGATATTTCAAATAACATCTAACATATTGGAGAAAAAAAAAATGTAAAGTGAGAGCAGCCTAATTCCACAACAACACTATCAAAAATCGGCTTAAAAACCAAATTTTCTTTTAACCTTTTTAGAATGGCGATTCTGTAGTTGTAACTGCCATTGATATTTTTGGGCTAAAAACATACTTATTTTGTAAATATTTTTTAATGATAGTATGGAATCTTTACAATAATGCAGATACTTTGTATTTTACAGTTACAATAGTTATTTAGAAGCATTATATTTTAAAAATAATTTTTTAAGTCAATATAAAAATTATTTGAAAATTTAATAGCATATGATAAACTTTAAAAAGCAGCCAAAAATTTTGTACACGCTTGCACATTGTAATATAATTTTGTTTGTAATTATGCATGCATATAGATATAGAATAAATCAATTTCAGCTGCCACTATTTGCAACTCTTGAATATAAGTAATTTTTTATCAGGTACGGAAGTGTAAATTTCAAAAAGAGAATTATATGAGATTTTAAAAAAATGTGTTACTAGACATGAATAATTCCCTGTTAATTCAAAAAATATCCTGATAGACTATGCATTACACAAATATAATCTTCAATATTGCTCATCTGTTATGTTAGACCAGATTAAGCGGCTGATCCATTCATTTATAATTGGCAGTAACCAAAGATGGAGAAACTGACATCGCTTAAAGAACGTTTTTGAAGTAAAATAAAAGATGGTCAGATTCGAATATTAACAATAAATATATTTACAGGGCAGAAGTAATAATTACTACCAGAAAAAGGTTGGACAACCAAAGAATTTTTTTTTTTTATTTAAGTGGAGCGAAATCAAAAGACAAAAGGTGTACTCGTTATTCCCGGAGCACAAATGAATAACCACGCGCCACGTGTTTAAAACTGAGACAATCTGGAAAAAAAGGATACTATGTATGTGCTAAAAAAATGTATCTGAAATCTTAGGGCTTATCGCAAAACATGCACAATTATGATTTATGGAATCCTCTTACATATTGGTTATAGATTTGATAAAAAGAAATAGCAGTTCCGAAAAATCTGAAGAAAAATAAAGTATCGCAGAAAGAAAAAAATATAATTGAAAGATTTAGACTTAAAAGAGAATTATTATTAAAAACTCCAAAACAAGGGCACGATAATATTAATGTAGGAAATAGAAAAAGGAAGATTTTTTAAGGATGCTGCAGTGGCCGCTAGCATAACAGGTGTTGATAAGCTCTTCTTGAGCGATTTGATGTAATTTTACATGGCATGGGGATACAAGATAAATATATCTTCCTTTAAGCATTACAAATCATGACATTAACATCTCAATAAAACTATAGAGCGGCTGAAACACCCTGAAGTTTTAACATTTATACGGTCACCGGATATACAAGCAATAAAAGAACAGCAAACAACGGCAAATGACAGTTATTCACTTTATCAGGGCTCGCACCGTTCCTAAAATTTTCGCACTTTGCTACCAGTATTTTAAATAAAAATTATTCGTGGTACATTCCTTTAACATCTACAATAGAACTATACAACAAAGATTATCGTTTTTATTTAGTGGTAGCAAAGTACGAAAATTTTAGGAACGGTGCGAGTCCTGCTTTATAACACTGGTAAATATAGCAGTATGTAATTAATTGCTATTTTCTTAATACAAGAAAACTCTTCTTGTTCAAAATAAATATGTACTGCATTTTAAAAAATCTGCACTGAATGCCATAACACTAGGCAAATGTCAACGTATGAAAATGACAAAACATCTTTTTATTGTGATTATGATGACGGAATAACAATGACGTAAATTTTAGAATGTAATGCGTAAATATATACAGTAAAATCTCCCTAATGCGACCACGTTCCGTTACAATAAAAATTTATCCCGAGAGAGGTGGTCTCTTAATGGAGGTCAAGTTTAAATCTAGATTTTAATTGTTGGAAAAAGGTAACAATTAATGTTACTAAAATTTATTTTTCACATTAAGAAAAAAATTGAAAATTTAAGTATCAAAACAAAAGTTAATTACATAAGTTAGTCACTGCAGACTTTAAAAAATGAATACATTGACGTTTGCTTTGATTTTACCGTTTTATCTTTTATAACTTTTATTTCCAAGTCCTTTCAAAGTTCAGTAAATAAAAGCAGTTTTTTTTTTTTTTTGGTCGCGAACAAATAATGACGATTTCATTCATTTATCTATTTCTTTGAGAGTTTCCTGACAGAATAGGGCAGAGCAGTTTATTGACCGTCATTATTAATTTGTAATCAGAGTTAAATTCATTGGCAAAAAAGGCACAAAGCGGTTTAAACACATAAAAGTTACCGGAATAAAAAAAATTCTAAACTTAGTTTCGACGTTTGATGAATAATGCGCTTCCCGGAATTATTTTTGTAATAAAACCTTCTTCAAGCGACCAGGAATAAAAGGAATTTGTTTCATTTTCTTCAAATAAATTGGTCACTCATGGAGGGAGTCCAGCTAGGATGGTCTCTGAATGGTGGTAAAATTAGTATTGAACGTATGGGAATAAATATCGTTTATTCCCATGAAGGAGCCATCGTTCGAGGATCCATCGTTCAGGAGATGGTCGCTTAATGGAGGTGGTCGCACAGGGAGGTTTTACTGTATTTTTTCATAATACATAACCATTTTATCTCCAGTAAGATCAATTTTATTACTTTAATATCGATAATTTTAATAAATTGAATTTTGATCCGCTAGATTCGCAAAATCTTACACTGTGCGTCGGACTCTTAAACCCTTATTAAATTCCCCTAGACCCGGATTTTATGCAACTGACTTCTAGAGCAACTAACTCAACGACTTTTTTTTTTCTTTCAACTCTGAAGACGTACAAAAAGTGTTTCACTGTGAATCCTCGAAGATACCGATTTTTTTTTCTTATCAGTAAAGGCTCTACATGAAATTTCTCGGACGCAAGAGTCAAGACGTTTCTTTTTTTTCTTTCCATGCTGAAATATCTCAAGAAGAAAGTAGGTTACTTGGACAGCTGTGAAATACATCGGACGCAACGATTTTATTTTTCTTCTGTTAGTACGGATGATTCAAGATTTTTTTCTCTTCTCCCGTGCGGTGCACATGCAGCAGGGAAGGGAAGATACTTCAATTATCTAGTGTGCTTATCAGTTCAGGCCAATCCAGGCTTTGATTATTTATTTTTTTCCCTTCCCTTTATAACGGATTAACATAAAAGGAAGTAATGGTATATTTTATATTACTTTCGACAATGATGTTAAAAGATATTCGCGTGGTAGTCAGCCAAATTAATTCCGCGAGGACCGATCGCATTAAATTGTTACATAATTTAATTTTTAAAACAGACAATGGACGGTTGAATAGGAAGGATTTAAGGGAATTTCAGGGATTTAAATTTAAAGAAGGCGATGATCAATTTCAAAATAAATTAGCGTAAATTCTAGGCAAATTTTCCCAAATTCAGTTAGTTTGTATAGCTAATTTATTACATTCAGCTGTTCACGGAAGCGAATCTGATATTGCAACACGGATATTGCAGGCTCCAACCGACTTAGAACCCTTTCAAAATTCCCTTACTTTACATACAGATTGCGAAACCGAAATTGAATATGAAAACACTTCGCGAAACACATTAAAATGACACCGTAAACTCGGACCATACACAAGCTCCTGCAAATAATACGCCGACTAGCACTCAGTTTGCACCACGCTACACGATCGCATTTTCCGACATTGAAAATTTGTTACAACCGTTTTCGGGAAACATTCCGACAATATTCTAAAATGGTTTGAGCTATTTGAAGGCTTAGCAGATAGCTTTGCGTTAACCGAGATTCAAAAATTCATCTTCTTTGAGAGAGCGCTTACGGGGACAGCTTTATTATTCGTGCGTAGTGAGTCAAATATTACCTCGTATAGCACGCTGAAACACGCCTTGATCAATGAATTCAAACACATCTCATCGCCTGCACAAATCCATGAGACGTTGGGAGCACGCAGCTGTACGCCCAATGAAAAATTCACTGAATATTTCCTCATCAGGAAGGAATTAGCCCAAAGGTGTAATGTCGACGACGCGTCCTTGATGCATTATATTATTAATGGCATGCAGAACACTCCTAGCAATAAAGCTATATTATTCGGGTGCGCCCTGCTGCCCGAATTTAAAAACAAGCTCCAAATTTTCGAACGAATTTGTGAGCAGAGCCCTAAATTTTACCAAACAAAGTCAGCGACTACACCTACCATTCCTAAAATTAACCAAGCGGAGAAAATTGCAAAATTAGCCTGTTGGAATTATTTAGCCCCTGGTCACCATTCTAGCCAATGTGTGCATTTAAATAAAGGAAAGAAGTGCATGAAATGTGCACGTTTTGGTCATGTTTCCAATCAGTGTACGGAACAAACTCCGGAATGCAAGCGTTCGACTCAAGGCACCTCCCCTTCATGCAAGACGTCGCCGAGCCGAGACGAACAAATTGACGCAGTATAAATGTGTCATTCTCATCCGCGCATGCAGAAACCAGTAAAAATTTCTAATTTACAAATCATTCAATTTTAGACTCTGGAAGTCCACTGACGATACTGAGAGAAGACATTTAGGAACAAATCGGATCTCCCCCCCCTCACAGGAGCTCCTGTACAATTGTCGGGTATCGGCAACGGTACTATTCAAGCTAAAGGATCGTTTTTTACGGACATAGAAATAGACGATAATACTTTTTCTACTTCTGTTTATGTAGTTAAGTCTTCACATATGCCCATGCCACTTATTGTGGGGACGGATGTCATATTTCAAGGCACTCTCACGTGCGACAAAAACGGCGTTACATTATTTAAATCTCCACCCCCAGAAATTATTATAAACTACATTACTGTGTCTGATGATGCATCTGCACGTAAAACCGAGCATAAATCCTATGTACATCCATTTCCTGATGCAAGATGTACGACAGAAACATTTCTTTTAAATTCCTCCCCCCAAGATCTGCAACCCCCGAGTATAATTGAAAATCTTTGGAATGAAAATATTCCTAGTGACATCAAAATTGATCCAGTGAATGACTCAACACATCTAAAGAATCTCGCAACATTATCGTCAGAGTGTTTTTTCTTCAATTTAACTTTCTTTTCGTACAAGCTTTTTATGATTGTGTTGATCTTCTTTATCATCTGTTTATCACCCTTTAATTCTACCAACGGACTCATTTATCAGCATTCGGCGCTACATAAGTACCAACCATCTCAAGATTTGAGTGAGGTTACTAACTGGAACGAAATCCTGCATACTCTCATCATTCCTTGTTTATTTTTTATATACCGAAACTCAGATTTATATACAGAAACAAATTTATTATTTTTTCAGCTTATATTAACAAAATTTCAGTGTTTTTTTTTTTTGTAGAAATTCTGGTCAACATTCTTTTTAATCTCTGAGCGATATAATATATGCTCAAAACTTCTTTTTTATTGAACCCATGCTGTGATTTTTTTTTTTCGCATGGCAATTTATTTTTATCTCGGACTGCAAATGGTGCTTTATTTTTTCCTTTGCCTATTATGCAACACGTGCTTTTTTATGTTGCGTAAATAACTTTATTTAAAATGACTATCTACACAGGACTTTTTTTTAACATTGACATTTTACTAGAAGAAAAGGAAAATTCTTGTATTTATATTTTTTAAACTGTATTTTATGTGTAAACTTTTTAATAATAGCTGGCTGTTGAAAGAAGGGAAAAAAACCCTTTCGGTGGGAAATCTTTTTGCTTAGACGAGGCAAAGAAATTTTTTACTTTTTTTCTTCCCGAATTGACGTTGGGATAACGATGTGTTTTTTTACAAAATTCTACCTTAGATGAGGCAGATTTTAGTATGTTTTCTTGATGATAATATAATTGGCAGACGGCCTTATCACATTATATTTTTCATCCCTGATGATGGCGCATGAGGAAGACGGTCTCATGACGCAAATTGAAGATATCCAGAGATTTTTTTTTTATTCTTTTACTTTCTTTCGTTGGAGATATCCCACGGCAGCTCAGCATAAATATACATAAAATTTAGACTTAATTTTGTTTTATTTAGCTCGATTTTCTTAATTATTTAATGACAGATTTTTTTCTTTTTCTTTGGATTTTAATTATTTTTAGATAGTTTTATATATATATATATATATATATCTTGTTGCTTATTTAACACGCTGACGAGGTCGTCAAGCGGACAAAATGGCCGAGTGTGAGTTGTGGTTTTAGAGTTCCCATAACTCTCTCCGCCTAGCAACAGGATTCGGTCAGCGGTTTCCATGAGAAACTTGTAACCTCAAAGCCGCAGATGGTATCGAATTTGCTGGTGCTCAGCTTTGCATCCTTTTTGCTAGGGAACAATTAACAACCAAAGTTCAGATTTCATTCCGAAGCGGCGCAGTTTGGACATATTTTTCTAGCTCTAGACGAGAGCAGAAGGCGATATGAAGTCTCCGATGCTACGGGCGTATGCCGCAGATAACCCCCTACCCTCCCGTACTTGTAAATATAATATTAACTTAATGTGTAAATTGTAATCCAGAACTATTAAACTCCTTTATTTCATTAATTATGGCTTTATTCTTATATCACATTATTATTATTATTATTTTTATTATTATTATTATTATTATTATTATTAATTTTATTATTATTTTCTTCTCACAGTTAAAGTCAGTTAAAAGGCAGCTACAATGTTTTCATAACTGAAATCTATTCAGATAAATTATTAGCGTGCAAACAAAATGGTATTCGGATTGGATAATAAATACTACAAAAATAAAATCTCAAAGTTAGTTTTTTGCACATAATTGGAGTAATTCTTTTGATAGATTGTCTAAATAATGCACATTGTAAAACTGGAAAAGTCATAAGAAAATGCCAAAACCTTCAAGAAAATTCATTTCAGTATTTGAAAGCAAAACAAAATTGTGTATCATTTCGAAATTTATTAACTATTAGTGTAATGTGTTTACTTTTACTAATAGTATGAAATCCGATGAAAGAAAAACAATACACGCTTTCAGTTTTGGTAACCTCTACCTAAGATTTATCCCTAGACACTGTAAGAAATTATTAATCTATAGCCCGTTACAAGCAGTAATAAAGATATGTTAGGCTTACCTTGTATTCTACTTGTTCAAATAAACGAAGATCTTACTTCTTACTTCTCTCGATAGCACACACTAGCTTGCAGTAAATAAAAACCAGGCCACAAAACAAATTGTCCAGCTTCACATTTTAAATATTATATATATATTAACAACTTCTCGGGAATATTTAGACATTGAAGAAAACAAAACATATATTAGCAACCGACATCACTTACACACAATAACAACCAACAGAAGAACATAGAAGATAAAAACAAGTTGGAAATTGCACGTCAAACGAGGTAAATGTGGTGCGTTCGTACTATAACTAGTTTTATAAATATTTTTTGCACCGCATATTGTACTGAATGTACATTTTAGTGCACTTCGTAAGTGCATATCAATTTCATTCTTTTCGAAAGGCTGTAACATCATTAACCCTTAAATGCCGGGTGTTGCTTTTCGGCAACATACCCAATTTAGGCTCTAAAATACTATTAGAATAATATTGAAGCTATAATGCCTAATGTTGCCAATAAAATACATTCTGAAAATATTATTAAATCGATTTTCAACATGTAGATGGCAACACTTGTGCTGTTTACGAATAAAGATAGATTTATTTTTTCAATTATTGCTATTTGCTCTTTTTGTTTTGTTTGGAAATTTGCGAAATACCCTATTTTGTTCTGCAGTGAGCAAGTAAAATTTATTTCTTATTATAGTTCCTAAAATTCTTGTGTGTTTAATATTATAGAATTTTATTAAGCAAAATTATTTTTTCAATTAAAGACCAGTATTGCCGATTAGGAACAAACTGTTTTTTAGCCGTAAACCATACTTAAAACAGAATATGATTTTTTAAAGCATTTTTCCCATGATTTATTTAAAAAATGACAGCCGAAAAACATTATTACAATGATTTTTGAAAAATCATGCATTTAAGGGTTAAAATGCACTTGAAGTATTTTTTTCTTATTGGCCGTAATGTAGCTGAAAAATTTTGACTGTCCCTGTAATTAAACTAAACATCCGATTTTCATAAAATTTGAAATGATTCGAAAATTTTTTCCACCAATTATATTTTTAAAATTTCAGACCATTCGATTGAATAGTTTTTGCTCTGTTAAGCGCCGTTTACATGAAGCGAGTTTACTAGCTGCTAGTAAACTCGCCCCGTGTAAACACGTTGACTAGTGAACTATCTGGCAGCTCAGCGAGTGCGAAAAAAGTTGAAAGCTCGGCTACTTTTCTCGCTACTCGCTGGCGAGTTAGCTACCTGGCTAGTAAGCTAGTTGTGTGTAAACATTGTTGCTAGTGAAATCGCTGCGAGTATTCGGTGGTTCGTGGTTCTGTGTATGTAAACAATGTCGACTGGAGTAGTTCGTGCCGGCTTGAATGAAACAAAATAGATTTTTTCGAACAAACTTAACAATTAGGATACCAATAATTAAAATATTTTTGAGAATTATTCAGTGTTTGAAATAACTACCTTGATTATCACAAGATGAAATTTTAATTATTTTAGATAGTTTAAAATACTAATGTCGGGGAATTGCAATTATCAAATTATTGAGACTGTACCGGGTTTAGAGGGTAATAATAGAAAAAAAAATCTGAAAAAAAAGTTTTAGAGTATTAGTGCATAGATTCGTATAGTTTCCACTATTTTTCACAGTTAAACTAACTGAAAATATTTTTATTATTTAGTATTAAAAATATGATAGGAATTATACTGAGGGTTGAATGTTTTAAATACTAAATAAAATAATTTCAAAATAAAACTGCAGAACTATGGCGTTTGAGGCCATTGATCTGCAAATTTACTAGTTTAATTACTACCATAGATTTCATTAATATTACAATCTTTTTTTTTTTTTTTTTTTTTTTTTTTTTGTGAGAAATGAATCAGTAAATGTTTAAGACAGAAAATAATAGATTTTTAACAACTTCAGTAACTTAATTGTTTTTTTACGAATTTAATATTTCCAAATGAACGAAATAATGACCAGGCCGGGAATCGAACTCAGATCCTTGGCTTACAGGGCCAATGCTTTACCGTTTAAGCTAACTGGGATGACAACCGGTGAGCATAATTCGCTCAGATATGCTCACCTGTTGTAGGCCCAGTTATCTTAAATGGCCCTGTAAACCAAGGATCTGTGTTCGATTTCCAGCCTGGGCATTTTTTCGTTCAGTTGGAAATATTCAGTTCGTATGATAACTTTACCAATCAGTTTGATTGTGTTAAAATAATAGTTTAGTTGTTTTTATTTAAATGGGGAGAGGTTGAGCCCTATGAGCCTCTCTTTTCCATATGCCCTTAAACAATATTCTCTGCTTCCTTATTTGTTTCATCGATTGACAGATAAACTAAACAGGGTAGAGCTATAAAAAAAAATTATGTGATTAAAATATTGAAAATTTTATTAACCACAGGAAAATAATTAAAAGCAGCGCTATTTATAAAATTTTGGGGTTATTGCATTCCAATAAATGCAATTTAAAAATTAAATGTCATTAATTAAGTTTTCAGTTAAAAAAATTTATGCACTATAAACATCACGGAAATTGCATTTTTAGCAAAAATTACATGGGGTGTCCATTCCTGGAAAAAAACTAATTAAACGTTACAATAATGGACACGGGTCTTAAAACCTTAAAAATAATTGAAATTTTATAAATGACCATTAGAATATAAAATTCAAATTTCATCTTTTAATTTCGTATTGCAGTAATCAGTGTGTTTTATGTTCCATAACTCAAGTACTCTTGGTATACATTTAAAAACTCAGCAATATCATTTGCGTTCCACTTCATTTCTCAACAAATGCACACACACACCAAAAAAAAAAAAAAAAAAAAAAAAAAAAAAAAAAATGCAATTTAGCAAATTACAAAGACCATTTGGAAAATGATTTTTTCAAAGATTAAAATTTAAGACATAAATAATCGCACGGAGTTGATCATACATTACGTACGCCATGGATTACATTTTTCGGTACTCTAAATTTTTAAACTTCTACGGGGCTGGTCATTCATTACGTAAGCCATGGATTAAACATTAATATTCCTGGACCCATTTTTAATGAAATTTCATTCTTAAACTTCTAAACATCTCACAATATTACTTTTTACACCGTCGTATAGAGAAAAAAAAATGTACTTTTAAATGCAATTTGTTTGAAAGCTGTATCTCAATTTGTTTCTGAGTTATTAATTTTTTTGCAGTTTTTATTACTTTTTTGTCATAGTGGCAACAGAAGTATCCATCTCTGTTGAAAGTAAAGGGAAAATACAGATTACTGTATAGACCAATCAGAAAACGAATAAAATGCGGATTCAACCATAAAACGCTACAGATATGTTTTTGATTGTCTACCCTGACAGAGGACAATAACAATTTTTCCAAACAGTTAAAAAAAGGGGAAAAAAACAGACAGAAAATATCAGCACTTAATATAAAAACATTTAGGGAAATAAACACAAAATAAAGCTTTAGAACGCAACAAGTGATGCAATAGCGAGTTGGCTAATGAGCGAGTAAACAAATTGGTGTGTAAACCACCATAATCTCGTTATTTGACTTTTCTCGCCAGCTTGTAGCTAGTAAACTCGCTCCTTGTAAACGAGCCTTTATATGCCGATGGACCAACAGACGGACCGAAGGACGACTATAGAGGGCTACGTATTTATATAATTACGAACGCACCTAAAAATGTATATATCAACAAAAACTATTTCCATGGAAACATGTTTGCCCTCTAGAGGCAGAAAAGAAAAGAGATATGCGAATCGCTAGATTACAGAATAAAATAAAAGGAGTATTTATAACAGACACTAACGCAGGTAGTTACATAGTGGGGATTAGATGACGCTAATCCCCCGCTCCTCCCCGAAACAACAACGACAAAAAAAAAAAATCCGTAGCGCCACCTATAACATCGCTATTTTTGCCGGTGTCCAATGGCCCTTTTAAAGTTTTTATTTGCGTTTATTTTAGTTATAAATTTTAAAGCTATAAAAATAAATGTATAAAAATTATTTGTGATTCTTTTAATCTAAAAAATACAAATAAACTAACCATAAATTGAAATCTTTTAAATGTGTCATTTAACACCAGTAGAAAATAGGTTAATGGTAGAGGGTTATACCGTCGCTATATAGTAAATAAAAGATCGGCGATATGGGTATATTTTCTTATATAACATGAGTGATTTCATATCCCTAGCAGACAGTTCATTAATATAAAATGTCAAATATAATTTTTTTCTTTAATTTAAAATCAAATAAATATTAAAAACTTGCTGAATTTATACAAGCATGAAATCCCCCCCCCCCTGAAAATTCCAAAACCCACAATTTTTCCCTTAAATCGAAGTGGAGGGGAGCTCACAAGTTGGCAACAGTACGCATTTATTCCTCCACCTGAACAAACTCCACATAACAAACACATTAAAAGAGTGAGAGGATGGATTACTGAACCAATCAAAATAAAGAAAGTCTCTTCAAATCGAAAATGGTCGAAATATGTAATTATTTAATAGGAAATTATTTACTTATGTGGGCTAAATTATCTCACGATATTAAAATCAGTAGTTCCAGAGTACTAAAAAACAAAGCTTATAGCGACCAATAAAACGAAGTGAATGGAAAATATAAATTAAAAGAGTAAATGCAAAAATGAACTTTAGAGACTTAATAAACAGTAAAATATGCTATAACTTCCACGCAAAATTACCTTAATATCAACTATTACATAACTACTTTAGCAAAAGTCATTTAGTCCTGTTTTCATGAATACATATTTCTCAGGATCATTTAAAAATTTAAGGACATAGAGCTTGAGTGGATTGTCTGGTATTTGTAAACTCACGCTTTTTAAAAAAATGAAACCTCTTTATTTATATTTTGAACTTAAAAAAAATAAAAAATACATTAGAAGAGGATAATTATAATTTAAAAATATCACTTTTAAGCGAGTTTTTAACTCAGAATTATAAAAATTCGTTTAAAGACTGTGTAAATAATATACATGGCAAAAAAACTATCGGACATACACCGTAAATGTCAAAACGTCCACAGAAATTACATTTCAAGATGCAAAAGCAGAAGAAACAAAATGCTGTTGTAAACTATTTCAACTGAAAAATGGAAATGTATTTCCTGTTAGTGTACTTTTTACTTCTTCAAACTAAATTAAATCCATCATAAGAAAAGCTGTACACGTTCCATTCCTCCACTTGAACAAAGCACTTAACAAACACATTAACTGTGTGTATTTACTGAGCCAATCAGAACAATGAAAAGCTCTTCAAAATCTAAAAAAGAATCTAGATAGGAAATAATTTGGCAGGAAGTGATTTACTTCTGCGGACTGAATTATCTCGCGATGTAAAAATCAGTCGCTCCAGAGTATTGAAAAACAAAACTTGTAACGACCAACAAAACGACAAGAACGGAAAAAAAAATAAATACAAATTAGAACTTTAGAGACTAAATAACACGGTAGAGACATCGAATTTCGTAATTATACATACACGCTCGAGGAGAGCGTCACCACCGGGTAAGTAGATTAAATGGAGCTCTTCTTTTTGGTCCATTTTTTTCTCCCTCCCAACTCTCTTTTCTCTTCCAATTTCTGTTCGCATTTAATCCTTTCCGTATTTCAAAGTCGAACGAATGCAAAACTCAATTAATGGAAGCAGACGGGTAACAGAAATCTGTTTCTTGCGGAGGATGCCATATTATTAATTTGAGAAATGCGCTCTTATTTACGGTTGGCCGAATTCTTCGCTCTCCCTCCAGAGCTTATATTTATTTATGTTTTTATTTATTTTTTTAATTATCTTTATTTCATTGTTATTGCTTATTTGCTTTTTTTCCTGTACAAAGGTTATTGAAAAAATGAGATTCTTTTGGTAAATATGGAATAGTTTTTGGCATTTTTCCCTGAAGGAGGAACAAATTAATACAAAAATTTCAGTGTTTCGGGAAGTTCAAAATTCTTTATAAAATAGTTTTCTTAAGAGAAAAACAAAACGCAACTTTAAAAAAAAAGCTCGATTGAAAAATAAAACGTCTGTACATGTAAACAAATTATGTAACCAGAGAGCGTAACTGTTAGGATTTCATGTGCAATTTTTACAATACGTTTAACGGCAAATTCTTTTGCTTCCGCTTTTATTAGCGTCTTTCTTTTATTTGCTTACATTTCTTTAGAAATAACGCAATTATAAGATTTTCATATCCAATATTTTTTCCCCTTGAATAAATTTTACGGTACTTAAAATAAATATTTTGTAATGGTAATGTTTAATAGACGATTGTATGGCCATCTGTATTTTTCGTTCTTCAAAACTAATTTTCGTAACTTATATGAGATATTTCTAAAATGTTTATTTTATTTATAGTTTAATTTATCGTTATATGAAGGCTTGTTTTGTGTTTTAAAGAATCTATGTGATTAAAGTATTGGTATATTAATAAATTATAATGTGTTTGATATAGAAGCACGCCGTTGTACCTATATTAGGCCTCTTGCTTCTATAGATAAAAAAATACTTACCTAGCACGCTTACAAGCAATTAATGTGACAGAGGATTGGCCAAAAATTAAACCAATGACATGTTACTGTAATTGCTTGTGAGGGTGATACATATTTTACTTATTTTTCTTTTGTCGTAACAGGTGACCCAAAATAGGTTTATCATAATATCCAGCTCCGTACTTTCGATATTGGTAGTCCTACTTGTTGTAATGCTTTGAGTTCCCAATCCCTGTACTGCTTGAAAAATAGAATTGCATTTAAATTGTGAAACGTAATTATAAATTAGAAGATACTAATCTTTCAAAATTGAACATACATCTTTTATTCTAAAAACACGAGTTTACTCTAAATATAGCAATTTATAACAAATTTCCTCCATCCTACATTGAAGATACGAATTAAGATTTTTAATTTGACATAGATTCTGATTAATAAAAGGGTCTCGAAACTAAACCATTATGGCATTTAAATACCTTCTTAAAACACTTTAGACAAATTCTAGTAAATTCAAATATTGTGTTTTCTCCTGCAAACTACGTAAAACGAAACAAGGGTCTAAATTGCTTATAAGTATCCGGCTTTTTCTTTAACCCAGACAAATTTAATCACACTGTAAAAAATATCCGTCTATATACACAAAGTTTTCCGTAAAATTTTACGGAATAGCTTCATTTTTCTAAGAAAACAGTACAATTTCCGTAATTGACATTATGAGATGATAAATCCGTTAAAAAACCAGTGAGTTTTCCATAAATTTTGCGAAATATTTCTGTAGTGCTTTCAAAACAGCACAAATTCAGTAAATGATGTTCAGAAATAATTGCTGCGTTTTAAAAGCGAAGTAATTAATTGTTGTACTACTTGTCTTACAGTGATAATATTTTCAATAAAACCTCAATATTGGTTAATGTGACTCTGATATTGAAAATATTTCTAATGTCCAATGATTCCCCAATGGCTAAATAGTGTTGATTTTTTACATGGGTTTTCAAGTAAAACCGATAAAAGTTATGGCGTCATCTATGTATGTAAATTTTAATAACTCTTTATAGTATTTTTCTTTCTTCATTTATTTTTTAAATAAAAATGTTTAAAATAGTTTTACAAAAAATTTTACGACATTTAAAAAAATTAAAATCTTATTAATTCTTTTTAAGTTTGATACAGTTGAAAAGGAAGTGTTACAGTTTATTTTTTATTATGATTTTAAAATAATGTTTGACTTATTTATACAGGGTTCATATGCACCAAAAGATTCGTGGGATTTTAGATGTTTTAGTACCAGAAATTTTGTAAAGTACTGGTCGCTATATCTAAAGATGGAATTTTTTTCATTAAATAAAGCAAATTTTTCATTACACACTGTTAAAAATTTTGCAGCATTCTGGCAGGTCATTCGACCGTTTTTGAAAAAACGGTTTCATAACCATAATTTAACTAAATTCTGACCATAAAATGGCCAATAATATGGCCAGAATAGTGTTAAAATTACGGTTGTGTAACCGTTTTCGGAAAAAACGGTCAAATGACCTGCCAGAATGCTGCAAATTTTTAACAGTGCAGTCCTTGAAGCGTAAGAACCCTGCTTATAGCAAGCTATTATTATTATTATCATTTTTAAATCTCTGTAGGATGTTTTAAAATGAAAAAACCTATTTTTAATTTTAACATTTTTTAATCTATTCACTTTAACAGTTTCGCACATAAAACTTAAAACATAGCTTTGCAATATAATAACGAAATTATTATAAAATTGATTTTTATCTAAGTTACAATAAGCAATAAAGGAAAATTATTTTAATACCATCTAGTAATTTCCTTTATTTGAGTTTACAGTAGATCATCACACAAATAATTTTTTAAGTACATGTTTGAAAAAAAAATATTGGTACTCTTGCAAAAATAAATGAATATATAAATAAATAAATAAATAAAATATTACATTAAAATTTTAAAACTCTTGCAAAAAAGAAGCAATTATTACTTATAATACGGTCTTTCGTGCATGTAACATTTTAAAGACTAAAATTTTTCTTTTATAAAGCATGAAATTTGAGAGCTAAATATTCAAAATTATGGAAAATTCAGAATTGTATACTCAAGTGAAAAATATTATCTCCAAGAAAACACGCTCCTTGTTTAACATCTTGACCCTTACTTCATAAAAAGCATCAAAAATAAGTAACGATATTTGAAAACTTAACTAATGTTCCCGTAACATAATGGACATAATCTGGCAGAGGACAGTTCCCCAGTTCAAACCACGCCGGGCTAAGTATTGTTTCCTTACTGTTATTTTAAATTAAATAGAGATATTCTGACCTTGGTGTCCGTAAAAATTGAAATTCTTAAAGATGTAAATTTCTCGTTGAAAAGGTATATATATTTTTTATCTTTGAAACAAAAATTTTTAAATACGGAAATATGGAGAAAAAATACCAAAATATTTTGTGAAAAAACGAGAAATTTTCTTGAATTTACGGAATTTTTTTTCAGTTAAAATACGAAAACAGTACTGGCGTCTTGATTGCCAGTACAATTTCCAAACTTTAACGGATTTTTTTTTTTTTTTTTTCATCGCAGACTTCAATTGTCATAAAAAAGAACAAATAGATATAAAACATTCACATAACAATAGCTTTAATAGAAGTAGTAAGAAATATTCAAATCAGGAACATCAACAGGACCAACATAGAGCAGGAACGGGAAATTTAAATCTTGCCCCTAACTGCTAGAAGTCTTTACTGATGGTTCATTACATTTGTTATTTATACCACTGAGTTGAATTCTCAAGGGTTCACTAAAATACTTAAATTGCCCTGGGTCGAGCAATTCCTGTTTGTGGACATGTGTGTTTATTTATTGATATGCGCTTTCATTTTAATGTTTAGTGATTCGAAAATTATTCCATAATAAAAATATTAATACTTTAAAATATGCTTTGATCAATGTTTAATACGTAAAGAAAATTTTCTATGCCTTTGTAAATAATGACATTTATGTATAACTTGAAAAGTTTTTACTTTGATAAATTATGCAATAATCTCTCACTCTAAGGAATTCAAAATGCAATTTTATTCTGAAAATAACACGCACTCATAATAAAAATAAAACCATTAAATATAAAAGAAAACTTTTGTTATTTTTCCAGATCTTATACAAGTTTAGAGAATAATTCTCAGGGAGATTATAAAATTACACAGCTGATAAATATGCTTATTTAATGTATATGCAGGCATCGAGATTAGAATTAATCTGTCTACAGATTTTGGAAATTAGAAGAGAAAATAAAGATGAGGAGAAATAAAAGATCCGAAGGCTATCGGACCTTGGTTTCATATTTCCAAAATTCTCGGCCCATTTAACACAAATTATTAAGAACGGAAATAAGGAAATTAAATTTGTAAAAGTAGATTACGACTCGAGTGAAAAATAATAATCTTATATACTACTGTGAAAGGTTTATGCTAACCATTAGCCAAAAATGTAACATTTGATTTTATTTACTCATACAGAAATTTTTACGCATATTTGCTCACAATGTATAGGTTGAGTATTTTCTTCATACCATCGAAATATCAAAATTCTTTTAATCTAATACATATAAGAGATGTCTGTGTTAAGAAAAACACCAGGAAAATTTATACATAAACTCACAATTATAAATAATTACGTACATATGTTTCGTTACGTGCAAGAGAGGGACAAAATATTTGACGAAAATTCACTGTTAATTGAAGTCTTTGCTTCAATTTTTGTCAATATACCGATTTTAATAGCGATGCTTTATTCTGACGCTGATAAAAGTATGAATTAGTTCATAGCGTTATAATCAGTTTCATGATATTCTCGCCGGCAATAAAGAAGACTGTAGTAACTGGTGCAGTCTCTTACAAGGTTCAGTACCCTTCGAATAATCTAAAATGTGCATTATAAACAGACTAGCGCTAATGATATACAGGGTGTTCAAAAATTCAACAGACAAATTCATAAATAGCAGGCATTAAGAGGACCAAAAAGTGCCGTAGAACATGGGTCCCAAACCATTTATTTAGTAACAAATGCATAGTGATTCATCCTAAATAAACTCAGATTGACAACCAGACAATCAGATTTGATTTAAGTAAACTCAGATGGAAATCATAAAGTTCTCCGTTTTTGCTTTTTAATTTTCACCTGTTCTTCGCGTACAAATATTTGCTGCTACTTCATGTTTTCTGTGGCTACAGTGTATTTTACTACTATTTCACTTTTGACTGCATTTATTCTGCTGTAATCCAAGTAGACCTGAAGAACAGGCTATGTATTACGAAACATAACGGAGCGTATAGTAAGATTACATTTAAAGTAGAAAAAGTGCACATTGCACCAAGCTGGAAGGCCGGGTGTTTAGGAACTAATAAACGAGAAAACGAATCATCCTAACATTATTTAGTATTATTTGGACAATGTAATCTTCTCTATTTCAGTAGTGAGGCGACTAGAATGCATCTTAATTCCTGTCATTATAACGGCCTCGTTTCCCTACAGAATCCTACTTTAAATAATGAACTAAATGCGTTGGTCCTTATATTTCCAACACAATAGAAAATATAACAGCGCTACGGAGTTTGCATCTTTTTCAGCATCATGGAAGGGCTTTCAAGGTAAATGTTTATATTGCTTTAAATTACGTCAAATTCACCAATACATTTCAGAATTCCTTCCTCGCAATGGTGAAGATCCTTCGTACGGACAGCAGTATTTTACAGATTCGATAGCATCAACTAATTGTCGACATGGCCCCAAAGAAAATAATGAACTGACAAAAGAGGTATTGAGAGCTTTTCAGAGTATATTGGCTCAATACCTCTATCATACTGCAACCGAAGATATGAGCTCCTTATCGGTCGGAGAAGACCTGACTTGCAATTCGTCGACAACGTATCATTGGACAAGCGCGTGCGGAATCGGTAATTTCTTCAGCGATGTATAACATACCCACCTCTGAAGAAATTGCCGGAATTGTAAGCTCTGTTGATGGGGAGCCACCGCGTTATCGGCAGACTGTTGCTCAATAAAAGCAAAATGACCCAAAGTTACTGTCCATTATCAGTCCCCACTGCCTTCCAATGGTTTATCCTATATAGTTCCTTATATATAGTTGCTACTGATCCCGCTTGAAAAAAAATTATTAAAGGTGCACAAAACTGCACTGGAAATCGGTGAAACCATTTTTAATCTAAAAAGGAATGCTCAATTGAGAAATAACAATGTCCTTCAGACAGTTTCGATGCCGTATTTGAGAATGGTTTAAGAAATATAACTTTTGTTGTAAAATTTGAGCGTGCACACATGCTCAAAGATTAAGTTTCTAGTGATTATAAAAGTAGGTTAGACACGTGTAATTATCTTTCCAGATATTTGACTCTTCTAAAAGCCACCAGAGTACAGGCATATGGCGTCTGTACTTAATGTTATTTAAGATTTCAGTAATTTTGACAGTCAATATAGTTTGGCATCTTGACATTTCCCTTGATACTTTTGATAACTGGCAATCTATTGAAAATTTTAGAATTCAAAGCTTAATGGTTGGTCTGCAATTTCAATAATTTATATTCTCTTGAAATGAACGAGTATGCGTAATCGGGTACTGATGCGGTTTAGTTTATATAAACAGTTTCTTGCTGTTCGTCATATTGTAAAATATCGTTTTCTTTGAATGTCACAGGATTACTTGTGTTTAGAGATCGACCGAAAATTCGGTTTCGTTTACGTTTACTGCCAAAATCTGAATTTTGAAAAACATTCGTTTTTGGCGAACACTCTGCCAAAAATTCGGCTGGACCGAAACTCCACTCTGTATTCCAAAAAATCCTTTCTTCGGAAATTTCCAAAATTACTGATTGATTTGAGCTGTATCGGCTCAAATGAGACACTCTTTATTTAATGCCTTGAACTTCACTGTTTATAATTATCAGTCATGACTGACTGCAAGACGTGAGTGCATATTATAAAGCAAGCAATGTATATATGACTAAACTTTGAAGAGGCTTTTCATGTGCTCATTAAAAGCTGTAGACTTAAGAGTAACAGAAAGATTTTAGTTTCAAACCACAGAAGTATTTCAAATAATCTTTGAGAAGGCTCTAGTATAGGGATGCACAACCTGTGGCCCGCAATGGGTGAACTTGTGGCCCACGAATTTAGTCAGTTTATAACAGGAAAAAAGCGCAAATTTTGCCCATAGGTAGCAGGAAGAAATCGTGAATTTCGTCAATTTGTCGCAGGAAAAAAGTGCAGATTTTTAGTACGTGTTTATGGGGGAGGGAAAAATCACGAGTTTTGTCAATCGTGTCCGGTAAAATTGCAAATTTTGTTGATCGAGCACGGAAAAATCGCGAATTTTGTCGATCAGGCGCGGAAAATTCGAAAACTTCGTTGTTCGGGCACGGAAAAATCACGAATTTTGTGACGCGGAAAAATTACAAATATTGTTGATATGCTACGGAAAAATCGTGAATCTTGTCAGTTTATCCAGAGAAAAAATCGTGAATTTCGTCAATTTGCCGCAGGCAAAAATTGCAAATTTCGTCAGTCAGTTAAAATGCGCGAATTTCCTTGATCGGGCGAGGAAAATTTTCGAATTTCGTTGATTGGCCTCGGAAAAATCATGAGTTTCGTCAATCTATCGCGAGAAAAAATCATGAATTTCGTCAATTTACCGCGGGAAAAAATTGCAAATTTCGTCACTCAGTTACGATGCGCTAATTTCGTCGGTCGGGTGCGAAAAAAAACGCGAATTTTGTCGATCAGGAGCAGAAAAATATCAAATTTCATTGATCGGTTGCGGAAAAAATCGCAAGTTTAGACAGTTTCTCGCGAGAAAAATTCGCGAGTTTCGTCTTTTAAACGCGGAAAAAATTAGAAATTTCGGCAGAGTCAGTAAAGAATCGAGAACTTCGTTGATTGGGTGCAGGAAAAATTGCGAATTTTGTCGATCAGGCGCTGAAAAATCTCAAATATCGTTGATAGGGCGCGGAAAACTGAATTGGATATGTTGACTGGGTAGAGAAACCTAGAGGGGTAACCACTCCTCTAAAACCATGTTTTTTATCTGATTATAGGCCACAAATCACCTCCTATATAAAGTATCTTTCGTTGTTACTATCGTGGCCCTCGACAGCCCAGACATTTTTGTAAGTGGCCCTTCTCTTAAAAAGGTCGTGCATCCCTACTCTAGTATAACAGGTGATTATTTACAGAATTCATCATAAAAGATAAATCGATGTATGTACACTAAAACATTTTTTAATTAGATGAAATTCGTATAATTAAAAAATCCTCCTGTGTCGTTTATGAATTTATTACATTTTAGTTGATATGAAAATAAAAAGTTTTGGTCAGAGGCAATTGGGGCCACACTTACAATTAATTAACAAATAGGTACATTTTTGTACAGTCGTGGAAAAAAAAGTAAGCACCTCTCACTAACTCTGCAAAAAATTATCGTAGAAGAAAGTTGCTGGTACCACACGATTGGTAATAAAGTCTACTTTTAAATGATGTATATAAAATTTGCTTAGGGGTCCATCTACATATTAAAACGAACTATAACTGTGTTTTTCCATAGCAGTACACAATTCTGACAGCATAAATGAACTCTACACCTTCAATTAGCCTAAAAACAAACTTTTATGCAATTCGTACGAGAAGTTTCCGAGAAATTAATTATTTTAAAACGAGCGTATTTTAGGGGCTGTATCCAAATTAAAGTTCAGTACTCGATTGTTGGCCGAGATAGCCTCCTTCTTGATCAAGGCATATTAAGCGTCACCCAAGCAGTCACTGAAGACTGCTAGATTACAGGATAGCATAAGAAATTTCAAAATATCTAGTCACTTCTATCCTAGACGGCCCCTTAAACCATCATTTTGCCGTTTTTTAAGCATAATTTGAAACCTACTTGAAAGAAAAATGTAAAATTTTTAATTTCCATAAGCGTGACTATGTACGTGCACCAGCCACTTCTGGCTACAACACGGTGCCCTCCAAAAGGACCGCTACGGCACCCACTGCAAGTGGGTCCCCGCGAGACCGGGCTAGTCACTCGGACCTGCACCGTTATGTCTCATTATGCAGGGCATTCCAAGCAGGATTGTCCCGCTTTGTTCTCCTCTGACCAACACTCACGTTGGTCAATGACGATCCCCCGAACATTCCACTACCAAAGTCCGAACCCTGACGAAGCAACCCGGCTCAATAAATCTCGAAAGAGGGGTCGGAACAGGTTCGACCTGATGCAGAGCCACCGTCACATCATCGAATCCTAATCACGGGACACTTCATAGGAAGAGCCCGTGCTCGGAAACTAATGAGGAGGACTCCACACCAGCTTACTTTACCGCGTGCCGAAACGACTGACTTAAAAATCTAAATCCATCAAAAAAATTGTAGGTTGCTATTCATAATTTTTTCCAATATTAATTTCATAGAAAATAAGTTAAAACTGGTGTGAATGACTAAGAACAAACAATCTTCTTGAAACACCATCAAAAATTTGTAAATGCGCTAGGCCTTTCGAAAGATCTGAGTCTTTCTTCGTCAGGCGCAAAAAAGACGTCCTTCTACTATGAAAGCAGAGGCAAGACTAAAATGAGAGGCAAGGGAAAGGAAACAAGCTGAAGAAACAGCCAATAGGAAGTTAGAAATCAACAGCCAATAGGAAAGTAAAAGACAACAGCCTATCACAGAAGAGAATAATCAAAACAAAAGAACACAAAGTAGGAGGGGCAAAAAATGGGAGGGGGAAAAATACATATAATCCAATATGGGAACACATGAAATTAAAAATGAATAAATAAATGAATAATATATATTTAAAAAACAGACTAATAATAATACAAAAATAAATTAAATGGTAGTACTGAAAAGGTTTTTCCAAGCTGCAGAGAGCATTGTGGAATCAGATTTATCATTAACAATAACATCACGATTAAGATAAATAGCTAAATTTTCAAGAAAGTCCAATTCAGAGATACTACTGGCATTAGAGATAATTTTAGCATTTTGAAAATTAAAAATATGGCCGGAATCCCAAGAGTGCTTGGCAATAGAAGATTTAGAAAATTCTTGATTGATTACATAACGCGAGTGTTCTTTTAAGCGGATTTCGAGATTCCTTTTAGTTTGACCAATATAAGATAAATCACAACCATTACAAGGAACTTTATAAATTCCCCATTTACGAAGATCAGGAACAGGAGATTTAGTGGAGGGAAATTTGAATTTATTGACAGGTTTAAAGATAATGTTAAAATTGAAACGCCGTAAAACTTTAGCTAACTTGAAACATAAAGGAGGATAAAAGGGGAGGACAAAAGGGGAGGACAACCAAATTATCAGGTTTGCTTTTGACAGATTTGGAAAGAGTAGAACTATTAGATGGTCTATTGAATTTCTTCACAGCATTATTGATAACAGAAGGATTAAAACCTCTTTTGACAGCAACGGTTTTTAAGTAATTAAGCTCTTCCTTAAGGGATACAGAATCAGAACAAATTTTGAGAGCACGATTTACATTGTAAAAAACACCGATTTTTTGGTTGACAGGATGATTTGAGAGAGCATGAGGTGGGTTAGAAACAGAAAAAGGTTTTCTATAAACACAAGTTTTGAAAGAAGAATCGCATTTGGTAACTAAAACATCAAGGAAAGGAAGTTTATTACAATTTTCTAATTCAAAAGTAAACTGAATATGTGGGTCGATAGAATTGACAGTATGAAGAATGGTAGATATATCAAAAGGATTATCAACTAAAACAAAAGTATCGTCGACATAACGCATCCAACATTTAAAATTAACCAGATTTAATAATTTTTCCTCAAAATAATGCATATAAATATCACAAAGAATTGGAGATAAAGGATTACCCATACTTAAGCCATCTGATTGTTTGAAAAATTTATTATCAAATTCAAAAGTAGTTTGAGTGATGCAAATTTTGGTTAAATTAACAAAATCTTGGACTTCAATATCAGAGAAATGAAATTCACGTAACCTTTTTTCCAAGCAAAAAAGAGCACCTTCAATTGGAACATTCGTAAATAAAGATTTGACATCAAGAGAAAGCATAGAACAATTGGATGGGTTAATATTTTTTAATTTACTAACAAAATCATAAGAATTTTTTATCGTATGAGTATTAGAAATGCATAACGGAGAAAAAATGGATGTTAAAAATTTGGCAAGAGGATAAGTAACAGTACCAATATTAGAGACGATAGGTCTTAAAGGGACATTGGTTTTATGAACTTTAGGCAAAGCATAAAAACGAGCACAAATGGCTGAAGAAGGAATAACACTATATTTAGTATTGCCATTTAAAATAACAGAATTCTTAACAGCTTTTTTGAGAGTGGAAAGATGCGAATTAGTAGGATCTTTTTTAACTTCAACATAAGGACCTTCAGATAAGAGAGCATAGACTTTATCAGAATAATCTTTTTTATCCATAAGAACAATTTGACCCCCTTTATGAGCTTTAGTAATAATAAGATTATCATTGGACTTAAGCTCATTCAGAGCGATATTTTGAGAACGAGAAAGATTAGGTTTAAATTTTGAATTATTAGAAGAAATAGTATCAGCAAGGATGTGACGAAGGGTTTCTTTTTGAAAAGGAGTGACTTTACTATGTTTAAAGGAAGACTCAATAGGAGCAATCAATTTAGTGAGAGAAGGTTTGCAAGACTGAGAAAAATTTAAACCAAGATCTAAAATGCTTTTTTGCTCAGGAGTTAACATGTGAGAGGAGAGATTAACGATGCAGTTCTCATTTGATAGGTTCTTATATGAAAATTGAGACTTATTTTGCTTATTGCACAACGAAGAAAACTTTTTATCAAGCTTATTTTGATGAGCAGTTTTGAAAGTAAGTAGAGAAGACCAACCATTATTTTCAATATCACAGAAATTGTCAAGATTTTTACTGAGGAACAAATGAAGGTCATAAAGCTCTTCTTCAATTTTGGAGAGAGTATGCCGAACATCTTGAATACAGGCTCTTAAAATAATAAAATGTGAACGAACCATAGCTTTTGAAACTCTAACAGAGCTACTAACAGAACATTTAAGTTGAATAAAATTGGGAATAACATTATTTTTCTTGCAATTTTGAAGAAAATTTAAGTGGTTAAGAAATTTCACACGCTTACGTCTGAGCAATCCAAAAATAAACAAAGTACAAATGTAGAATACTAAACTATAAATAAGACATAAAAAACAAATTAGCAAATAAATTAATCAATGTAAAAAAAAAATACAAATATAGAATACTAAACTATAAATAAGACATAATAAATTAATCAATAAGATAAATAAAGAATAAACAACATACAGATATAGAATATTAAACTATGAAAAGACATAAAAATAAATAAGCAAATAAATTAATCAATAAGATAAATAAATAGCTAAAACAATGCAAAAAAAAGTACTTACATACAAAAGGGGACGGGTGGAAAAGTATAAAATGTTGAAATGCCAGAAGAAGCACAATCAAAGAAAATAAGTTAAAACTGGTGTGAATGACTAAGAACAAACAATCTTCTTGAAACACCATCAAAAATTTGTAAATGCGCTAGGCCTTTCGAAAGATCTGAGTCTTTCTTCGTCAGGCGCAAAAAAGACGTCCTTCTACTATGAAAGCAGAGGCAAGACTAAAATGAGAGGCAAGGGAAAGGAAACAAGCTGAAGAAACAGCCAATAGGAAGTTAGAAATCAACAGCCAATAGGAAAGTAAAAGACAACAGCCTATCACAGAAGAGAATAATCAAAACAAAAGAACACAAAGTAGGAGGGGCAAAAAATGGGAGGGGGAAAAATACATATAATCCAATATGGGAACACATGAAATTAAAAATGAATAAATAAATGAATAATATATATTTAAAAAACAGACTAATAATAATACAAAAATAAATTAAATGGTAGTACTGAAAAGGTTTTTCCAAGCTGCAGAGAGCATTGTGGAATCAGATTTATCATTAACAATAACATCACGATTAAGATAAATAGCTAAATTTTCAAGAAAGTCCAATTCAGAGATACTATTGGCATTAGAGATAATTTTAGCATTTTGAAAATTAAAAATATGGCCGGAATCCCAAGAGTGCTTGGCAATAGAAGATTTAGAAAATTCTTGATTGATTACATAACGCGAGTGTTCTTTTAAGCGGATTTCGAGATTCCTTTTAGTTTGACCAATATAAGATAAATCACAACCATTACAAGGAACTTTATAAATTCCCCATTTACGAAGATCAGGAACAGGAGATTTAGTGGAGGGAAATTTGAATTTATTGACAGGTTTAAAGATAATGTTAAAATTGAAACGCCGTAAAACTTTAGCTAACTTGAAACATAAAGGAGGATAAAAGGGGAGGACAACCAAATTATCAGGTTTGCTTTTGACAGATTTGGAAAGAGTAGAACTATTAGATGGTCTATTGAATTTCTTCACAGCATTATTGATAACAGAGGGATTAAAACCTCTTTTGACAGCAACGGTTTTTAAGTAATTAAGCTCTTCCTTAAGGGATACAGAATCAGAACAAATTTTGAGAGCACGATTTACATACGTGTAAAAAACACCGATTTTTTGGTTGACAGGATGATTTGAGAGAGCATGAGGTGGGTTAGAAACAGAAAAAGGTTTTCTATAAACACAAGTTTTGAAAGAAGAATCGCATTTGGTAACTAAAACATCAAGGAAAGGAAGTTTATTACAATTTTCTAATTCAAAAGTAAACTGAATATGTGGGTCGATAGAATTGACAGTATGAAGAATGGTAGATATATCAAAAGGATTATCAACTAAAACAAAAGTATCGTCGACATAACGCATCCAACATTTAAAATTAACCAGATTTAATAATTTTTCCTCAAAATAATGCATATAAATATCACAAAGAATTGGAGATAAAGGATTACCCATACTTAAGCCATCTGATTGTTTGAAAAATTTATTATCAAATTCAAAAGTAGTTTGTGTGATGCAAATTTTGGTTAAATTAACAAAATCTTGGACTTCAATATCAGAGAAATGAAATTCACGTAACCTTTTTTCCAAGCAAGAAAGAGCACCTTCAATTGGAACATTCGTAAATAAAGATTTGACATCAAGAGAAAGCATAGAACAATTGGATGGGTTAATATTTTTTAATTTACTAACAAAATCATAAGAATTTTTTATCGTATGAGTATTAGAAATGCATAACGGAGAAAAAATGGATGTTAAAAATTTGGCAAGAGGATAAGTAACAGTACCAAACAGCTAATTTGTTTTTTATGTCTTATTTATAGTTTAGTATTCTACATTTGTACTTTGTTTATTTTTGGATTGCTATTATGCTTACTGCTCAATTTAACAGATTTACTAAACTCAGACGTAAGCGTGTGAAATTTCTTAACCACTTAAAGTTTCTTCAAAATTGCAAGAAAAATAATGTTATTCCCAATTTTATTCAACTTAAATGTTCTGTTAGTAGCTCTGTTAGAGTTTCAAAAGCTATGGTTCGTTCACATTTTATTATTTTAAGAGCCTGTATTCAAGATGTTCGGCATACTCTCTCCAAAATTGAAGAAGAGCTTTATGACCTTCATTTGTTCCTCAGTAAAAATCTTGACAATTTCTGTGATATTGAAAATAAAGGTTGGTCTTCTCTACTTACTTTCAAAACTGCTCATCAAAATAAGCTTGATAAAAAGTTTTCTTCGTTGTGCAATAAGCAAAATAAGTCTCAATTTTCATATAAGAACCTATCAAATGAGAACTGCATCGTTAATCTCTCCTCTCACATGTTAACTCCTGAGCAAAAAAGCATTTTAGATCTTGGTTTAAATTTTTCTCAGTCTTGCAAACCTTCTCTCACTAAATTCATTGCTCCTATTGAGTCTTCCTTTAAACATAGTAAAGTCACTCCTTTTCAAAAAGAAACCCTTCGTCACATCCTTGCTGATACTATTTCTTCTAATAATTCAAAATTTAAACCTAATCTTTCTCGTTCTCAAAATATCGCTCTGAATGAGCTTAAGTCCAATGATAATCTTATTATTACTAAAGCTGATAAAGGGGGTCAAATTGTTCTTATGGATAAAAAAGATTATTCTGATAAAGTCTATGCTCTCTTATCTGAAGGTCCTTATGTTGAAGTTAAAAAAGATCCTACTAATTCGCATCTTTCCACTCTCAAAAAAGCTGTTAAGAATTCTGTTATTTTAAATGACAATACTAAATATAGTGTTATTCCTTCTTCAGCTATTTGTGCTCGTTTTTATGCTTTGCCTAAAGTTCATAAAACCAATGTCCCTTTAAGACCTATCGTCTTAAACCTTGCCAAATTTTTAACATCCATTTTTTCTCCGTTTTGCATTTCTAATACTCATACGATAAAAAATTCTTATGATTTTGTTAGTAAATTAAAAAATATTAACCCATCCAATTGTTCTATGCTTTCTCTTGATGTCAAATCTTTATTTACGAATGTTCCAATTGAAGGTGCTCTTTCTTGCTTGGAAAAAAGGTTACGTGAATTTCATTTCTCTGATATTGAAGTCCAAGATTTTGTTAATTTAACCAAAATTTGCATCACTCAAACTACTTTTGAATTTGATAATAAATTTTTCAAACAATCAGATGGCTTAAGTATGGGTAATCCTTTATCTCCAATTCTTTGTGATATTTATATGCATTATTTTGAGGAAAAATTATTAAATCTGGTTAATTTTAAATGTTGGATGCGTTATGTCGACGATACTTTTGTTTTAGTTGATAATCCTTTTGATATATCTACCATTCTTCATACTGTCAATTCTATCGACCCACATATTCAGTTTACTTTTGAATTAGAAAATTGTAATAAACTTCCTTTCCTTGATGTTTTAGTTACCAAATGCGATTCTTCTTTCAAAACTTGTGTTTATAGAAAACCTTTTTCTGTTTCTAACCCACCTCATGCTCTCTCAAATCATCCTGTCAACCAAAAAATCGGTGTTTTTTACACGTATGTAAATCGTGCTCTCAAAATTTGTTCTGATTCTGTATCCCTTAAGGAAGAGCTTAATTACTTAAAAACCGTTGCTGTCAAAAGAGGTTTTAATCCCTCTGTTATCAATAATGCTGTGAAGAAATTCAATAGACCATCTAATAGTTCTACTCTTTCCAAATCTGTCAAAAGCAAACCTGATAATTTGGTTGTCCTCCCCTTTTATCCTCCTTTATGTTTCAAGTTAGCTAAAGTTTTACGGCGTTTCAATTTTAACATTATCTTTAAACCTGTCAATAAATTCAAATTTCCCTCCACTAAATCTCCTGTTCCTGATCTTCGTAAATGGGGAATTTATAAAGTTCCTTGTAATGGTTGTGATTTATCTTATATTGGTCAAACTAAAAGGAATCTCGAAATCCGCTTAAAAGAACACTCGCGTTATGTAATCAATCAAGAATTTTCTAAATCTTCTATTGCCAAGCACTCTTGGGATTCCGGCCATATTTTTAATTTTCAAAATGCTAAAATTATCTCTAATGCCAATAGTATCTCTGAATTGGACTTTCTTGAAAATTTAGCTATTTATCTTAATCGTGATGTTATTGTTAATGATAAATCTGATTCCACAATGCTCTCTGCAGCTTGGAAAAACCTTTTCAGTACTACCATTTAATTTATTTTTGTATTATTATTAGTCTGTTTTTTAAATATATATTATTCATTTATTTATTCATTTTTAATTTCATGTGTTCCCATATTGGATTATATGTATTTTTCCCCCTCCCATTTTTTGCCCCTCCTACTTTGTGTTCTTTTGTTTTGATTATTCTCTTCTGTGATAGGCTGTTGTCTTTTACTTTCCTATTGGCTGTTGATTTCTAACTTCCTATTGGCTGTTTCTTCAGCTTGTTTCCTTTCCCTTGCCTCTCATTTTAGTCTTGCCTCTGCTTTCATAGTAGAAGGACGTCTTTTTTGTGCCTGACGAAGAAAGACTCAGATCTTTCGAAAGGCCTAGCGCATTTACAAATTTTTGATGGTGTTTCAAGAAGATTGTTTGTTCTTAGTCATTCACACCAGTTTTAACTTATTTTCTATGAAATTAATATTGGAAAAAATTATGAATAGCAACCTACAATTTTTTTGATGGATTTAGATTTTTAAGTCAGTCGTTTCGGCACGCGGTAAAGTAAGCTGGTGTGGAGTCCTCCTCATTAGTTTCCGAGCACGGGCTCTTCCTATGAAGTGTCCCGCGATTAGGATTCGATGATGTGACGGTGGCTCTGCATCAGGTCGAACCTGTTCCGACCCCTCTTTCGAGATTTATTGAGCCGGGTTGCTTCGTCAGGGTTCGGACTTTGGTAGTGGAATGTTCGGGGGATCGTCATTGACCAACGTGAGTGTTGGTCAGAGGAGAACAAAGTGGGACAATCCTGCTTGGAATGCCCTGCATAATGAGACATAACGGTGCAGGTCCGAGTGACTAGCCCGGTCTCGCGGGGACCCACTTGCAGTGGGTGCCGTAGCGGTCCTTTTGGAGGGCACCGTGTTGTAGCCAGAAGTGGCTGGTGCACGTACATAGTCACGCTTATGGAAATTAAAAATTTTACATTTTTCTTTCAAGTAGGTTTCAAATTATGCTTAAAAAACGGCAAAATGATGGTTTAAGGGGCCGTCTAGGATAGAAGTGACTAGATATTTTGAAATTTCTTATGCTATCCTGTAATCTAGCAGTCTTCAGTGACTGCTTGGGTGACGCTTAATATGCCTTGATCAAGAAGGAGGCTATCTCGGCCAACAATCGAGTACTGAACTTTAATTTGGATACAGCCCCTAAAATACGCTCGTTTTAAAATAATTAATTTCTCGGAAACTTCTCGTACGAATTGCATAAAAGTTTGTTTTTAGGCTAATTGAAGGTGTAGAGTTCATTTATGCTGTCAGAATTGTGTACTGCTATGGAAAAACACAGTTATAGTTCGTTTTAATATGTAGATGGACCCCTAAGCAAATTTTATATACATCATTTAAAAGTAGACTTTATTACCAATCGTGTGGTACCAGCAACTGATAGGCTGTTGTCTTTTACTTTCCTATTGGCTGTTGATTTCTAACTTCCTATTGGCTGTTTCTTCAGCTTGTTTCCTTTCCCTTGCCTCTCATTTTAGTCTTGCCTCTGCTTTCATAGTAGAAGGACGTCTTTTTTGCGCCTGACGAAGAAAGACTCAGATCTTTCGAAAGGCCTAGCGCATTTACAAATTTTTGATGGTGTTTCAAGAAGATTGTTTGTTCTTATTAATTTCATAATTTGTAATTCTTATCATAAAATTATAATATTGCAAATTCAACGTATTTATGTTTGGGTATTTTAGTATTATTGCTACACAAAAAATTATCACATTAGGAGTATAATTTCAGGAGATATTAATGAAAATATGAAAATGTAATTTAATATTAGAAGCACTAAATTTTGAATGTTTATAATTCAAAAACTTATCAATCAAATGACTTGAAATTTGGTGACTACACTGTAAAAAAAAATCTGTAAAGTTACAAAAGTTTTTCTAGGAAACGATTCCTAGAACATTTTATGTAACGGCAACAACAAAAATTCCTGTAACAGCGTTTGTTACAGTAATTTTTCTTGTTGCCGTAAAACGTTCTAGGAATCCCAGCTTCCTAGAAAAACTTTTGTAACTTTACAGATTTTTTTTTACAGTGTAGGCATAGTTTGAACCGAAAAATTGAAATATCTTGTTAAAATTGGATATTGTCATTGCAAAAAATGAAGTTTGAGTTTGTTATGATATATAGATAGCCCCCTAAGCAAATTTTGTATACATCCTCTAAAAGTAGAGTTTATTTCCAATCGTTTGGTACCAGTAACTTTCTTCTACGATAATTTGTTGAGGAGTTAGTAGGGGGTGTTTACATTTTTTCTTCCACGGCTATACGTATTAATTACTTTTAAAAAAATTTGTCGTTTTTGTTTTAGTTTCGATCGAAAATAGGAAGATAGACGAAATTTAGCATTGTTATTCGCATTATTTATCATTAATTTTTTCTGAGTATTCTCTCTCAGAAACAATAATTATTCAAAATATATTAAAACCTTTTGAAAATATTTGACACTAGGCTATCAATATGCTATATCATTGTGAAATTATGAATCTGCATGGGAGATAATGAAATTCAAACTGTAAATGAAGATCAGGTTATTATACTAACCAAGAGAATACAATCAAAATTACTCAAATACCACTAAAATTATGCTCATTAACTAAAATTAGCTTAATCATTTCCAAAAAAATCGTACTATACATGTTTAGTCAAATTTCAGGGAAATGCGGAAATTATGCTGAAATTTAACTTACCAAGGTTCATGAGTGTAGATTCCAACCAAATTATTTTCATTAACGATGATTGTCAACACTTTCATTATATTAATTCTAAACTGAAAAAAAAAAACTTAATTTGAAAATAAGTTATTTTTTTCAATTTATCGCACAACATCATATGTTTTTATTTTTTTTTTTAAATGATTAACTTTCTAATACAGGATAGCATCGTGTAATATGAGGTTGCATTAAAAAAAATCTTACTACAGTGGAACCCGGTTAAGACGCTCACGGTTAATACGCGATCCCGCTTAATCCGCGTATTTTTTCCGATCCCTTGAACATCGCCCATAAGACTAATACAAAAATATCACGTTTAAGACGCGAACGGTTATTACGCGATCCCGCTTAATACGCGATAGATTTTCGGTCCTGTGGTGCAAAAAATCACGTTTAAGACGCGAATTCATTGGTGAAGATGCAAATTCCTTCTCTCTTCTCCAGTGTTTCCAATTTAGCGGATTTTTTTATTCAGATAAAAACACTGTTTCTGTATACTAATATTTACTTTATTTAATAACAGATTAATTAAAGCGAACATTACTAATCGAAAATATAGGAATAGGATTGGAATTAACCCCTTAACGCTCGGATTAAATTACGGTTAAAAAATTAAAATTGCTTATTGGCACCACTTTTATGAAAAAGAAATATTCACCTTATTTAATGACAGGAAAAACGATACTAAAATATAGCCAATTTCACTATTTTATAAACCTGGTGGGAATCAAACAATTTGAGTAAAAGACACAGCCCGAGAATATGACGGGAGCGAGAATTAAGGGGTTAAAAGCCCTCTAAATTTGCAACACTGCAATTCTTCTTTGATCCCGTGATCTAAGATTCTCTGTCTCTCGTTTCGTGTATTTTTTTTTTTTATTGTAGTAGAGGAATTCATAATGCTCAGAAACGTCATAAAATTATTATGATTAAAGATGATTATACCTGTTGTTTGTGAGTTTTTAAATGTACTTTATATTACTACTATATTTTATAATGCATGTTATAGACAAAAAAAAAAAAAAAAAAAAAGGAAGGAAAGAAACTCGCAAAGATTAAGCAGATACGACTGTAGTTATTTAATTCTTTTATGATTTATTTACTTTTGCTGTGCTAACAATATTTCTTACACAAAAATTAATAAGGATAGTTTTTTCTTACATTAAAAAGAAGGACAGATTATATTGGTACTCATTATCACAAGTACTAAATATGATTTTAACAAAAGGATTGTGCTTCAAAATTTAATATTTTTATTCTTTCTGTTAAAAAAAAAATAGTCTAACAGAAAAATTATTTTTGTTTTATGTTTGGCTGTCACTTATTAACGACAATAAAGCCATGTTTGAATCCATATTTATTTTCAGTTATTATTCCAGTCGGTCCTATAAAAAGATGCACTGAGTAAAGTTGGAACAATTAAATTTAAATCTAAATATATGTATAAGACACAATTTTTGACCATAAACTTATAAATGAAAGTTCTAAAGTTCACTTAGAACGATTAGATGGGTAAATAAGCCCAGTTTCTGAAACATTATCCAAATCACGTTTAATACGCGATCCCGCTTAATACGCGACTTTGGTCCACTCCCTTGAAACGCGTCTTAACCGGGTTCGACTGTATTTTTAATACTTTATTGCATGTAAAGTCTCTAATAATGCTTATGAAATACAGCAACGAATGACAGACAAAATTTCTTTTCAAATATTCCGTTGGAAAAACGGTTTTCTTTTTAAAAAAATTGCTTCTGCTTGTGCATAGAAAACTGATTAATACAATATAAAAACTACTCGAAAAAGTATCTGAAAGTCAGTAGCAGCAAAAGAAACTTTTTTGCATTAAATGTTTCTTTAAATCTCGAAAATATATTAGTTTCTTGAGATATTAAATATAGGAGACACTTGTCTGAATCGTGGGTAACCGGGAATATGTTATTGTATATTTTCGTTTTTTCTTTTTTTTTTTGGTTATATTATATTTTCCTAGACTAAAAAATATTTGTCTTTTTTTATAGCGTACAGTCATTTCCTTTTCGATTATCCACTTGGAAAGTCCACCTTTGAGTCTATATCATACGAAAGAAGATTATCTGAAATATTTTCTGCTTTTACATCTAAACCAAAACATCACCAAAAATGTATTATTATTTTTATTTTTTTCTTTGTGGTAAGGTGTCCAAAACCTTAAGTTATCACAAAAATTATCTAATATCTCTTAATATTCTTTAAATAGCACTTATAAACTTTATATCATGATCGTTTTGTATTTTAGGTAGATTTCGTATGAAATACTACCTATAGCAATCTCTCCTATGGGGAATTTCTGATATATATAAATATATCACTTTTATATGGACACGATAACTTCCATAATTCTGCACAAATATCTTTCAAACTGAAACATAAAATCAAGGGGCATAAAATCTCGGTCAAGTTCGTTAATGGGCAAATTTTGGCCAAAGGGGGGGGAATAGGGAGGGATTTTATGAAAACAGAGAAAACCCCATAACTTCTTAATTATAATACATATCGAATCAGTTTAAAGTTATTATTACTTCTAAAAAAGGGCCAAATATTTATGTATGACAGATTTTTGATCGAATAAAAAAGGGGCTCAAGGGGTGAAAAAATAGGGTTTTTGGTAGAAAAAAATTCATAACTTTGTCAATTCTCAAGATATCAAATCCAATTAAATTTATTATAAATATTCTTAATGTTATCTACAACTTTTATACTGGCAAGTTTTTGATAGGATCAATTCGTACCGCAAGAAATGTTAAAAATGAAAACAAAAGGAGGAGGTTGAAGAAGAAATAAATCCATAATTTTGTCAATTTACAAGATATAAAATCCGAATGAATTTATTATATATCTACTTAATATTATCTACAACTTTTATACTGAGAAGTTTCTCATAGGACCAATTCTTAGAGTTAAAACAAATTAAAAATACATAGCAGTTGCATCTTATTAAGTGTGTACTCAAATCCAAACTGCTTATTTTCTGACTAATTTTTAAATTAATTTTTGCTCTCAAACGCATCCAAGTGGTAGGTTTTCTTATTCAGAAACTATATAATGTACCGTAATAGTCGATTTTGTGATAGAGGCAGAATATATTTCAAAATATGATGTCAAAGTAGTCATTTTGAACCGATTTTCCCGAAACGATTGTGTTGGAAACGAAAAATATTGTCCTACTGAGCAAATAATTGTTTATAAATCAAGTTCTAATTAATTGAACCCCCCCCCCAAAAAAAAAAAAAAAAAAAATACAGGTCGCTTATAAATCTCTTCAAAAATCACATCAGCAATTTTCATGTTTTTTTCTTTTAAAAGTAATGTGCCAGAAAATTTCGAGTTGTTGAGCATGGAAAAGTATTCTTTTAATACCGCCTTAACATGATTTTGATAAAACCAGCTCTTATAAAAAAAATGAAGTTAAAAACTCGTCAAAAGTGGCCAGATAAAATTGTTAAAGTGGGTTTATCTCTAATAATGATTTAGTTTTTGTTGTTGAAATTAGTACTTATCTTCGAAATCTACCTGCGCGTATAGGCCGAGCCGGCAGGGATGTTTTTATTCAGATTTTATAATAATCAGGATTATTTGTTCGGGAGAATCCATTTAAAATATATTTTAAGAGCCAAATATGTGTTGCAGCCCTTTAAAAATGACTAATGCAATACAGGGTTAAATAAAACTAAAACTGGCATTTTAGAAACGTAAAAAAAGTCCGAACAGCATTAAGTAGATGATGTAAATTAAAGTTTAAATATGCCAAATGAATCAAATGATATACGTTAAAATGCATTCCCTTCAGCGCTGAAACTTAATTCAAAATAATCCCCATAGAGAAATATATGTCTTTCAATAATTACTTTGTTAATGCTTAGAGATACCTGATGAATGATATTTATACATAGCCCAATCATACTAATCTTAACCAGTGAAATACCTTGGGATTATAGTATTACTGAAAATGCAGGACAATAGAGTTTCCGTAAACCTTTCTCAAAGGTTTAAATCCTGCATTTTGCTTAACATGTTATGAGAACAGTTTGGCATTTCTAGTGTGCACTAATAAATGTGATTGTGTAAGCGAAATGAGATAATTATTTTTGCTTATAATGTAATGCATTTATGTGTACATGTATTTAAAATTTGTTCTTCAGAAAAAGCTTAATTTATTTAATAATAGGATAATAGAGAAATTTATTTTTAATTTCGTTTTCACATAATTAACATAATGGAAAACCGTGAATGAAACTGAACCACAATATAGTTGGGATATGAATGTTTAGGTTATTTTTAAAATCTGATTATTAGATTTTTTTTAATGAAAAGGAAAAGAAAAAATAAAAAGTTTATAAATCTATCCAAAAGATTCTAAAGTATAAAAGCAAATATTTTTTCTGACATTTCAAATGTTTTAATTATGATAAAACCGTAATTCACCTAAGCAGCGCACGACAACACGAGCATAGTTTCACATTTTTTTGCCATGGACTGCACATTATATTTTCGTAAATTATATGTATAAACATGGAATTGTAACGCACTTTCATTTCTTTAATTTCATCGACATAATTTGCAGACGGTACAAGAGCATAAATGTTGGTTTTAGTGTGCCATAATATATAAAAGGTTTATAATCCGTGTCCTAGATCTTTACAGTAATTCACAGCCGTTGTTAATCGTTTTTTTCTTATCACTAGCAGAACTTGCCGGCGTTGCCCGGGCTCTCGATAACAACCTTAAATAAATTTAAAATTACCTTACTGTTTCCGATTACTCCCATCCCGCTAGGCTGGTCGTTTTTTCCAAACGAACCTATTCCTACGTATCGAATAAGAAACACCCAACCACGGGGTCACCCAGACCGTCACAACAAATTGTTTTTAACGATAAATGGATTAGTTAGGAAATCAATTCTGGAGCTTTTTTCTGATTGGAATTTCGCTTCATGCCCCTGCCTTTCAGAAAAAATTCGATGATCTCAATTTTTTTAAATATTAATTTTTAAAAAACTATTTCATCTATATTTTTAAAATTTTACTTTAACGATTAGCGAATTAGAAAATTTTCATCGGCATAATTTAAGTGCGCCTCAGAAGTTTAATTATATGTCCTAATACGCCGTATTGTATAACAGGGCTGCACAACGCAGCGCACGCGGGCGCAATGCCACTCCTTGAATGTTTCTTTGGTGCCCTTTCGTATATCACTAAGTTTTTGTAACGATAATAATCCATTTTAAAGATTTTTTTAATTAATAGTATTTGCATGTATATATATTTGTTATTAAAGCAATTAAATTTCTGGCCCCTTCCCCCACAAAACCTTTTACATATACTTCCCTTTCCCTTTCCTCGCTCTAAAGAAAAGTGTCGTTCTAAATTTACAGTAATTCATGTTATGTCTTCAAATAATTCGTATATAGAATTCCTGAATCATAGGGACCTTATGGCTACCACTATGTGCATCATCCAAGATGTGTGTGACCTATGCGACTACCATTACTCAGGGTTTCATTACCGTAGGGGCAAATTTCCGAACAATATTTCCGAATAGATGATTTTCACCATATTTATGGAAAAAATCCTGCATTGAAATAAGGCGGCGATTACTATGTAAAAATACCTGTGGAAGTTAGCTCATGCGGTAATCAAACGCTGCCACTACAACAGTGAGATAATTTTGTTGCATGTTTTAAATCTTGTGAATAACGGCGCCCTTCATTGTTTATAGCCAGTTGGGGGCGCCCCTGTTTACTGAAAGCTTGAACAGGCCTAATATAGAGAGTAAAAAAGTCATCTTGGATCTTTACACATATCTTAGTGGTCTCTATTTAATCTTTACAGTCTGTTCCATTCAGGGGTATAAAATATAAGATTCGATGGATAAAGTATGAAAACACATATTGGTGATAAAAAAAACTCTAATTTTCGGTAAAATGGAAACTTAAAAAAAAATAGCGGAAAATTCAAAAATTGCTGTCCGACTTCCGAATAAACTTTATCGAAAAAGTCCTTCCGGCCAGTACCGGGAGGAAGAGGTAGCTTTCATATTCCTTATTTTTAAAAAGCAAGCTTATATTATTCAAACACACGAAGCTCAAATTAGTGGAAACCGATTATAGGAGAATCAATAATAATTTTTATCAATACTAAATCATTATGAAGGAGAATTTCGAGAAATTAGTCAGCTTTATCCAAGCTGCCTTTATTTAAAGTAACTTATATTTGGTTGCCAAATTCGGCGATATCTTGAAGTTAATGCCATTTTAAGACAACATGGTGGATGAGGCTAACGAGTGAACTTGGTCGAGACGTTAGAAATTCCTCTGCACATGCTCATTTCATCGTAATCGGTTGATATATACAAGTGCTGTCGCAGGCAAAAATTCAGAATTTTCAAAATGTCACCCACATTAGAAATTGAAACTGCTATATGTGAGTCATTTTTTAAGATAAAGACTAAACAAAAGATGCTCCGGAATTCTTATATCATGGTTAAATACTTAAGAAAGAAATCTTTTTCATTTTTCAATTTTTTGATAACTCATTTTAAATTTTTAATTTAAAATGTTTTTAAATTGCAGCCCTTTTGAAACAAGATGGCGACTGAAGCTCGCCAACGAACTCGGTCGAGACATTGGTATGTACTATGTACACACCAAGTTACATCCAAATCGGTTCATAAATACGCCTGTTATCGCGTAACAAAATCAGGTCATTTCAAAATGTCAGCCACAATAGAAATTCAAAATGCTATAACTCAGCCATTTTTTTAGATATAGACGAAACAAAAACTGCTCCGGAATCTTTGTATCAAGGTGAAACACAAGAAAAAAATATTTTTCAATTTTCAATTTTTGATACCACATTTCAAATTTTAAATTTTTTTAAAAAATTTAAATGGTTGCCGTTTTGAAACAAGATGGCGGATGAAGCTGGCCATCGAACTCGGTTGAGGCATTGGTAAGCAGTATGTATATACGAAGTTACATCCAAATCGGTTTATAAATACGAGAGTTACAGTGTGACAAAGATCAGATATATATATATATATATCTTATACTATAATGCGAGCAAAAATTGTGTGTGTATGTATGTGTGTGCGTGTGTGTGTGTATGTAAATTTTATCTTAAAAACGGCTCTAACGATTTTGACGTAATTTTGTATTTCACCCTTTTCGGGCACGATAAGACCATTGGGCTAGGTCACGTGTTCGAGAAAATTCGATTAGTGGGTCATTTTGGGTCATAATGAGTCAAGGTCAAGCTAATTATATCTAAAAAACGGCACAGTCGCTTTTGACTAAATTTTATATCCAACCGTTTTTCGGCACGAGAAATCTATTGGGCTAGGTCATATGTTCGAGAATTTTCGATTAGTGGGTCATTTCTGAGTCACTATGGGTCAAGCCAATTTTATCTAAAAAACGGCTCTAACGATTTTGACTAAATTTTGTATTCTGTCGTTTTGGATTACGAGAAGACCAATGGGCTAAGTCACATATTAGAGAAAATTCGATTAGTGGGTCATTTTTGGGTCACTGTGGGTCAAGCAAAGTTTATCTAAAAAATGGCTCTAACGATTTTGACGAAATTTTGTATTTTACCATTTTCGGGCACGATAAGACCATTGGGCTAGGTCACGTGTTCGAGAAAATTCGATTAGTGGGTCATTTTAGGTCATAATGGGTCTAGGTCAAGCTAATTATATCTAAAAAACGGCTCAATCGATTTTGACTAAATTTTATATCCAACCGTTTTGGGGCACAAGAAAACTATCTGCCTAGGTCACATGTTTGAGAAATTTCGATTAGTGGGTCATTTTTGGGTCACTATGGGTCACGCAAATTTTATCTAAAAAACGGCTCTAACGATTTTGATTAAATTTTGTATTTTGTCGTTTTGGATTACGAAAAGACCAATGGGATAAGTCACATATTAGAGAAAATTCGATTAGTGGGTCATTTTGGGTCACTGTGGGTCAAGCAAAGTTTATCTAGAAAACGGCTCTAACGATTTTACGAAATCTTGTATTCTATCGTTTTCGGGCACGAGAATACCATTGGGCTTGATCGCATGTTCAAGAAATTCGATTAATGGGTCATTTTGGGTCACAATTGGTCAGGGTCAAGCTAATTGAATCCAAAAAAGCCCTAAAACATTTCGACAAAATTTTGTAGTATACCGTTTCCGAGCATGAGATGACCTTTGGACTAAGTCACATGTACGAGAAAATTCTATTAGTGAGTCATTTTGGGTCAAATGGGTCAAGGTCAAGCTAATTATATCTAAAAAAAAGCTCAATCGATTTTGACTAAATTTTATATCCAACCGTTTTGGGGCACAAGAAAACTATTGGGCTAGGTCACATGTTCGAGTAATTTCGATTAGTGGGTCATTTTTGGGTCACTATGGGTCAAGCCAGTTTTCTCTAATAAACGGTTCTAACGCTTTTGACTAAATTTTGTATTCTGTCGTTTTGAATTACGAGAAGACCAATGGGCTAAGTCACATATTAGATAAAATTCGATTAGTGGGTCATTTTTGGGGCACTGTGGGTCAAGCAAAGTTTATCTAGAAAACAGTTCTATCGATTCTGACGAATTTTTGTATTTTATCGATTTCGGGCGCGAGAATACCATTGAGCTTGGTCGCATATTCAAGAAAATTTTATTAGTGGGTTATTTTGGGTCACAATGGGTCAGGGTCAAGCTAATTGAATCTAAAAAAAGGTCCAAAACATTTTGCCAAAATTCTGTAATATATCGTTTTCGGGCATGAGATGACCATTGGGATAAGTCACAAGTTCCAGAGAAATCGATTATTATGTCATTTTTGTGCTACTGTGGGCCAAGCTATTTGTATCTAAAAAACGACTCAAACGATTTTGTCAAAATTTTGTATTATGCAGTTTCTGGGAATGAGAAGACCATTGGGCTAAGTCACATGTTCGAGAAAATTCAATTAGTGTGTCATTTTTGGGTAACTGTGGGTCAAGTTAAGTGTATCTAAAATAACGGCTTAAAACATTATGGCAAAATTTTTATTATATCGTTTCTGAGCATGAGAATACCTTTGAACTAGGTCACATGTTCGGGAAAATTCGATTAGTGGGTTATTTTTGGGTCACTGTGGGTCAAGCTAATTGTATCTTAAAAAAAGGCTCAAACGATGTTGACAAAATTTGGTATTATACTGTTTCCGGGAACGAGAAGATCATTGCGTTAGGTCACATGTTCGAGAAAATTCGATTAATGGGTCATTCTTGGGTCACTCCGGGTCAAATTAATTTTATCTAGAAAACAGCTTTAATAATTTTGATTAATTTTTTTTCTATCGTTTTCGGGTTCGAGAAGACCATTGGTCTAGGTCGTATGCTCAAGAAAATTCGATTAACCAGTCATTTTGGGTCACTAATGGGTCAAGGTTTAGCTAAATTTTTCTAAAAAATGGTTCAAACGATTTTGACAGAATTTCTTATTACACCGTTTCCTAGCACGAGAAGACCATTAGGATAGGTCAGATGTTCGATAAATTTAGATTAGTAGGTCCTTATTGGGTTACCGTGGGTCAAGCTAATTTTATCTAAAATGACTTTAGCAATTTTGACTAAATTTTGTATTCTATCGTTTTCTGGTTCGAGAAGAGCATTGGTTAGGTCGTGTGTTCGAAAAATTTCGGTTAGTTGATCCCTATGGCTTAGGATCATGCCAATTTGATCTAAACAGCAAGAATTATACAGTGAGAATGAAATATAGAATTGAACACAATGCTAATTTTGACCGAGCTTAGCTCGGTCATGCCCGCTAGTATATATATATATATATGGATATATATATATATATATATATATATATATATATATATATATGTGTGTGTGTTATATAAAAATTTTTACTTTTACTATTCATTTAAATTATTCTAAATTGCCGGCCTATTCATTATTTCCCTTTTTTTTTTTAATACGCTCTATTATTTATTTCTAGCTAAATTCGTATATTTTTAAAACGCGTATCTTAATAATAGATTTATTCCAAAACGTAATCTAAACTTTTAATCCCTTCATTAATTTTTATCGTCTACCAAACTGTAAAGTTCTGAACGCAGTTACTTATTTTTCGAATATTTATCAAAGCCATTTTTACTTTTTTATCCTATTTCATTTCATTTTCCCGCCCGCGAGGCGTCAGCCTTTTCACATCGAAATCATTCCATTAGCGGCGCTGGGATTCTTGCCTGTGACGTTTCTTGATCGCTCTCCATTGGCTGAGTGTCGGATCCCATTTTCACTTCGAGGCTCGTTCGTGATTTTCGTTGGTTGAGCTTGAAGTTTTCATTTCAATCGGAATTCCTCCGCGCATTCTCATAAATAGCGAGAGCATGAGCTCAGAACGAGAGATTTTTGTGCTGTGATTGTTTACATAACCTGTTACCCGGTGTCCTTAGCCATGTAGAATATTCATTTCGTAAATTAACATCTATTTAGCATGAGTAACTAGTTTATGCTCGAGTGGGATGCTCTGATTTTTCATCTGCGGGAATTGTTCAGTGTTGGTATGTTCTGATGGAATAAACAGTTGTTCTATGACTACGTTTCCATGTGTTTAATTGGGAAAACCCCATATTTCTTTATACGCCTTTTTTCGCCACTCACGCTGCCTTGTTTTCATAATGAAATAATAAGTGTTTGATTGGACTATACCAATATTATCATCGCTCTACAGCTGCTATATTTTCACAGAGTTGATACCTCCGCTAGCAATGCTTGTGCTAAGTGGTAGGATTGCTTACAACATCACCAACGGCTGGTTAAAATGTGGTATGACTCCAGTAATACGTAATAAGCACGATGTGATATTTCAACTACACTCATTAAATTGTTTCGTAACATATATATATATCAACTTTTGAACGGAGGGTGGTTTCGGGGTCTGGGGGTCATGATCGATGAAAATATACCAAATTTTTTTGAAATCGCTTTCCTCCGAACGGCTGCAATAGGTAGCTTTTTGTAATGAAAGCTACCTAAAAAAGACACAATTTACTGTATTGGTATAAAAGATTGAATGTTTTTATGTTTTTATAAGTGGGTTGAAATCGCCGGTGAACTCGAAAAATAGAGCGAATACATGAATCGTTCTGTTCTACATAAAATAATCAAAAATCAAAAATCTTAGCTTAGGTGAATTCGGGCTTGTTCTATCAAATTTGTGAATCTCTGCGTATCATAGATTGCCCTAGCCATCTCCAACAAACGAACAAGCAGCATAACACTGACAAAAACTTTATTATATAGATTATTATCATGGCTTGCGCGCAGCCTTGTGATCCTTAATTGAGTGAATCCCTGTATATTTGCTAACTGTGCAGTATTTTTAAAACCACATTTTTTTAGCATGCTATAATCCAACCTTATAAATAAGTTTTTCTATATTTCGAAGGTTATTTTTTTTTTTTTTTTTTTTTTTTTTTTTTTTAGAAAAAGCTGTATACCTATAGTGCTATCATGTTAAAAAAAATACGTGTTTATAAAAATAAATATGTTAATAAAATGACTTTTTTTTAACACCCAAACCGGAAATAAATTTAGCCCGAAGAGTTTAAATGCTAGATCTATGCTTTTCCCTGTAAATCGTTTTATTCTCAAGAGATCGTAGACGCAGTTCAATGTTTTAAGAACGTGCGGGATCTTTTGCATGTAATATCTAATGAGTTGTGGTGCTGATAGTGACACTTAATAGTAACTAGTTCGTACGTATAAGTGACTGTTTCCTGAACTTGATGCATCATAGTAGTAATATATAGAGGGTTCACCGACGACAATAATGGGTACTGAGGACCCATTTAAATTTTCTGACAATGCACTCCGCATCCTGAATGGAGAGGAGAAATCAGATTTAGCTGCTGCGTGGATGGAATTTCCCGGAGTAGCGGATGAAGTACAAAGACTGATTGTACAGCAATTCCTGCAAGATTGTGATAACTTCATAATGAGACTTTTAAGTAAAGATGACTACCTGACGAATCCTCAACACAAGACTAGCGTGAATAATCTTCTCAATAATCTTATGTTTTTGTTCAATGAGCCATTTGACCCCCTAAAATTAAGTCAACTAAGAGAGTTTAAAACTTTTATCTATGATCATGACTATGATCTAATTGACATCTTAACAAAACTCAAGGCAATTGCGGTGAACTCAGATGACGGCTTCACCCCTGCTAATACACTAAAACGTAGGAGAAATGATCTCAAATCTACTATTCCCTTAAAGAACAAATATGCCAATATATCAGAAAAATATCTAGACGAAAATAACATGGATTCTTCTGAGCCCCCTCAAGGAGAGTCAGCCGGTAGCTCCACTACTGAAGTAGTCCCTAAAAAACTAAAAATTCACCCCTTCTATATTGAGTTCCAAGGCAAGTTGACGGAACTTGCAAGTGAGATTAAAAAACTCAACGACAGCAATCCCTTGATTAAACTAGACGGAGAATTACTCAAAATCCACTGTAAAACCGATGCAGATTTCCGTAAAACACAAGACTATCTTGATTCTAAAACAATTCCTTATACAACCCTGAGCCCCGCGGAACAGCGCCCCAGGAATGTCGTCATTAGGGGAATTCCCCCATATACAGACCCCCAGGTCATAATTGAAGCTATAAAAGAACATAATTTCGTGGCCAATAGAGCCTCGATGATGAAAAGTAGAAAGACCGGTCGACCAATGCCCCCCTACGTCGTCAATGTTCTCCCACGAGAAAAATTCGAAGAAATCTACCAAATTCACGAAATTTGCTACATTAAAGTAGATATTGAGCGTTTTAAAGGCACTAACATCGTAAAGCAATGCTACCGTTGCCAGAAATTTGGACATTCCAGCGAGATTTGCCGCCTGCCGCCAAAATGCGCCAAATGTTCGGAAGAGCATCTAACTCCCCAGTGCAATAAAATTGGAAAGATCATCCCCAAATGTTCAAATTGTTATGGTGAGCACGTGGCTACTTACCGTGGTTGCCCCAAAACCCCCCAGTTTCATAAAAAACAGCAGGACCCGAAAACCGTCCGTAAAGAAAATCCTAAAATCATTCCGAATGCAATGGCGGAACTTTTATCTACATATAATTATGTCCGTAAGCCAGAGGCCAAAAAACCAGAAGAAAAACCTACTGAAGCCCCGGCTCCGCTCCCTTCTCCCACCCAAGACCCAAACTCCGAAAACACTACACCAAATAAGCCAAATGACACTCAAAATGCAACACCAGAACAGCCCACTAGTTCTAATTATGCTAATGACTTAAAAGAAATATTCAAGACCTTCAAGGAGATGAAAGAGCTCCTGAAATTTAACAAATTCATCCAATGTTTCAAAAATATTGCTAACCAAACTAAAAATATACAAGATCCAATAGAAAAAATACTCATCCTTATGAGTGCTATAGAAACTTTAGCCACGGAATTTAACACATTTAATGATGAGTAATTCCTTTTCTACCTTTCCCTCACTAATTTTTCTTTCCTGGAACTGTAACTCCTTGCAGAATAAACTTAACGTACTTAAACTCTTTATTCACGAACATCCCCAAATTTATGTTATTTTCATTTAAGAGACTTTCAACCCCACTTTCAACATTAACATCCCTTGGTACAGGTTATTCCATACACCTCGTGCGGATGGTACGCACAGAGGAGGTACCGCTATTTACATCAAGAACCATCTTCCACACTACCAATCGCACAGCCACACCTTTAATGACCTTGAGTATACCAGTATTAATCTTCAACTTCCTCATATCAATATTAAATTAGCTTCTATTTATGCTCCACCCACTGGTAACTTACCTGTTAATAGTCTTATACAGCTTTTTTCTCAACATCACCACTGCTTTTTCGTAGGCGATTACAATGCTAAAAGCAGACGCTGGAATTGCCATGGCAATTCTCGGCGGGTTACCTCTCTTCACAACTTAGTCCAAAACTTAAAATTAAATCTTCATGCACCACCCAGACTAACACACATTACCAAAGTGCCTGGTGCCCGGGACTCTATCATTGATCTTGCTCTTTCCAAAAATCTTCCTTACCCTATCTACTCTACAGTTATTAATGATCTCTCCTCTGATCACCTGCCTGTCTGCTTTAAAATAGATATTATTAATCCTCTTTCCCCCCCCCTTCCGTGGCTACTGACTGGAATAAATTTACTAATTACCTTAATTCTCAGGCCATCACCTTCCCTGATATTAACAATACCGATGACATTGATGCGGCTATTGAACATCTCAACTCTCATATCACTAATGCTCAAAATTTTTCTACATTTAATACCTTCAAAAATAATTTTGCCTTCGTCCCACCCCGTTATATTTACAACCTTATCAAACAGCGTAATCGGCTCCGGCAACAATTTCAAAATTCAAGAGACCCCTCCATTAAACCCCTTCTCAATAGGTTAAACAATAAAATTAAAAACAGTCTTTACAAAGAAAAACAGAAAAATTGGAACAACTTTCTTAAAACTTTATCGTGCGAGGACAACTCTCTTTGGATTCTTAAACGCAAACTGAATAAACATTACACTCCCATTCCCCCCCTCACAACTAATAATATTACTGCTTATACTGACCAAGAAAAAGCTAACATGCTTGCTAATTCTTATGCCACCCAATTTTCTCCTAATCCTACCCTTGCAAACCAAGCTCACCTTGATCATGTTAACGAGACAGTTCGGAACTTTTTGGCTACCCCCCCTCAAGATCCCCCCCCTAAAATTCAACCTATTGTTATCCACAATATTATCAAAAAACTCAAAAAGCGTAAAACCCCAGGATACGATAAAATTACTAACTCTGCTCTTAGAAACCTTCCTCCTAATTGCATAATCTATATCACTGACCTCACTAATGCTATCTTAAAACATAACTACTTCCCTAAACCTTGGAAACTTTCTATAATCTCTCCTATTCCAAAACCTGGAACTAGCCTGTCAGACCCCACTAATTACAGACCTATCTCCTTGCTACCTTCTATCAGTAAAGTTGTGGAACGTGTCATTCGTACCCAGTTGCAGGATTTCATTCAACAACACAACATTCTCATGCCCGAGCAGTTTGGCTTTCGCCCAAAACACTCAACACAACACCAGCTTCTTAGGGTTGTTGAGTTTCTCAGCGAGAAACTCAATGCAAAAATTCCCGCAGCTGCCATCTTTCTTGATGTCGCAAAGGCATTTGACAAGGTCTGGCATATGGGCCTCATTTACAAACTAATTCAGCTCGGTTTTCATCCCAGACTTATACATTTAATATATTCGTACCTTTGCGACCGCTCTTTTCAAGTCCGCATAAACAACATTCTTTCTATTATTCTCCTTATCCTAGCGGGCATCCTCCAGGGGAGCGTGTTGGGCCCATTTTTATTTAACATTTTCTTTAACGATATCCCACGCTCCTTGCACACTCACCTCGCTCTTTATGCGGACGACACCTGTATTTATGCTTCGGCACACCACCCGTATACTCTATACAGGTACCTACAGACTCATGTTGATGACTTCATGAACTGGTGTATGCTTTGGCGCGTTGTCATAAATGAAATTAAAACTACTGCAGTATATTTCTCTCGCAAAATAATTTTCCCTAACAGAATCATTATTAATAACACTGTTATCCCTTGGTCAGACCAAGCTAAGTATCTTGGGGTCATTCTGGACCGCCGCTTAACTTGGAAAAAGCACATTTTCTCCATCAGAGGTAAAGTCGCTGGAGCCTTTAACTCTATAAAACCTCTCCTTAACAGTAAAACCTTGTCTGTCCACAATAAATTAATTCTCTATAATTCATGCATCCTTCCCATCATAACCTATGCCAGTCCGGTCTGGGGCTTCACATGTAAGACCACTATGGACACCCTTAGTCGCTTGCACAATTCCAACCTGCGTACTGTCCGTAACGCATCTCGTTATCTTCGCAACTCCACGGTCCGAAGAGACCTGAAAACTACTACCTTACGTAAGCGCATAAACGACTTAGCCAAAAAATTTTATGAAAAAATTTTTGACCTCCCTAATGAAATCGTAGCGGAGCTACCGGATTATGACGCTTTTGAACCCCACCATCGGAAACGGCCCAGGTTTTCCATAATTATGGACACTCAGTAACATTTGAGTTCTCCACGCTATTTTTGGCCTCTTCTATTTTTTTCTTACCTTTTTATATATTTATCTTAAAAAAAAAAAAAAAAAAAAAACCTCTATATATACTATAGAGACCATAAAAATTGTAAAACTTAAAAAATAAAATGTATGGCCCTGATTAGTCCCTTTTTTGGTTGGATGTTGTGGTCTTTGCCACCCTAGCTTTTTTTGCCCTTGCTTGGTGAGTGTTTCTCTGAACAGTACTAACTTTAACTTTCTAAATTCCTTATAGTAGTTTTACAACTACAGTTTGACTTTACTTATTTTAAGATTCTTGTATATTTTAAGATTTATCGTTAACTTTCTTTCATCTTAAGTTTATACTTTAAAATTTAATTTTATTCCTCTTTTTCTTAAATTTCTTATTTTCTCTTGTTAACTTCTTTTACTCTTCTAGTAGCTTTGCTACAGTTTAACTTTTTCCCAATGTCTCATTAAAACACAAGACATTTCAATTTCCTAGTCTGGGTGTTAAGCTGTCATCAGCTAGGAAACCCCTCAATGCTGATTACCTGTTCAGTTTCAGTTTCAGTTCCCTGTAACTGTGAAAATGCTCAATATTATGGTGGGGTGATTGTGATGGGAGCGGTTTCTTGGATGCGCCATTGCGCTAATGTATATTTTACCAATGAGGCAGCTATTCAAAAACCTGAATGGTTGGTAGCTTCCGTTATTAGAACTTGTAAAATGCCATACTGGTCTAAATCGCTTAAGGGTAATTGGGGCAACTGGGACATGATTTTACAATGTGACTCTGGAGTTTCTGACAATTCATCTTCAAAAAGCTAATGCTCATTTGAATTAAAGTCTGAACTTCTGTTACTGTGTTCAGTTAGGCTCCCCCTATCAGACAGAAATGCTCAAAATTACATTTTAATTTTTAAAAATATAAAAATATGCATATTCCATCTTTCTTTCCTCATGGGTCCAGTTGCCCCATAAAAATGGGGCAAGTGAACCAGGAGGGTCTATGTTCCACACGCGTTTATTTTTTTTTTTTTTTTCATATGGGATATCAGGTCCAGTTTGAAAAAGTGTAAACAACTTTAAAAAATTTAAACCAGGCAAACCATATAAATTATATATCAACTAAAGAGCGTTGTAAGGGAAACCTTTGCTGTCAATGTGTCTAAATAAAATACTAGAAGTGAAATTATTAGATTTATTTATACCAAAAATATAAAAATTAAGTAAATACTTATTTACTTTAGTATAGGTAATAAGTATAAAAGTCACATGGGTATTTTAAGGGAAAAAATAGCAAGGTGAATCTATGAACAAACGGCTACTTAAGTACTTAAGTACTTTATCATCGCACAATGCCAAGGTTTGGCTATCTCGCTTTCAGAGGCAAGGTACTTGCATTCGTAAAATATTGAAATAATTCAATGGCACCAGTATTTACAAGAGAATCTATTTGTAAGCAAGTAAAAGTATATTTTCGCGTACTTAATAAAGGTAAAATTTTCATTATAAAATTCCAGTGCCAATGTGGCAATTAGGGATTAAAATTATGTGATACCATAACGGCATCACCGCCTCTCAAGGGGTCAAGAAATTTGGTTTGATACCACCCAATATCCTTTTTTTAATTTTGATACGTAATTTTAATAAGGTATTCTATAATTTTCTTTATTGTGACAAAAAAAATGGAGAAATTTATTTCTCGTAGTAAGATAAACTCAAAAAAATTATTTATAACTATTAGGGTAACTGGATCCAGCATGGTCCAGTTACCCCGGATACATGTCCCTGTTACCCTATTCTTGAAAAAGTTATGGGGTAACTGGGACACCGGGCTTACATTCGAAACATGAAGTAAATATGTATCGATACCTAATAATATTAATGTAGTTATATGCCTAATCTTTAAAAAAAAGGTTGTTTAATAAAAGTACTTACGGTATTTTAATAAAAAAAAGCGAGGAAGTTCAAACATATTGACGTTGTTTTTAAAAAAAGAAACGTAAATTTTTGAAAATCCATCACAGTAAAGTGAGAGTTATGATTGAGTTGACACACATTGTTTTAGGAAGTAGAGATCAAGGTGCATTGTTCACAAAAGCTAAAACTTAAAAAAACATCAACAGTTTTTTATAAAATAGCCTATGACCCAGTTACCTCATGGGTACAGTTAACCCAACTAACCTTACCTACTTATGATTATTAGCAAATTTCTAGTCGGTTTTAGCTCACAGGCTATCAAAGCCTGAGAGCTAATGTGCGGCATGTTCTGCATGTATGTATGTACGATAACTCTTGATAGAAACATCCGATTTGCTTAAAAATATTTTCTAGGTTCATTCTGATAAGGCTCTTCCCTGAATAGTTTTGGGGTTTCACTGATTAAGTAAAAAGGGGGGAACGGGGAACTAACCCCCTTAAGTTTGATAAGTGGGTTTTTCATGCAGAATTATCAGATTTACTTCTAATTTGGTACACCGGTTAATTCTGATATAACGCTTCCCTAATTAGATTTGGTGGTTCATTGTTTAAGTATAAAGGGTAGAACGGGGTAATACCCCCCCCCCTTAATTTAGATAAATGGGTTTTTCTATCCGATTTACTTCAAATTTGGTATACCGGATTCTTCTGATAAAGCGCTTCCCTGATGAGACATGGATGCTCATTGGTAAGTATAAAGAGGGGAAAGGAGGGGTTACCCCCCTCCTTTAATTTAATTTTAGAGGGACATTATTCTTTGAAATAAGAGTGTAATACACAATTAGTGACCTATTAGCCACACCTGTGAGCTCAATGCCATCAGTTTAACTGAGCACTTTTCTTTTTTTTTCTTTAATTATTAATGAGCTCTCAACGTTAAATCTCTTAAAAGCAGCGAAAAAGCGCGCATCACAACGAAAAATCATGCAGAGAGCAAAGATTAAGAAACTCTTTTAAGACTACCAGCTTATTGTTAAGAAATTTTAATTTCTCATATAATTAATTGAGATTTCTAAATACACAATTAAAAATATATATAACACAGTAAAAAATCGTTTTTGCCAATTGTTCTGCATAGCCTATAATACGTACGAATACTTTAGTGTAGCCCAATATATCATATACAGAATTTATCCACACCACGTAATACACTAAAAATGAGTCACTTTTCATGTAAGTTTTAAAATGTACACCACAGCTTAATAATTCAGAAATTATAGTATGTAGCCAGTGCAGTAAACGAATTATTTAGTGTGTGGTTGTAAATTAACGATAAATTCTACGAATTCCATAATATATAGAAAACTTATAGTAGTGCACTTCAGTGATACATGTAAATTTCATTATGTTTGAAGTGGTACAACATCATTGAAATACTCTGCAAGCAATTTTTAGTTTACATCAGAATGGAATTATTTTGTGTGTTTCTGTAAACGAACTATACATATCAATTTATTTTATATCGGAAACATGTCGTAGTCCACCTCATTGATGCATATCGATTTCAATTTACTGGAATTATCGCAACTTTATTAATATGCACCGCCCCCGTAAAGATTTACCATAATGTAACTGAATTTTTTTGTATTTCACAATAAAGTAACTATAAGTGCTACACATTCATTTTCAATAGCTAACATTCTACAGTAATCTTTAAAAACATGCATAAATTACGTAGCAATCAGTGTATATTTACGAAAGTTAGATCACGGGCAGACTGTCCACAGACAGACGAACAGAATTCGAAAACGCTTTACAACTGTGTTAGAAAATGTTAAAAATAATCAAAATTGTTGAAAATTTAGATCTTTGGAGAGAAAGATATGCCTAAATGGCACACGTTAAACATAGCAACTCTTATGGGCTCTTAAAGTAGCTCCCTCTAAGATCAATGTACTTCTGTAGACGAATTTTCTAAGAATTAAATGCCTTAAACCATCATTTCCTTAAACAAATGAAAAATGTGTTTTTATAGCCTCATCAGTCTCCTTTAAGGAATAAAAACGACGTCTACATAATTTTTTTGGGCTGGAAAAAAGCCAATAGTCACACATAGCAAGATTAGGAAAATATGGTATGTGTACTATCACTTTAACGTTTATTTTGTTCAAACTATTCGATTGTAATCCCTGCTAAATGAGAAGATGCATTGTTCTGACGAAGCATGAGTCCCACAATGTCCACAAATTGAAGAATTTCTGGAAGATACTTAGTAGTCTACAAGTTAGTTGAAACTGTATTCTGTCCCTCTACCTTTATGATTTTGACCAGCCCTGTACTTCAGAAGAAAACGGCATGCATTACCTTTTTTCTTTGCTCGTTGTCTTTTTCCTTTTGCTGGTTTGGGGTCATCTTTAAAGACCCATTACTTAACTTTCCTGACGCATTGAAAGGCAAAGGAAAACGAGTTATGTACATCTCATCTCCAGTCATGATTTTAGAAATAATACGGTGCGTGCAGTTATAAAATTGTTTTATTGTTTTTTCTACTGATTCTGACACTCACTGCTTTTTATTATTTTGTTTAATTATAGACGACCCAGCGACGAACTATTTTTCCATGTGCAGTTCTTAATGAAAAATTTTATTTATAACTGTGTATCCAATATTAAGTTCCTTCTGTATCATTTGATAGGTACAGTGATTACCATCGATTTAATTTTCGTGTACAGGTGGCAAATTGTCTGGGACTGCAGCTGGCAAAGTTCTTCCTCATTTTCTTCATCCAACAGAGAATTTTGACCTCTTCTAAATTCTGTAAGCCATCTGGATACCGTAGCACAAGATGGAGCTTCACATGGTAATTGTAGACTTTGAAGGAATTCGTCTTGATTCAATCAAATTTATAAAAACATAGAAAATCATCGATCGCTCTACAATGGTCTGGCGTCAGCTCCATTTTCTCTTCTTTCAAAATTTATTCTACGATAACTAAATTGCGATTTTTGCCGCAAATTATGGTCTGTGGACATAGAAGAGTTCAAATTTAAGGGAGTTTTTTACATTCCCGGTTTTAAAAAATCGATTTTGTTATTGTTTAAACCGGGTCTCGAAATTATGCGGATGAAGCAATGTTTTGAGTTAAAAAAAATTCTGTCTTAAAATGCGTTAAAATGAGACAGCGGTAAAACTAGTTCAAGACTCATCACTGAATGATAACGTTCTGCCCATAAAACATATCTACTGGCCATAACCTGCTGACGCTTTCACCTGTTGACAATTTTCTCGAAAGAGGTCTCGATGTATTTACATAAAACAAAAACGAATGCCACTCATTGATTTGGATATTTGCTCTGAAACATATTCATTGTGGCAAAGTTATTATCTACTTTTATTGGCACGTGTATATTCAATAGCGGATTATTTAATATATTACATATTATGAATGCAGTGGGTATTCAGATAAACCCAACAGCTGTGATGTACTGCAGCAATCGCAGTGAAAAGTCCTTGCATCGCTTTGAACTGAGTATGTCGGATGGAGAAAAAGGCCAAAATTGCTTTCCGAGAAGAAATTAAATTGACGAACATCTTGTTTTAGGAAGAGGAGGGTGTCCTTTATGGCACCGGATATGCTGAATAACGGTAAGTTTTTTAAAAAAAACTAATAATTGTTTTGCAGTTAAAATATGAAAAAAAAATTAAACACATTTTTCTTGAAACATTTTTTTAACATGTCCCACGGTTTCGGATAACTTCTCGGTCGCAATGAATGAAATTTTTAGACATTGTTCATTATGCACGTAGGAAATGGCAATATGTAAAACTTTTCCATTATTTTTCTACCCTCTTAAAACCAAAAAATATAGATTTTTTCCACCGTTTTTTTTTTCAAATAAACATCATTTTGACAAAAAAAAAAATGAAAATATTATTAATATTGTTGGTTCCAACCATAAATGTAAACCTATAAATTATAAAACTTTTCATAAATTCTATTTCTAAATTATAAATCTGCTGGAAAGCGTGGGACATTAGCACTGTGGGCTGCCAATTTGTAATATATATATTTTTTGTAATATATATATATATATATATTAATAAATATATTTTTTTAATCCCAAAAATTTAAAAACATAGTATTAAATACAATTGATTGTAAAATAAAAACATCAAAAGTAATATATTTTTTATGTTGAAAAAACAATTCCCCCAAAAATGCCTAGTTAAAAGCAGTGAATTTCGAAAACGCCTTTAAATATCCGACCGATAATTTGTTTCTTCATTTTTTTTATTTTTTTTAGCCTCCGGTATGCTGTTTCTTTCTCCCACCTATTAATATGTCGTCTCCAAAAAATAACGTTACGTTGCCAGCCGTAAAACAAACCAGATGTATCATTGTACTTTTAAATACTTTATTGCAATTTTTTTATACTTCTAAGCATCGCAAATTTTCAATTTTTATACCGTCATATTGGAAAAAATGTACTTTTTAATGCGATTTGTTTGAAAACAGCATCTCCATTTATTTTTCAGATATTAATTTTTTTGTAGTTTTTTGCACCATTTGTTTAATTTTGGCAACTGGAGTACTCCATTTCTGTAGAAAATAAAGGAAATAGCAATTATACCTTTTTTGTTGCCATTTTCTCATAAAAACTGAAAAAAGAAATTAAAATACGTGCTATTTTGAAAAAAATATAAATGAAGGATTTCTGATAAAATATGGAGCTATTATAAACTAAATTTAATTTTAAGTATCTATATTAATATTAAAAACAAATGAAGGCACATGAATCATTAGATAGCCGATTTTTTTTTGTCGAGTTTCTAGCTGATTTCTTTTTGCTAGATTTGTGTATTATTCTGAGATAGTGACGTCCTATGCATACTTATTGTAGATGTTCTTTATGACTGGATCTCAAATGAGGAATTCTTCAGCGGATTCGGATGACGTCGTTTTATATAAAATAAAAACGTACGTTTTAAGTCTTAAAACTGAACTACAGTAGAGTCCCAATTATCAGAGTCTCGCTTAACCGTGTTTCCACTTTAACCGAGTTATTTTCTTCTGATGGACTGTTGGTTTCCATTATTATTAAACAGCTATTATAAGTGAAGTGTTAGGTGAAGATAAAAGATCAGTCGTAAAAAGTTAGAACTCTGATTTTCTGATTTTTTGATTAACCAGAAAATCAGAGTTCTAACTTTTTACGACTGCTCTTTCATCTTCACCTAACACTTCATTTATAATAGCTGCTTAATAATAATGAAAGCCATCAGTCTATCAGAAGAAAATGATCTATTCAAAAGGTACAAGTTTGATTGAAAAAAACTATGAACTAATTAATGAATTGAGTGAAAATTTTTATTTCATCTCCTTAGTTGGTGACGATTTGTGTAAATCCGGTTTATCCGAGTTTTTTGCTTATTCGAGATGAGCTTAGTTCATATTAACTCGGATAATCGGGACTCTACTGCATCTATATTTATATACATATATATTTTTTTCATCGGGGCGACACTAAATTTTGAAAAAGCAGAATTCCTGTTTTCTAGTTTTTATTTTTATTTTTTGCGCATATCATCTATCTAAAAAATTTCTGTATTATACTCGTGTATTCTAAAGACAACTGCAAGTTGAGATTGCTTTTAGCGCCTCTATTGTTGCTATTAATTATTTGTTTAGCTACATATTCTGTCCACATTGTACAATGATACCACCATCTATGCTAGATTTTTTTTTTTTTTTTACTTTACATAATCATGTTATCATTATTTGGGGAGGGGGCAAGTAATCCAGCCTTTCACGTAGTTACTTATTGTTTGTTTTAAATACTTTTCTAGCTGACAGTGGTCTAGTTTCTTTTTATAGATTTGGTGAAAGTATTTTGACAGTAATTTGAATTCTTAAGAAAGCTTTATGCTATTTAACCATAAATTATAGATGATTTTCTATGCATAAAACTGTGTTCTTTAAGAGAAACTTTTATAGTCTAAACTTGACTTCATTTAAGTCCTTTTAACACTATACAAAATGAAAATGGTAACGAATTCATTAATTTAGCATAAGCTCGATATTGTCACTACAGCTTTTTTTTTCAAAACGAGAAACTAGATGCACATGAATATGATACTTTTTTTAAATGTTACAATTTTTTTTTTTTTAATTATAGAATAAGAACAGAGTAGCTACCCTTGTGAGATTTATACAATGGTTAAACTATAAAGAAATATTTGAATGTTTAAACAACAGATCGACTGAAAATTCGGTTTCGTTTTCGTTTTCGATCCAAAACCTGAGTTTCGCCGAAAATTCGTTTTCGACGAAAATGCTGCTGGAAATTCGTCCGAACCGAAACTCAACCAAAATTATCTGTTCTAAAAAAATTTCGTTTTTATCTTCGGAAATTTTCAATATTGTTCACTACTTCAGCTGTATCGGCTCAAATGAGACACTCTATATTTATTGCTATGAACTTCACTGTTTATAATTATCAGTCATTGATGACTCAAGACGTGAGTGAAATTTATAAAGCAAGAAAGGAATACCTGCTAAACTTAGATGACGCTTTTCTCGTGTTCATTAAATGCTGCAGACTTAACAGTAATAGAAAATTTTCAGTTTGAAACCACAGAAGTGTTTCGAATAGACTCTGAGAAAGTTCTAGTGTAAGAGATGATAATTTAAAAAAATCATTACAAAAGATAAATCGAGGTAGGTATATCTAAAAGATTTTTTAATTAGCTGAAATTCTTATAATAAGAAAATTATTTTGTGTTGTAGATGAATTTATTACATTTAATTTCATACGAAAAAAAATTGATCAGAGTCACAAAGAGCCAACTTGGGCAACACGTATAATTACACCCATAATTAATTAATAATTATGTATATTTATGTATATATTAATTACTTTAAAAAATTTACACATTTTCGTTTTCGTTTCTGTTTTTGGCCGAAAAAAAGAAGATTTCCAAAATTCGGTTTAGATTTCAGTTTCCATCTTAAAAACTTGTTTCGGTCGTTCCTTAATTTAAACTAAACATCTTTTCAAGTTACTTTATTTTCGAAGGAAATTTTATTGAGTTATTTTGAGATCACAAAAGCGAGAAAAATGAATAAACATAATCTACACGTACTTTTGATACCTAAAAGATTACATGCAACCAAGAATACTTAATATCACTTTTCATTTATCTTTGAAGATCGATAGTTGAATAAAAGCTGCTTATTGTCTCTCAAAATTGACTCCAATTCTAAAATCTTCGAATTTCTGAAACTCGCAGGAGGATTAGTTTAATCCTGTCGGTAGAATAAAGGCTTTTAAAATTGTTTATTGATGGTAAGTTAATTTTATCTTTCGACGGACATGTTCTTTTAAAGAGGTAGTATGCTTAAATATTTTATAATTCCTTTATAGAAAATTTGTGGCAGTTTTTTTACTTTTCGTTTATTTTCGTGGATACTTCAGGTGTTATCGTGAACATTAACTCCCAATAATTAACGTAATTAATAAAATAACTTTCTGAAAGCAGAAAAATCTTGAAAATTATGTTTGACAGCAGATCTATCAAAGTCATTTGTGTAAATCTCTAGATGAGTCAGTTGTTGTAAAGGCTGAATATTAAGATGTTAGTCGCGATGTCAGTTATAATTTAAGATAACTTACATGTAAAAAGTTTATATGTAATAAAATTATTTTGCAAATTTTGTGACAGAATTCAAGTAAATGAAATCAATTTATGCAATTTTCAGATACAAAAATACCCACACAAAATTATCTGAATGTGGAATTAAAAAATAAATAAACATTAATTCAATTGCAATTAGAAAATAATTTCAATGTGACTTTTTAACATATAAATATTGATACAAACAAGATGTAGTTTTCAGTAATCGAAAAATATTCTTAAAAACATAGATGATTTTAATTGCATTTGATTGTACTGCCATTAGTTAATAGATTTAAAAAAATGATTTTATGCTGATATTTTAAAATATTTTAATTACTAGAATATACTTAGTCTGGAAAATACTTAATATGTGGCTAAATTACACTGGTGAAAACAATTAAAGGGACAAGTGGTTTTTTTGCAATTAAAAAAAAAACTAACAAAGCAAATAAAACTAAACTTGGCCAAAGTATCATTCGATATAAGACCAATGTATGGGAAAACAAAAATGGGTGCAACCTGCACCCTAAATAAGGTAACTGGGCACGTGTCCAGCGCAGCAGCTGACCGACACCCTGTCGGTCAGAGAAAAACATGTCTAATAGACAGTATAACCGTCTGTAACAACTACACAACTCTCACATCGGCGTTTCATACTTCTTACCAGGGTCCTTATCAATCTCTGTGGCAACTGCACCCACTCTTGCACCAAGACACCCTTGAGATCATTGATGGTCGTTGGAGATGGTCTTCGAACTCCAATTGATCGCCCAAGGGCGTCCCATATGTGTTCGATGGGATTAAGGTCAGGGGACATCGCAGGTCACTCCATTCGTTGAACATCCTACGATTCGAGGTATTCGTCCACCAACTGATATCTATGTGGATGGGCGTTATCGTCCATAAATACGAAATTTGGCCCATATGCTCCGCGAAAAAGTCTCAAAGAGGGTGCAAGGATCTCGTCCCTGTACCACTGACCTGTCAGAGTACCTCTATCAAACACATTATGGTCGGTACACCCGTCTGCCTTGATGCCTTCCAGACTATCAGACTAGCTCCAGCATAGTGATAATTTTCGTCAATGTTATAGGGCCGATATCGACTCTCGGGCTCTCTCCAGATGAGATCACGTCTCGAGTCGCTGTCCAGACTGAATCGCGACTCATCACTGTACAGAACCCGCCCCAAACTCTCCTCTGTCCTAGACAGGTGTTCTCAGCACTATGCTAGACGGGACTTTTTGTGGTTCACTGTCGAAGGGATGCAGACTACAGGGCACCTGGTATACAGGCCAACTGCATTAAGTCTCTGGGTGACTGTTTTCCGTGAAATGGATGTTCCTGTAGCATTATACAGGTGACGAGACAGTTGTGTCGCTGTCGCGGACCTATCCCTTTTGGTTAAAAGTCTCAAATAATGGTCTTCAGCCGGCGTTGTTGCCCTTTTTAGGCCTTGACCAGGTCGGATGATCACTGTTTTGGTCTCTGTGAACTGTTTCCACAGAGTAGACACCACATTTCACAGAACACCGAGGTCCTTACAACAGGTAGCCTGTGATTGGCCAGCCTCGAGTCTTCCAACAATCTGCCATCTTGTGGCATCATCTAGACGATGTCGACTAGCCATACTAACGATGGGTAAACAAAGAAATTCAAAAAACAAGGATTGGGTTACACTACGATGCTTTAAAACGTCCTTCCGCTACAAGATTCGGCGGTCAAGTGAGGCACCTCTGCACAAACGCGATCACAGCGCCACTGCCTTATGACCACACATACCACTGCGTGGCAGGTGTGTCCGCGATGAGCTTAACTATCATCTGATACCTTATTTGCGTATAGGGATAACTCATTTTGTTTATTGTTTTTAAAAAACCGTTTGTCCCTTTAATTGTTTTCACCAGTGTAAAAATGTATTTTTAATATCTGATATAAGAAAATAAATTACAAATATTGCCTTAACTATTTTAATCCCAGAATGCATAACGTAGGTGCTTTGTACCCGACTGCAAATGTATGCTAACCCTTAACTGCTGTTAGCGTGACACGGACTGCTGTTTTTTTTTTTTTTTTGTTTGTTTGTTTGTTTTTTTTTTTTTTTTCGTAGTTTAACTCGTAACTTTCAGTTTACTTAGATACACTTGTAAAATTTTGTTTTGTTTGGAACCCCAGATTATTGTTAGAGATTTCTGATTTAGTGAAGTTTGGTTATAAAAATCTGCACATAAAGTTTAGTACAGTAATAGTGTGCTACACGTTGATGCAGCTTTTTATTCATCATACGTTAAGTCATCATATGTTTTATTCATTATATGAATCTAATTTTTTAGGGTGTTTTAAGTATCATATTGTATGAATTTTATTTTTATTTTTTAATCTTCAATTGGCTTAACTAATTAGTTACAAAAATTTAACATTAAATGTAGAACTAATTGAATGAAATATCTTAATATCTGTCCCTTCTCGGGCTTAAACAATGTAGGAAATATATATATATATTTTTTTATTTGCTCTTCAAATTAAGTTTTTGTTTAATATGTCAAGTTTTTTAATAACTACTGCATTCAGGCGATCTCATTTCAAAATTAATAGAGGGTATCATCATCAGGCTTTGATGTATGCGGTATTGTATCACAATGTGTGATGTAATTTACCAATGTATAATTCAAAATATTTCACCACTGTAGTAATGCAGGTTACAGTAGTTTGGACAAAAACTTCCAATCTGAATGTAAAAAATCTATAATCAAAACATAAAAAATTAACTTCACTTAAATTTAGATACCCTATTTCCCACTCGGGAACGTTGTGGATGCAAAAATAAATTGTGTTGAATCCTTACTGTTAATATTTAACAATATTATAGCTGTGATTCAGTAAAAAATAAAAAATAAAAGTTTTACTTAAATTTTGTTACCTTTTTCTCTCCCAAGGGGTGATGTAAACACATCAAAAAATTATTACCCAAGTTTAACTTGGGGTATAAATAGTTCTCATCCCGAAAAAAAAAATTTTTAAATTTAAGTTATGTAATTCCTCACTAAGTACGCTACCTGCGTAAAAATAGCTATCCATTTTAAACTTTTTACTAAAACATACACTTGACCGAAAACTTATTCTGAAAATATCCTTTTTATTTCCACTATGACGCCATATTCACCATTTTAATTCTTGAAAAAAAAAAACTAGTTCAATTTAATATTTCACGTGAAAATCTTTCAACTAAAAAGAGATAAATTATTATTAGGGCTTTTGAAATTTTTGCAACAATGAAAAAAATAAAAGTTACATTTTCTATGAAAAATGTCCGTTGATTCTCAATGAAAAAAGCAAAATTTGGAATTATTAAGGAAAATATTTGAATAATGTAAAAAACAATTGACCCATGTTTCTCTCTGGGTTATAATTCACCCATATGCAAAGGCATTTTACGATTTGTTTTGACCCTGACGTTAGGCAAACGTTTTTACGCATTAAATTTATAATATCTTTAGAATTAGTAAAGAATAAAAAATGAGTGGCATCAGGGACAAAAAGGCGGGAAGAAAAAATGAAAAAGTTATGATCTCCATAGGGTTTTCTATGTTAAATTAACATTGAGAAGTGACACTGGAAATAAAAAAGTATTGCGCTGCCGCGCAATACTTAAATACGAGTTGCAAGAACAATGTAGTTCATTATTCGCCAAAAGGACTAATAGGCTGTGAAACCGCAACCTATTTTTGAAAGAAAAAGTGCGCATTATACACAAGTAAATACGGTATATTTTTTTATATATAAAATTATAATTACAAACTTTTAATTTTTACATCAGTCGCTTGTTTACCCTGAAAGACTGACCTGAATCGCCAAATAGCTTATATGGTTATATCTGTATATGAGTTGCAACAACGATGTAGTTCATTATTCGCCAAAAAGACTAACAGGCTGTGAAACCGGAACCTATTTTTGAAAGAAAAAGTGCGTATTATACACAAGTAAATACGGTATATTTTTTATATATAAAATTATAATTACAAACTTTTAATTTTTACATCAGTCGCTTGTTTACCCTGAAAGACTGACCTGAATCGCCAAATAGCTTATATGGTTATATCTGTATATGAGTTGCAACAACGATGTAGTTCATTATTCGCCAAAAAGACTAACAGGCTGTGAAACCGGAACCTATTTTTGAAAGAAAAAGTGCGCATTATACACAAGTAAATACGGTATATTTTTTATATATAAAATTATAATTACAAACTTTTAATTTTTACATCAGTCGCTTGTTTACCCTGAAAGACTGACCTGATTCGCCAAATAGCTTATATGGTTATATCTGTATATGAGTTGCAACAACAATGTAGTTCATTATTCGCCAAAAAAGACTAACAGGCTGTGAAACCGCAACCTATTTTTGAAAGAAAAAGTGCGCATTATACACAAGTAAATACGGTATATTTTTTTATATATAAAATTATAATTACAAACTTTTAATTTTTACATCAGTCGCTTGTTAACCCTGAAAGACTGACTTCATCTCAGAGAGCATTGGTCAGAAAATAATTGCAGTAATAAGGAGATAAGTACTAAGGTTTGTATATTGCAGTAAGTACTGAATTCCAGCAAGTTAAGAAGCTATTGTCAGTTTGCCATAAAAATGAGGGTCAGCGTTGCGGATTTAATGAATCATGAAATAATATCAGTTTAGATAGAATTCGAAATGTATATTACTTATTTTCAACAAAAATATTCTTAAAACTAATCTAAATAATAAAATCTCTTTTATTTAAATCATTTTATCATTTTACAAAATCATTGAAAAGCTAACACTGCTTGATGACAATTTTTTCACTGAAAAAAATGAAGTAACTCAAAAATGAGTAAATCGATGCATTCATATCGAAATGAGTATGATTGGATCAAAAATGAACCTATGCTTTCTCAATTTTGATACATCACATGTTATCAAACACAAACGAAACGATAATTTTGTACTTTGAAAAGTTTATTTCATTAATGGTGGCTTAAAATATGTTCTTTAATCGGAAAACAATGTAATATACCGTGAAAATCAGAGGTATAATATTACATTTTTATTCCTCTGAAAGAACTATATCCCGTATTTCCTTTATAATGCGTAAGGATACATTGTGTTGTTGTTTAATGGTGCTTCGTAAATTCGGTCTGGTCTGTATGCTAAGTGCGATGGATTTGTTCCTGAAAACAAAAATTAGAAAAATGGGATTTTCAATATTTCGCCGACAACTTTGAAAGTAAGTGCTCCCTGTTAAATATTCAATACATTTTTTTCTTGTTTGATGTAATCAGCTGTACCTTCTATAAATATTATACTAAGGTAAATATTAAATTATGCACAGTACTTTAAAATGATTTAAAAGTGCTTGGAAACAATGCTCTTGTCATAAATGTAATTGTTTACCGTATCTTGATAATAATTTTGCTATTTTTCCCTAGTAATTAGGATTAGTATTCCTAAGTAGCCAATTAAATGTTTCTTGGTAATAATTTTGAGCGGGAAATAAATGTCAGAACATTTTTATTTTTACCTGTAGTAAAGTGTCACGGGGGGTGAGGGCGGCTTTGACAAGAAAAATATTTTTTTCCATTTAACTTATTTTAGTTTTGAAAGTGTTTTATAAAACGTGTGTCTTTTAGCCCAGTATCTCATTTTGTTTTCGCACGTGTTACTAATCGGCCGTCTTGGACGCCATCTTGATTTACTTCATCTATACTCATATTATAAAGAGGAAAAAATTATTTATTTGTCGGAGGTAAGCTCTGGAACTACCGAACCTATTCCAAAAGTAATGGTATCAAAATGATGGTGTTCGCCCAACTTAGAACATAGGCTATATCTTATGTCGGTGCCGCTACCCCAAAGGGGGTGCAGGAGCAAAAAACGTTCTAAAAATACGATTTTTGCGTTACTGAAGGGCCTAGAAATATGAAATTTGGAATATTAGTTACTTATAAGATATAAATGATGTTTAAGAACAGTTCTTAAACAATTCGAAATTTAAAAGGGGTGAAAATGCACAAAAAGCGTTCTAAAAAACGTTCTAAATGGTAGTTTCTACATAATCTCAGGAAATACCAAACCGATTCCAAAAGTAATGGTATCAAAATGATGGTGTTCGCTCAACTTAGAACATAGGCTATATCTTATGTCGGTGCCACTACCCCAAAGGGGGTGCAGGAGCAAAAAACGTTCTAAAAATGCGATTTTTGCGTTACTGAAGGGCCTAGAAATATGAAATTTGGAATATTAGTTACTTATAAGATATAAATGATGTCTAAGAACAGTTCTTAAACAATTCGAAATTTAAAAGGGGTGAAAATGCACAAAAAGCGTTCTAAAAAACATTCTAAATGGTAGTTTCTACATAATCTCAGGAAATACCAAACCGATTTCTAAAGTAATGGTGTCAAAATGATAGTGACAACGTTTGCTCCAAGATAGGCTATGTTTTATGTCGGTGCCACTACCCCAAAGGGGGTGTAGCAGCAAAAAGCTTTCTGAAAATGCGATTTATGTGTTGCTGAAGGGCCTAGAAATATGAAAGTTGAAGTATCAGCTACTTATTAGATATAAAGGATTTCTAAGAACAGTTCTTAAAAAATTCGAAATTTAAAAGGGGTGAAAATGCGCGAAAAACGTTCTAAATGGTAGTTTCTACATAATCTCAGGAAATATCTAACCAATTTCAAAAGTAATTGTATCAAACTGAAGGTGTTAGTCCAACTTAGAACATAGGCTATATTTTATGTCTGTGCCACTACCACAAAAAGGGTGCAGGAGCAAAAAAAAAGTTCTAAAAATGCGATTTTTGCGTTACTGAAGAGCCTAGAAATATGAAATTTGGAATATTGGTTACTTATAAGATATAAATGATGTCTAAGAACTGTTCTTAAACAATTCGAAATTTAAAAGGGGTGAAAATGCACAAAAGCGTTCTAAAAAACGTTCTAAATGGTGATTTCTACACAATCTCAGGAAATACCAAACCTATTTAAAAAATAATGGCGTCAAAATGATGGTGAAAATCCTTACTCCAACATAGGCTATGTTTTACGTCGGTGCCACTACCTAAAAGGGGGTGCAGGAGAAAAACGTTCTAAATTGCGGTTTTTGCGTGACGGAAGGGCCTTGAATCGTGAAATTTAGAATGGTAGTTATTTATAAGATATCAATGATCTCTAAGGACATTTCCTAAAAAATCGAAATTTAAAAGGGGGTCAAAATGTGCAAAAAGCGTTGCAAAAAAACGTTCTAAATTGCAATTTCTATGCAATCTCAGGAAATACTGAACCGATTTCAAATATAATGGTGTTAAAATGATAGTGGCAGATCTTGCTCAAGATAGGCTATATTTTATATCTGTTTCTACTACCCCAGAGGAGATGCAGGAGCAAAATGAGCGAAAAGCGTTCTAAAAACGTTCTAAATGCCGATTTGTCACCAATATCTCAGGAAGAATCAAACTGATTTCAAAAGTAATGGTAAGAAATTGATGCTGACAGCCTCTGCTCTAACATAGACGCTATTTTATGTCGGTATCACTATCACCTAGACGTTGCAGGAGCAAAAAAGCGTTCCAAATTTCGATTTTTGTGATCGGAAGGGGCTAGCAACTTAAAATTAGGCAAGTAACATATTTATTACACATAAATGATCTTTAAGAACAGTTTCAAAAGAATTGGAAATTTAAAATAGGGAGAAAATGCACGAAAAGCGTTCTAAAAACGTTCTAAATTGCGATTTCTACTCAATCTCGGGAAATTCCAAAACTATTTCAAAAGTAACGGTTGCAAATTAATGGTGACAGTCCCTGCTATAAGATAGGTTATATTGTATATTGCTGCCACTACCATCTGAGAGTTGCAAAAGCAAAACATGTTCTATTTTTCGTTTTTTGCATAACTGAAGGGTCTAACACTTTGAAGTATGGCATGTTATTTACTTACAAGATGCAACTGCTTTCTATGAACTGTCGAAAGAAAATTTCAAATTTTAAAAGATGAAGTGAGCGAATAGCGTTATAAATTACAATTTTTATGTAATCTTATCAAATACCAAACCGATTAAAAAAATAATGATAACAAATTGTTGGTGATAGAGCCTGCTCAAACATAAGCTATATTTTATGTCTGTGCCACTACCACCAGAGGGTTGCAGTAGCTAAAAAATTTCTAAATTGCGAATTCTGTGATACTGAAAAGGCTAGAAACTTTAAATATGGCATGGTAGTTACTTATAAAATATAAATACCCTCGAAGGACTGTCGAAAATAAATTCGAATTAAAAAGGGGTGAAGTGAAGGGGAGGTGCGAAAAGCATTCTAAAAAAGTCCTAAATTACGATTTCTACGCGATTTCAGGGAATATAAACCAAATGTAAAAGTAATAGTTGAGAATCAATGGTAACAGTCTCTGATCCTACACAGGCTATATTTTATGCCGATGATTCCTCCACCTGGTATACAAAGAAACAACAAACGCTCCAAAAAAGGCCATTAAAAGCTTTCTAAATTACGTTTCTGTGGAATATTAGGAAATAACAAACCAATTTCAAAATTAATGTTGGCAAATTAATGGTGACAGTTCCTATTTCAACATAGCCCTTTATGTTGAGAGAGGTGGTAGGACTTGGAATTTGACATGATGGTTAATTTTAAGATGTAAGAAGATGGTTTCTAAAAAATTCAAAACTTCAAATGAATACTGAAATGAGCGTATTAATTGAGCATAAAAGTTTCAAAATATTTTCTAAATTATTATTTATTTATTTTTATTTCATTTTATTAATTTAAGTCTCATTTCTGCCTAATTCAGTGCAATAAGCATGTTTAATCAAACTGTGTTTTAAATAGTAATTTTTGAATTATTCCTAAAAGAAATAAGTACCTTTTAATAAAATAAAATTTTACCTTTTAATAAAATAAAAATTTAGTTAGTAACTTTTAATAAAAATTAGACATATAAATATCACTTGGCATATTTCAAATATTACGCGAGCAAAGCCGCGGGGTTTGCTAGTATTTTTATAACAGAAGCGTTGTTTTCAAATACTTTTAAAATACTGTGCATAATTTAATATTTGCATTAATGTAATATTTACTGAAAGTACAGTTGATTGCATTAAAAAAATGCATTGAATATTTAACAGAGAGTATTTACTTTCAAGTTCTTAATTTAATACATACATGGGATCAAAAATGAGTACATAAACATTTCATATTTGAATACATACATAAGATCAAAAATGAGTAGATAACGGTTCACATTTGAACACATCAATAGAATAAAAATTGAGTACGTGTGTTTCTAAATTTTGAGTACATTTGGATTGGAGCTATTTTGAGTATGTGACGTATTCAAAAATGAGTACTTTTTACTCAATTTTGAGAACCCATTTTTTTCACTGTTATATTGAATATTATATATCTATACTAATAAAAGAAAGATGTTTGTTTGTGTGTGTGCCATGCGTTGGCTAGGAAAATCTACCGCGCGTAGAGGTCTGAAAAATTGGATGTCCTCATCCAATTTTTCCAATTTTTTCGTCCAAGGCAGGTTCTAATGCACCTCAGACTCAGATTTTTAATTTTTTGATAATCAGCCAATATATTAATTAAAAACTAATCGAAAAACATTTTTTTTAACTCGGCAAGCACGCCCACGCATACTCAGTTCCGACCTTTCCAAGCTGGCAAGAAGAGAAATTCGGAATGTGAGAGATCGACTTTTTTTTCAAACGTTTTTCTACACACGCGTCGAGTGAACCATTAAAATTACGGAAAAACGGAAGACATATTCTTAAATTTTATACTTTTAGTGCATTTTTGCACTGGCAGTGCCACTGTTTAGTGCATTAAAATATATATATATATATATATATATATATATATATATACATATATATATATATACATTCTACATTTTTGTGAATTTTAATGAAAGCTTGTCTTTTTTTTTATTACACTTTTTAAAAAAATTTTTTAGCCTAACAGCTCTCTTTTAGTGTTATTTGCATTTATTTTATTCTTAATTTTTTAGTCATATAAAAACTTAATATTTAAACTTTTCGTCCTCCCCCTTGCATATAGTACAAAGTATAGCGGAGATAGTGCAAAACAATAGAGAATTTGGCACTTTCCACTATAGAGCCCTTGGCGGTTTTTTTTAACTGGCGCAATTCGGGCATGAGAAAGTGAGATTTGTTGCCAAATGATATAAACAGCTATGAAAACAAACTTTATGATATTTTTTGTTTTTTACATATTTATGCCTATTATTGTTGTTTTTTATGTACAAATTACTTCTGTTTCTGTATAAGATTTATAAATGGCTTTTTTATCTTTAAAACACAGCAATCCATTTGAAAAAATATTAATATTAACCTTTTCAAAAAAAAATTAAGTTCAGTTGCGCTGTTTTCTTTTTCTCTCTTTCGCCGAAGCTCGCATTGGGCTCAATTTCAGAAATATTGATTAACAATAAATATCTATTTAAAGGATAGACCTTCCTCTCTACGACGCGACGGTGCAATTTGTCTTCAAAAATACATATTTAAGCATTTTTGAAAAAAATTTGCGACTGCAGGTCACTTCACGCGTCCCGCAGATATTATCTTTTCTACGCTAAAAGTAACTAAACGTTAGCATTTTGATACAATCTTTTTACACGTAATTAGTAAACTGGATTTAAATCACTTATAAAAATGTAGCGAAAATTCAGATGACAAGAAGTATTAAACGAAAAAAAGAAAAAATGCGAAATTTTCCTTCAGAACATCAACACGTGCACGGTTTCGGCTCATGTTTTTACAACTAAAAATCCATATTTTTGCACAAAATTTTTAAGCAGGCTTCATATTCCTTATATTTATAACTGATGAAAATTTGAAAGTGTTCGGATGATAAAAGCTATTTTTTTTAATGTACACGACGCGAAAACGGAAAAAAATGAAAATAAAAACACAGTTCTTTTAAAATTAGATCTGAATATTTTTTTCACTGATTTTTACACAGGTCTATGAAACCGTTATATTAATAACCGTCAAATATTTTAAAAAGTTCGGAAAATAAGAACATTTTTCTAAAAACTATTAAACGGGTGGAAGGGGAGAAAAGTCTCCTTACTTGCATTTTTGCTATTAAATATCAATACCTTTTAACAATTTATTTTGCGCTGGCTACGGAAAAATTACATTTTTAACTCATAAAAATTTCGAACAGTTTGGTCATAACGAGTATTTTTAACATCTAATAAACACCACGACCTCCCGCACTCCCTTTCATCGGCAAACTTCAAAATTACGCATAGCATCGTGTCGAAGAAACAAAACATACACACACACAAAAAGAGTACTAAATCACATAAACTATTATTTCTCTTTCCAAAGATCAATCTCGTTAAAAAAATTTGAATATTAACATTCCGAAAGTCATTCTTGGCGAATTTTGTTTTTCCTGCACATTTGCCATTAGAATTAGCATTACTACATTTTGATTAAAGAATACACTCAATTTTATACAATTGCGCTGAGATTTTAATACATTGTCTTTCAGCTATCTTTTAGTTAATGATCGAGTATAAATTTGGACCAGAAATTATGAGATTTGGGAAGGGAGGGGGGGGGGGAATATAATCAGTTAAAAAAAATCCATAGGGTATTGCGAATTTACTCTTATAACGTAAACTTGTTTATGCGCTATTACTCTAAAATTTTAATACCTTAAACTAACATTATAGCTCTTTTTTTAATAAAATTTTTGGTTTAGAAATAATGAGATTTAGGTAAAATAATCTGAAAATAAAAACTTTTCCGATAGGATTTTGCTTGAAAAAAAAGTGAGAAAAAAAACTTTTTTACAATTAAATATCAATATTTTAGAACGAAAATTACACATAGGCTTCGGAAATATTTTTTTTTATAACTCAAAAAAAATTCAATGAGTTTGGACAATAAGAACTATTTTTTTAATATCAATTGACCCGATGTAGAAAACAAAAGTGAGAAGAAAATACATTTTAGCTGCCGAAGGTAGAGAGGCCCCATTATTCGGCTCGTTTGAAAAGATTTTCGTTTAAATATATAAATTTATCCAGCACTGATTTTAGACATACTTAAGGTTATCTCGGACACGGTCCACACCGGTCTTTCGTTAAAAATATCAAATCTAAACAGATCAAAGTGAACGAAGCATGCCCGGTGTATGCTACCAAAGTTACTGGGGCCCACAATTCTAAGTTTGTTTGAATAGAGATTTGAATTTAGAAATAAAAATTCATCCAAAATCGAGGGTGTACGCTACCGAGCCCAGCTGGCCTCAACATTAAGATTGTTTAGAAAAATTAAAGCTTAAATATATAAAATCATTCAACATTGGTTTTAGGTATATTTAAGGTTATCATCACGGTCCTTGGCAACGGCGGGTGGGTCAGCAAGTTTGATATAATATCCTATATTAAGAATAACAATCAAGTCATATCCCTCATACAGCATATGCTACATATCTACCCTATATGTATAAAATCCTAATGAAACGAAATTATGAAACGGATATATGAAACGAATTTATGAAGCGGATAAATGAATAGACTGATTAAAAAACTGATTGTGTTTCAAGCGATTTCTCCTAAAATATGGAATACTTTGCGATGAAATTAACACCAAAAATCACCATTGATTCGCAGATCTCAAAACTGGTATTAGAATTTTTAAATTCGAATTAGTTTTCGAAATATTATTTTTTTCTAATTTTATATACATTTTTCTAATGATAGCAACTCACATTTTAATCAAACAGATAATTTTTTTTTTCCTATTTCAGAAAAAGTTGATATGGTAACCCGACTATTGATGTTTATTTGATAATAAATGTTTATTTACTTTTATTTCTTTTTATAAATTATATAAATTATTTTGTTCTATAATTATTCATTATTTTTTTATATTTCCTTTAGAAAATAATAGAAAACAATTAAAAAATACGGTACTACTTAGTTATTCCGTCGACCAATTTCGCCAAATTATATAAATCGCCAAAACATTCGCCAAATTATGCAAATTGACATAATTTTTATTTTAAATAACGGAAGAACAAATACATTAGTATAACATGAATAAATATACAAATAAAAAGTCGAAATAAAAATCACTTGATGACGCAAACATGTGTAACTTGCTTAAAGTCAAGTGAATGTGACATTTACGCACTGTGACATGTTGGCATTTAATCTTATAGTTTGGCGATAGATTTTTGGTCGACGAGATAACTAAGTAATACCAAAAATGCATATGTAACTGGTATTTGAAAACGAAATTTTTGTCAAATTTTTGTAAAAAAAAAAAATCAAGCCACACCTGTTGTGCGTATATGACATTTGGCCAAATATTACCACTCGAAAAAAAAAATGCTAACTGGCGAGTTGAAAAAAGGCTATTGGCGAGATTTGCATCCGGCTAGCCTAACAGTACCAAGAATTCTTTGCAACCATGGCGAATTAAAAAAAATTTGACTTTTTAATCAAAATGGAAAACTTACGGTCCCATATTGGCGCGATTTTTTTCTGACGCCAATGTCATATACGGAACGGGCATTTAACTGGCGTTCCCCAAATTGGCGTCGTTAAAAAATCGCGCCAATATGGGACGTATATGACATCTGTTCCAAACTTTCATATGAACGGCGAAGGAATGAGACCGTATTTGTTTATGGCAGTTGATGACTTGAACTATTATAATATACATGAAATGATGGAGATAGAATAATATTTGGCGACTTATCACCTGTGCCTGGCTAACATTAAAGTACCAAAATGGCACTTAGAGTATAAAAAGCGAAGTGGTCCGCCTAAAACTGTTGATGATAGTCACATGACTTAGGCTGTTGTTATAGACATTGTTTTAAAATACCGGGAGACAAAGACTCTGTATACTTAAATTATTTTATTTTAGCTTCTTTTCAAATGTTTAACTGATCCTCTTTAATCAAAGACGAAAACAACAATTGGATGTCTTAACAGCAACTGATTCGCCCTTAAATTTTTGCAATCAAAGGGAATTAAATGGAAACCCGTTTACAGGGAGATCTGCACAGCTTTTTTCAATATAATTCAATCTTCTCTAATATTTTTAAAACCCATCAGATTAGCGTGTTTTTAGATTCTGCGGTGTCTGAACGGGGGTTGGCGAGCGTAGCTTGCAGGGGGCAGAGCCCCCTAGTGATATATATATAGTTAAAGAAATATACCTACAGAAAAGCAAAAATCAAACTTCCAGAAAATGCTTATAGTTTTGTGCATATCAACTAAGACAAAAAAAATGATACTAGTATTTTTTTTTGTTTAAATTTATAAAAAATAAAAAATAAAGTTATGTAACTCTTAACTTTATTAAATGCAGTAATTTAATTAAGATCTGTAAATTCAGTCGTACATATGAAGTTTCTTTACTTTATTATTTATCTTAGACTTAATTAGTAGAAAAATATAGTTTTGTAGCAAAAATTACCGCAAAGAAGAATAATTACAAAATAATTATAAGCCAAACGAAACATATACTTCTTTGAGATTAAAAATGTATGAATTATAATATAAAGATAATTATGTAAAATCTTTTCTAACTATTAACTTATTTTTCAAAATTATAAATAATTAGATTCTAACAAGCTTAGCTGTTTGTTTATAATAATATTTTAGAAAATGCTCCAAAGTTTGCAAATCCTAGGGGAAATAAGATTCTTATTTCTAATTTACGAAAGATTTTAAATGTTTAAACTGACTTCACAGCAAAAATAATCAATTTTTTGTCATCAACATTTATCAAATAAGAAACTATCTTTAAATTCTAGCGTGCACAGAAATTTGTTTAACGGATTCAAAATACTTTTGAAAGCTTATTTCATCATTTAAATGTCTTTAATCTGGTAGCTTGATTCGGATTGCCTGGTAAACAATATTATAAAGCAAAAACATGCTTGTGTGTAATACTGATGTCATATCGACGGAGGCAACGACACGGACAATCCATTTCCCTTTTTCGCAAATAAAATTACTTATAAACACACAATTTTCAAGCAAGACATTATAAATATAAATCTGTCCAAAAAAATGTAGTTTGCAATTCATATTTTTTCGAATATTAATTTCATAATTCATGTTGTAAAAATTTTTAAATAACGATTTCAATGTATTTATATTTGGTTTTTTAGTATTATAACCACTCAAACAAATATTACATTAGGATTATAATTTTAGGAGATATTAATAAAAATATGAAAATGTAATTTAACATTAGAAGCTATAATTTTTTTCAATCTTTATAATTCAAAAGCTCATCATCCAAATGAAATTTCATTTCTGGGTATAGTTTGAACTGACGGTTTAAAATATATTGTCAAAATTGGGTGTTGCCATTAAAAAAATAAAGTTTGGCCTGGTTTTGAAATTTAGATTACCCCTAAGCAAATTTTATATATACCATTTAAAAGTAGACTTTATTTCCGATCGTTTGGTACCAGTAACTTTCTTCTATTATAATTAGTTGCAGAGTTAGTAGGCGTTGTTTACTTTCTTTCCCACGACTGTACGTTGCACATACTATTTTCCTTAATTTAAACTAAACAAATACTTTCCCTTATTTGATGCATGCCTTTTAATACTCTATAGGCGCTTAAAATTTTACATTTTTCAGTTACTTGAAGAAAATATTACAGATAAAATTTACAAATTTTTTGTTAAACTGGCTTTTATTACCTATATTAAAAACTTTATAAAAGAAGAAAGCAATATTACTTTAATAAATTTCAAAATTGGTGCATCCAGATATATATATACAAATTTACATTAAAAAAATTTCTTGTACACAAGTTTTATGAGAAAAACTATTTGTATACTATTTTGTATTCTATAATTTGCATATAGAATACAAAAGTAAATCAGCTTTCTTTTATAAAAATAAAGTTTATGGTACTTATACCCAAAGTAAAATAGTCAAATATGATGACTGATGTCTTCAGTATCCGACAGGCATACATATTTATTATAAAACCTTTTTAAAAATAATTTAATATAAATACAATTTAAAACAGTACATCCAATTTAATCACAATATTTCGATCTTAAATTTAGTTTGCATAAGAGAATGTATTTATCCAATATAAGTAAAACAAATTGATTTTTAAAAGCATTGTTTTATCAAAAAAATTGATAATATATTTAAATTTTATGTAATTCTCAACCAGATTTACTACAATCTAATTATGAGTTTACAATAAAAAATTTTCTTGTCAATAGCATATATATTTTTTATCTGAATCGATGGGGAGAAAGCCAGACGTTGGGATCTCCGATTTTACTAACACAATGTTGTAGGTCAATAGAAAACCAAATATAAAATATAGTTTTCAGGGAATTACTTGCAAGCTCTTAAAAGAAAAATTAATTTAAGAAACTTCAAATTCAGTTACATCTAAATAAATTATTTTGTCTTACGCCACAGAGACGAACGCTGTGGCCGAGTGGTCAGTGTGTTGGGGTTGAGTCTGGCTTATATCGATTAAAAACCATTGCTCTACAGAATTTTCTTTTCTATTTTTATTTATTTAATAACAAGCTGACACTTGCCCGGGCTCTTGATAATAAACATAAATATACCGAAAATCAGCGTTGAATAATTTTGAATTTTTAAATGAAAATCTCTCCTAACGAACCTAATATTGGGGCCCCCAATGCCTCTGGCAGCGTACACCCTCTAATTTGTATGATTTATTATTCTTAGAGGAAAATCTATCTACCCGAACCGACGGATAGGGACCCACTGACTTCGGCAGCGCCCATATGGGCATGCTACAAACGCTCCGGACTTTTTTTGAAAACGAACTGATTTCATAGTTTTAAACGAAAAGCTTGGTGAAACTGGCCCGTGAGACGAGACTGGGATGGCCATTATTAAAAATTAAGAAAAAAAATTATAAACGAGAAAAGGAATCCGAAAACATGAAAACCAACATGGAATCGAACTTCAGAATTATTATTATTAGTTGTTGTTTTTTTTTTCAAAAAGACACCATTAGAAAGGGAAAGGTACCTGAATTAGTAGACCTCAATTACAGTTCCGAAGAACATTTTCCTAATGGTAGCTTATACTGGTAAAGTCCAGAAGAGAGCCAGTGTGGACTCAATAAAACCTACTGAGACGTAACTTGGCTGCTGTGCCGATAAATTCACGTGAACGACCCACATGGATGTTCTGATATAAGATCGCCTCAATACAGTTTAAAGTAGGGATTTTGCTTTCAAGTTAATACAGTAAAAAGTACGTAAACGAATTGTTAGGTACTGAAAGAAAAATACATTTTAGACATCTTTTATTTCACTTATCAAGTATAATTATATGGTATTCCTTACGACAGGACCATTAATTCTTCTGTTTATCACGGGATTCCGTTATAGACAGGGTCTGGTTTAACAAGTTTTTTTATACAACTTTTTCCTACACTGTGAAAAAAACGGAGATTCAACTGGCAATCGAGACGCCAGTACTATTTCCGTATTTTAACGAAAATTTCCCCCCATAAATTCCAGAAATCTGTATTTTTATGGAAATTTTCCCCCATAAATTACAGAAAATTTTCCGCTTTTCTGTAATTTATGGGGGAAATTTTCCTTTAAATGCAGAAATAGTACTGGCGTCTTGATTGCCAGTAGAATCTTCGTTTTTTAATCTTTTTTTTTTCTTTACAGTGTATTTAAACTAACGTGAAAACATTTAAAGCAGCGACAAAAAGAGTTCGGATTTAGTCAAAAAATCATTGATATTATCAATATATATTTACAAAAACATTCAAACATATTAATTAAAATATGATCTAACAGCTTCAAAAATTTCTATTAGTTTCTATAAATGGATCCAAAATGCATTCTTTTTCGATGCAAAGAAGTTGATTAAGCTCATACGAACTGCTTTAGTATAGCTACAATCTTCGATTGCTCAAATATTCTAGCTCTTTGAACCAATGATAAGCAGATGGCGACAAGTTCGAAAAATTAGACGCGTTCTTGAGTCATTCCCATTTCATTTCTCATTATTTGACATGAACTCAGTGAGAGATATAAGGATTTCGAATTGTCTTGAAGCAAAACGACCATACGGCGACAAATAGGGAAGCCTGGGTTTGAAAGAGATAGGGGATGAAAGGGGCACTCAAAATTTCAGGAAGAAAATAAAATGTACAAAGTTTCAACTTTGGCTCAATCCATGGCAATACTTGTTCTGTCTTATAATCAACTATCCTTATAACTAACACCAGCAATCGTAGCGTTGTACAGGTGATGAAAGCAAAACCTGTTTTTGATATAAAAAAGTAAATTTTGATGTTGCTTTTATTTTTTCTCTATAAACGTAATATTGTGTTTAGCATTATAATATTTATGTTATATAGCACTGTAAGTATGCACTTTATGTAAATATCAGTATATTTTGTTAGCTAAAATACTGTCATGCATGAATAAATTTTTATATCTCTAGATGGATATAGTGTTGAAAGGGACAGTAAATGAGGTGTTGAAAGGGACATGTCCCAATCAACCCCTCAGGTTGTCCCTTCCAAGATGCCTTTAGTGAAGCTCAATAAAAAGAGTTAACTTCATATTTACTGCAAGCATCTAATGTGAACTATGGTTTGGCAATTGTGCATATGATGAGTATTCAATTGCTTTGAACTCTCCAACTATGCCCCTATCTTGGCAAAAAAAAACAAGCAAGCTGGAACTGATTGGTTCCAAGATTTTAGACAACGAAATTCATTACTTTCTCTTAAGAAACATATAGCCACGAGTTTAACAAGAAGTACAAGTTTCAACAAAGCTAATATTAATATTTTTTTTTTAAATCTTCAGTCAGTTATGGCTATAATTTTACACAAAATATAATATACTAGCAAACCCCGCGGCTTTGCTCGCGTAATAGTTAAAATATGCCAAGTGATATTTGCATGACTATTTTTTATTAGAAGAACACTTTTTGAAATAATTCAAAAATTACAAATTAAGCCACAGTTTGACTAAACTTCATTATAAAAGTACAATAGACAGAAATGAAATTTTAATTAATAAGAAGAACTAAAACTAATTCCAAATAAATGAAAGTATTTTGAGACTTTTACGCTCATTTAAGTATTCATTGGAAGTTTTTAATTTTTTAGAAACCATCTTAGCACATTTACATCTTAAAATTAACCATCATGCCAAATTCCAAGCTTCTTGTCAACAGTCTACCACCTCTTTGGTGTTAGTGGCACCAACATAAAATGCCGAAACAAATTTGAAATAGAATGTATCGAAAAATGTTGAAACAGAGACTGTCACCATTAACTTGCCAACATTAACCTTGAAACCGGTTGGAAATTCCTAATATTCTATAGAAAACGGAATTTAGATGTTTGTTAAGGCTTTCTTGTTGTTCCTGCCAACCAGGTGGTAGTGACACCGGCATAAAATATAGCCCGTATAGGATCAGGGACTATCACCCTTGATTCGCAAATTCTGTAATCTGTTTATTATTTCCTGAGATTCTTTAGAAATCATAATTTAGGACTCTTTTAGAATGCTTTTCGCTCCTTCCCTTCGCTTCACCCCTTTTAATTTCGAATATATTTTTGGCTGTTCTTAGAGAACATTTATATTTAAGTAACTACCGTGCTATATTTAAAGTTTCTAGCCTCTTCAGTACCGCAGCAATCGCAATTTAGAAAGTTTTTTGCTCCTTGCAACCCTCGACATAAAATATAGCTTATGTTTGAGCAGGTTCTATCACCATCAATTTGCAACTATTATGTTTGAAATCGGTTTCGTATTTCATACGATTGCATAAAAATCGTAATTTAGAACGCTTATAGAACGCTTTTCGCTCACTTCATACTTTTAGATTTGGAATTTTCTTTCGACAATTCTTAGAAAGCATTTTCATCTTTGAAGTAATTACCATTCCATATTTAAAATGTTAGATCTCCTCAGTAACACAAAAAACGCAATATAGAACATCTTTTGCTCCTGTAACCCCCAGGTGGTTGTGATAACAACGTAAAATATAGGCTATGTTGGAGCGGGGACTGTCACCATCAATTTGAAACCATTACTTCTGAAATCGGTTTATATTTCCTGAGATTGCGTAGAAATCGCTATTTAGAACATTTTTAGAACGCTTTTCGTTCATTTTCACCCTTTTTAAATTTCAAATTTTTAAGGAACTCTACTCAGAGAGTATTTACATCTCATAAGTAATTACCAGGCCAAATTTCAACTTGCTAGCCCCTTCAGTATCACAAAAATCACAATTTAGAATATTTTTTAAAATGCAACCGCAAGGTGGTAGTGACGCCGACATGAAATAGATCCTATATAGAAGCAAAGGCTGTCATCATCAATTTCCAACCGTTACTTTTCAAATCGGTTGGGTACTTTCTGAGATTGCGTAGAAATCGCAATTTAGAACGTTTTTCGTGCATTTTCACCCTTTTTAAATTTCGAATTATTTAGTAAATGTTCTTAGAGATCATTTATATCTTATAAATAACTACCATGTCTAGTTTCAAGTTTCTAGCCACTGCAGTATTACAAAAAACGCAATTTAGATCGATTTTTGATTCTGCACCCCCTTTGGGGTAGTGGCACCGACATGAAATACAGCCTATGTTGGAGCGAGGGCTGACACCATCGTCTTCACACCATTATTTTTTAAATCGGTTCGGTACTTCGTGAGATTGCGTAGAAATCGCAATTTAGAAAGATTTTTAGAACGCTTTTCTCTTATTTTCACCCATTTTAAATTTCAATTTTTTAAGAAATGTTCTGAGAGATCATTTGTACCTTATAAATAACTGCCCTGCCTAATTTCAGGTTTCTAGGGCCTTCAGTAACAAAAAATCGCAATTTAGAACGTTATTTTGCTTCTGCAACCCCGAGGTGGTAGTAACATCGACATGAAATAGAGCCTGTGTTGGAGCAAGGGCTGTCATCATCAATTTCCAGCAATTACTTTTGAAATAGGTTGGGTACTTTCTGAGATTGTGTAGAAATCGCCATTTAGAACGACTTTTAGAACTCTTTTCGCGCATGTTCACCCCTTTTAAATTTAGAATTTTTTAAGAAATGTTCTTAGAGAACATTTATATCTTATAAGTAAATACCCTTCCGAATTCCATGTATCTGGACCCTTCAATAACACAAAAATCGCATTTCGAACATTTTTTTGCCCCTGCACCCCCTTTAGGGGTAGTGGCACCGACATAAAATGTTGTTTATGTTGGAGCAAGGATTGTCACCATCATTTTGACACCATTTTTTTTAAAATCGGTTTGGTACTTCTTGAGATTGCGTAAAAATCGCCAATTAGAACGTTTTTTAGAACGCATTTTGCCTATTTTCACCCCTTTTACTTTTCAAATTTTTTAAGAAATGTTCTTAGAGATCATTTATATCTAATAAGTAACTACCATGCCAAATTCCATGCATCTGGACCCTTCAGTAATACAAAAATCGCAATTTCGAACTTTTTTTGCTCCTGCACCCCTTTAGGGGTAGTGCACCGACATAAAATGTTGCCTATATTGGAGCAAGGGTTTTCACCATCAGTTTGACATCATTATCTTTGAAATCGGTTTGGTACTTCCTGAAATTGCGTAAAAATTGCCATTTAGAACGTTTTTTAGAACGCTTTTCGCGCATTTTCACCCCTTTTTAATTTCGATTTTTTAAAGAAATGTCCTTAGAAATCATTAGTATCTTTTAAGTAACTACCATTCTAAATTTCATGTTTCTAGGCCCTTCAGTAACACAAAAATCGCATTTTTAGAACGTTTTTTGCTCCTGCACCCTCTTTTGGCAAGTGGCACGGACAAAAGACATAGCCGATGTTCTAAGTTGGACTAACACCATCATTTTGATACCATTACTTTTGGAATCGGTTCGGTAGTTCCAGAGCTTACTTCCTACAAATAAACAATTTTTACCTCTTTATAAGATTAGTATAGATAACTGTGATGAAACAGGTTTAATGACAGAGCACAAGCCACCTAATATAGCAGCAAAACGTAGTGAAAAAACAAATTTCTCACGAAACATCACTTGAATGTGGTAAACTTGTCAAACTTTTGTGTTTTGTTTCTACATCAGGTAACTGTGTTCAACAGTATTTGTTATCCCATGCAAGAGTTTGAAGGAGTTCATGCTCGGAGATGCCCCATCCCCAAAAGCTTGGAATTGTTTATCAAGATAATTACGAAAGCAATATAAATATTAAGACAATAAAATTTGCGAAAGGTAATGGGATAATTATGGTGATATTCCTCCCGCACTGTAGCCATAAACCCCAGAAAAGTACTCGTAAGGAAGTCAAGGTACATTTTCTCAGAAAAAAAAAACAGAATAAAACCACTTTTTATTTACTCATAATATTGACATGAATGACGTGAAATTAATTATATTGTGATGAAGATACCTAAACTTGTAACTGGTGGTGAGACAGATAGAGCTAATTTTTTTACTGATTTAAAGTTGATTTATGTCAAGTAGGCCTAAACATGTAATTTTTCTTCCTTTTTTATTTAATGACATGTTGCAATGTATTTTATTTTTATTTTTGTATTATTATCTTTTATTTTTGAATAATGTAATAGCAAATAATTTTTTTTTTTTTTGCATAAAATGGTTTTATTTATGTTTGTCCCTTTCATCCCTACAATGGGGTTAAAAAGGACATTGCTCTCAATTTATAAAAATGCGTATACATTTTAAATTACTGTACATAATGAAAAGAGGTTTTACTAGCATCAAAGCAAATGTTTGAGACGAGAATTAGGCGCAAATTTCAAAGTGATAGCTTTTAATGTCATTATTTTATAAGCTTATAAAAACAAAATGTCCCTTTGATCCCCCATCTACCCCACCAACAGCAGAACAGCAAAATTCATATTGCCCGAAGCAGACCTTGGGATTCATAATACATTCATTTAAATCCCATGGATTAAACCGTCGGTCAAGTGCGAGTATTATTCGCGCTCAGAGGGTTCCATACAATAAATATGTGAATTATTAACTGTATTATTTAAAAAAATCATTGCTAAAAGAATAAGAAACTAACTACTAAACTAAACTCTGTGGCTATACAATCCAAGAAGGATCTAAGCCGACAGTGCCCATCTCTGTTTTCTTGACCCTGGGCCTCGAGGTGCTATGCAGCATGCGTCCCAGCCAGGTGGTCAACCTAACGCGAGACCCTCGGTGTTTAGTTCAAAAGCAAGCTTGGTACTCATTTTATCGAACCCAAAGGGATGAAAGGCTGAGTGAACCTTGCCCAGTCGGGAGTCGAACTCTCAAATAATAATAAAACTTTGTAAAAAAAAAAAAAACTATACAACGTAGCGTTAGGTATAGCTGTATATACTAGAAAAGTAGGAATGGGTATACCATAAAAGTTCAAAGAGATATTAAGACTATATAATATCAAATATTGTTATTCTGTATGACTCTTTTTTTAATCTTATCCATCCGTTTATGATGAACTTATTTCGGTACTGACAATAAAAGTAGTGCACATTTAAACTTCATTTGGCATTTCATTAAACTAAATTCAGCGTAGTGAAAATCTTTTCTTTTTACAGTGTAGCTAAAATAAAACTCTTGTTCAAAGTTTAAACTTGGGATTGTGCTAAGCGAACTTCAAAAGAGGTCGCAAAGTTGCAACGCGGTCCGTACCACGTTTTTCCAGGTACGTTTCTAATTAACTTTTAAACACACGGGAGGCGTATAGAGAGATCCACTCAATGCGAACTAGTCGCGAATCCAATAGAATTCATATGATTAATTCTAATTAAATTAGTCTGTTTTTAACAATTTGACGTTTATTGCTTTTATACTGCTACTGGGCATTACATTACACATATGTGTCATTAAAAGTTGTTATCCAGGCTTTAAAAGTCGATAGTAAATAGAGTAGCCCGCCCTTGTCATTATGTATGTTCAAACCGTCCGTGTCTTTAAGGGTTAAGACACGGACGGCTTAACCCTTATTAACCCTATCATGGCTAATTACCGACGATTTTTTTCGAAAATCAATATCAACAATGCTATTATATTTCTGTTACGATAAGTATCTCCAGCGCATCTCAACACCTTTGCTGAACTCCCGTAAATCGAAATTTGTCTGTAACGGGAAAATGCGCTTTTCGTAAAAACTATGCGACCCAAGGTAATCGCTATAATTTTCTTGCAAGGTGGTAACGTCTACTACCTCTAATTTTTTCATAATTTTAGTTTCATTAGATTCGAAAATAGATGGGGGGGGGGACATATTTTTGCACTACATTTTCGACGATATCGCCTAAAATACGTATAATACCTAAAATTACAAGGAATGTATTTTTGAGTTCAGCAAACGAAACCTTTCACAGGATACCCCACACGATATACAAAGAAAATATTTTTTTTCCAGTACTAATTTAATTAGCCCCTGTACATTTTTCCTAAATATATTTGTCAATGTTTAATAATCTGTAAATATGTTGGTCAATAGTCTTTATTACATCCCCCAATTTGAACTTTCCATGTTCCATAGTTTACAAGTAAAAATGGCTGTGACAGACAGACACAGAGGAGTGATCTTATAATAGCCCCTTTTTTACTTTTACTTATCCATCATATGTAATATAGGGTAGGTCTTGTAATAGTTTTAAAAATCGAAAAAGATTTTTTGTCGGATTTACAAGTTTCAAACACTGGAGATTCCGAAAAACATATTTTTAGAATTTTGCCTTCCGTCTGGGGGGGGGGGGGGGGGTGTCTGTAAACGCTCTATCTCCCGTACAAATTGAGATAGAAACTTGAAATTCGGAGTGTACTTAGGAAGTAACAATGGAAAGAAGTCTATTGTATATCAGTAACCTCGATTATCCGGAACTATTTTTTTCGGGCTCTCGAAATATTCGTTCTAATAAAAGGTATACAAAAATTTTCGAAATTGTTTATTTGAAGGAGTGATTATAAAAGACAATAAAAAACATAAATTTTGCATCATGAATGAACTTGATCGGAAAATTAGTTGCCGAGATATTTGTAATCCTATTTTTCACACTCTTCGATTTTTTATGATCCTGTGTTTCATTCAAATTTCAATTCAAAGATATATTTTAATTGGAAATGAGACGATTAATCCGACGCAGTAAACTGTTAGTTAATATTATTAGAATTTTACGAGTTATAAGGATGTTTCTTTTACGCAATTCTGTACTACTCGATTATCCCGCCGACCAAAAAACTATCGCCAAACTATAAGATCAGATGACAATAATGGCTTATCGTAAATGTCAAGCATTTAATTCATTCCCATACCTATAAGGGGGATTACCATAGGAAAGACCCTGTTCTGTCGCCAAATGCCGCCAAGTTTTTGCCAACTTGGCGATATATCTCCAAATTTGGCGTCCAAAATGAGTCACCAAAACTGAAGCCAAATTGGCGGTGTCTCTAATATTTAGCCAAATTCCCATAGACTTCCATTGTAAACCCATAGTGTTTACTTGCTTACAGAAAATCAACAAATTGAGATATTTTAATGCAACAAAAAGTAATATTAGCTTAAGGGATTATATTAATTATATTTAAGGGAGTCTAAGTAAATTAAATTATGAATAAAGTAACAGGATACAATGCTTAGCATGTATCACATGTTTTATTTTCATATTTTACATTATGTATATCCATGATGGGTAAGTATTACGGTGGCCCCCAACGACTAGTTTAAGTACGGAACCCTAATAACAATAGTCATTCATAGTTAAAACAATGACGATGCGTGTGACTTTTCAAACAAAAGGATGTATTCGGAATTCGTTTCGTTTTTAAATTTAGACTACACATGCTGTATCAGCCAATATTGCTTCATCAAAATCGGATCCAAATGATTTCTTCGGGTACTACTTTTCGATCAGTTTCTTATGATCACTGTAATTTTGGCTGATTGTTCCAATTAGTTTCTCCATTTCAGAAGTGCCGTACGATCTAAAAAGTGTGGTTCTTGATAAAACTTCTTTAACTTTTGTGCGTTTAATACTTGTAACGTCATATTTAGTTACATGATTCAGTAGAAACTTGTAAATAATAAATTTACAAATGACCCTCTAGACAGCTTGGTAATTGGAAAAATAAGTAAAAGATATGCACCAAAATATACTTGAATATCATATATGGTTATTATTTAAATTGCAGTTCATGAAGCAGTTGAATTGTTTTTTATTTAAAAATATTGGCTTTAATTGATTTATTGACTGGGTCTCAAAACTTTGATGATGAGTAAATAAGAATAGCATGTTTTTTCATGACCGATTATTTGTACTTTTATGGTATCTAATCTAAATTTTTAATACATATCAAAGAACTTCTACCCAGAATATATTAATGAAAATATACTCTAAATATGTCTTTTACTCTTTAAATGACATTTTATGTACGTTCTGTTGACAATAAAATCTCAGAAACAGAAGTCTTTAGTTTTATCTAACGTTATGACTCTTCAAATGAAAAAAAAAAAAAAAAAAAAAAATCACGGCTTTGTTAATTTAAAAGAATTGCTTCTCTTTATCTTGAAAAATGTATTTTCTTTGTCTCGCTATTTTATTATAAGTTTTTTGTGTATAGAGGAGAATATTATATTTTATTGTTTCAAGAATATTACCCAAAGCAATTCATTAGAATCCAATATGACTTACGACATTTCATTATTTTCTAGCATAAATTTAAAGGCCTATAAAATCACATAAATGTTTTATGAAGGATATATAAAGTAAGATTTACGATTCACTAAAAAAATAAATAAATAAATAAATCATCATTTAAAAGTAAATTTAAATTCATGTACCATTCAATTAGACACGGCTCTAGGCCACAGTTCAATAGGCATAATGCAGCAAAACCTTTACAACGCCATGTTATTCAACGGCTGAAACATTTTTTTCATTTGCATGAATGAGAGTAAATGAAAGAATACATCTAAGTGCATCTTTCTGTCATTTGACTTTCTTGAAATTTTGGTTGCAGAAAAAATAGTACGCTTAATGTTAGAATTTTCAATTAAAAATTAGTTAATAATAAATTTCACCTTCATTAAATGTTTATGTTTAAACTTTAGAGTATAAATATCAATTAAAAAATGGTATTGGAAAGAGAAGAACACTGAGTCAAGTTACATCGTATTTTCTTAAATAAATTACAATCTATAAAGGGTTAATAATATACTGTTTATCACAAACTATCCCTTTGATTACGGGCCAGAATTGGCGACTAATATTATAATAAATCGCACCACAATTTACAATTCTTTTTTCCTTTCTTGTATGGCGAGTGTTATGTTTCGAAAAGCGAATAAAAAATAGTCCATTGGAACTTATATGTCTTAATCTGTAATCAAAGATTTAAGAAAAAATCATATTAACAGTAATAACTCATTCAATTGAAATCATGCTATAAAGCACCGGTTTTCATACAAACACCCAAGTGCAGCAGCATCGAATGCGGTAAATACTTGGAAGAGTGACCTCCGGGAAATACAATAAAGCTGCTGGCATTGAATGACTCCACCAGGAGATAAAATCAATGGTGTACAGCAATGGTTCCAAACCTTTTTCACATACTGAGCAATTTTTAAAATCAATTTCTATGATGGAATCTCTTAGGTCTAACATAACCCTGTGGAAGAGGGGGTGGGGTGCTCGCTGTTAGGGACAATAAAACAACGGCATTTCTGAGCAATTCTGAAATGATCATGTAACAAAATTCTATTTTAAGACTATGCTATTTATCACAGTGTTCAATTTATTAGAAATGAAATTGTCAGAACTTCAAAAAAGATATTTGCCATAAATTATAATTTTTCCAAAAATTGGCAAATTCTCGTCCAGAGTGTAGTTTCAAGTTTCCTTTTTTTTATTTTTCTGCTTCATTGGTTTTTTTTTTTCTTGGATTGGCCATAGAATTCTAGGAAAGCGCACGCGGAGCCCCGGTTGCGAATTGCTAGTGCAGAGAGTCCTTTTGGTAAGATAACTGTAAATGGGAGAGAGTTGAACAGTTGGAAGAATCCCCTTCCTTCTGGAAAGGATCAAAATTATAGGGGATGGGGCTTGTTGTGGCCAAATTAGTCTTCCGCCCCTGCTGTGGCCGTTAAAATGAAAACTGTGCTTCACGTGCCCTGCGCTTTTAGGACTTAGTCTTCTGTTCCGGTCGGAAAAAGAGCATTAGAACAACAATAACGTATTTTCTTGAAAAAGAGATAAATTTATCTGAAATTTCAGAATGTTGTTAATAAACATTGTTAAAAAAGTGCAAACAAAACAGAAATATGAGTTATAAAAGCGCAGCATCGAAACTTTTTTTTTTTTTTTTTTTTTTTTTTTTTTTTTTGCACAATAAAGAAATATTACATTATTTCATTACAAAATGATTTTGTTAATAATTTAAAATTATTGAAGATATTTCGTAAAAAGATCAAATATGTACGAGATGTGCTAACTAAATAACAGGACTGTTGCTGCCATCGGCAAACAGTGATCGTGGTGCAGTAGAACTTTCCTTGGCGCTATTACGTGGTATATCCCTCATCTCCTGCTAGATCGTCAAGGTCGCGTGTTGCTTGATTTGTCTGTAGCATTTGCTCTGAGTGAAGCGTCCGCCAGTGACACACCGGAAAATCTATAATCGTTCATATGGAACAGCAGGCAACCTCGAGTTTCTTGTGAAGTTTCTCCATAAAACTACCACAAACACTTACGCTATGTTCAAAGAAGCTTATGGACATGAATTGTTATCGCGCACACTAGTTTATGAGTGGTTTAAAAGGTACAAACTAGGGCGCGAAACACCGAAGACGATGTGCGCCTTGGAAGACCCTCCACAACAGAAACGGACGCACACATTCAAAGAATGGGTCAATTGATCCACTAAAATCGTCGTCTGAGTATCCGAGCTGTTCTTGAGTTGACAGGAATCGACAAAGAAAGTGTTGGTCAGATTTTACATGAAACATTCAACATGAAGATTCCTGTATCCACGACAATGCGCCAGCCCATTCCTCTTTGTCTATGAAGGCGTTACGGCCAAAACACATACTCCCGTGTTGGATCATCCATCGTACTCAGCCGACGTAGATACCTGTGAAGTCTATTTATTTCAAAAGGTGAAAGCAGCGTTTCAGAGTATGGAATCGATCAAAACAAAACAGCGGTGACTCTCATCAAGCTGACAGAAGAGGAATTCCATCATTGCTTGCACGGTTGAAAATTCGGTTGGTGTGGTGTAGGGATCGCCAAGGAGAGTATATTGGAGGCGAGAAGGTTTTTGATATAATTGGTGACAAATAGAAAGTTTTATGGAGTGTACCCGGTTATTTAATAACCACACCTCGGATATATATACAGGACGTCCTTAATTAAATGACCCTAATTTAAAGTCGTCCACAGACGAAACTGTTGTTCCGACAGTTGTGAAATTTTGTGGAGGACATAATGAAGGAATAGGAATTTGTTTGAGCGAAAAACAAATAGTTCAAATTTTTCCTCTAGGGGTCGTTTTTAAAAAAATTTTTAGCATAGATATACTATAGTTTCCAAATTTTATTACAACAAAACCTGCTCCACATGACGGCCATCACTTACAGCTACCATCTAGAATAATAAGATAGCATATTCCACAGTTGACCGCAGTGTGTTGTGGGAAATGTGAAGAACATGTCGGGAAATGCTGTCTTTAAGATCAAGTAGGGGAGACCGGGTCTAGTAGACGCAGTTTTTAGTTATTGATTTTTATTAAAATATTATTATATAACAATTTTTTTGTTTAAGTTTTTTGTGAAATTTTAACTCTACTTTTAAAGAACAGGCATTGGGCTATAAATAATCGGAGTTTTGAGTTTGTAGTTTTTGCAGTTTATGTTTAGCGGATTCCCAAAGTAAAAGGAAAATTATGCGCCAACCTTCCCCGTCACGGGGCAAGTTGCCTATGCCTATGGGGTAAGTTGGCGCACGCTTTATAAAAATTGAAATAAGACACGCAGTTAAGCGAAATCAATTTCATTATTACCAGTAAGTTTAAACAAAGGCGTTATAGCCGTACAATGTAAATTCCAAATTATACAGAAATAAAAATAATGAATAAAACATTAACATTGAGTAACTTCTATTCTATTCTATATCATCATCAGAGTTACGGTTGTCACAAATAAAAAATCGAATGTCTGCGTTTGAGCAAGCCTCGTGAGCCCAAAATATTGCATTGCAACCATTTTTCTCGTTGTTTGCTGTTTTTCAAGCTTACCAGCACACACCAAACACCGAGCCAACTTGCTCCGTGTTCAATGCGCCTACTAGCCCCATAATAAATTTCTTTACAAAAGGGACACGTAATCATCTAAGCATAAATCATCCAAGTAAATCACATATTGGGTAGGTACAGTTAATCATGCACTAAGAAAAACTGCACAAGTTAAATCGCAATTATTAAGATAAGTATTAGAAATTAGAAAAAGAATGAACCAACCAAAAATTATTTATGAGTGCAAGAAACAGAAAAATCGTAATAAATGTCCAGTGCACGTAGGTAACGCTTCAAAACTACAATGAGGATTGTAAAAAGCCAGAAGAAAGATACTCTGTGACTGGTTGCGCAATCTATCCACAAACAGGCGATTTATGAGGACTTTGCCTACTTACCCCTGTAGCCAACTAGCCCCGGTCTCCCCTAAAGTTTGTGGATTATTACAACTTAACAGATGTTTCAAATGTTCCCAATGCCAAACGTCACATGTATTGAAGTCTGGGGATTGGGGGTCCCACGGATTACGAAAGTGACGGATGAGGACACAGTCTTCTGTGAAGTGAATTCGAAATTTCTGATTTAATAAAAAAAAAAGATTTGTTGAACATATTTTGTTGTAATAAAATTTGTGAATTATCGTAAATGTATGCTAAATGTGTAAATCATTAAAAAAATACCTCTGACAGCGGAATTTTGAACTATTTTTTTCGCTCAAAAAATTTCTCATTCCTTCATTATGTTCTCCAGAAAATTTCTCAACTTTCTGGAAAAGAGTTTCGTCTGTGTACAACTTTAAAATAGGGTCGTTTAATAATGGATACCACGTATATATATTTTTTATTTGTATTTTGGATAAGTAAAAACGAAGTCTGTTTAATTCAAAAAGTATAATAACTTGTATGTGAATTTTGAGGATGCTTTTAATGGCGTGCTTTGCGTAATCCGGCACCTGCCGCACTCTTAAAATATTTTATTTTAATTTTTTTACTATCTTGATGAATCATCACTCGGTTAGTTTTTACGAAACACTTGTCGTTTAATTTTCCAATTTTGGTATCCTAACAGAGATCCTTCCACATATTTAACTAGCTATTTATTTATTTTTTCTTTAAATTTCGCTATAACCTTGGCATTAAGATTCTTTGTTGCAACTAGGCAGTTATTTCAGCATCTTACGTTGCTTTACAGCAGAAAAGAATGTATATGCACATATACGAATGATTAAAAAATTTTTGGTCTTCAAAATTATTGCTACTTTAAAGTCCCAATAAAATTTAAAAATCTTAGACATAAAACTACGAAAAATTCATAATATGTTAATAAACATACAACTTTTCGTATAAAATTCAAAAACCCAATTATTCATTATAAAGAATGTTTTCCCTGCCTAAATCCTTTTTTCTTACACTGTAAAAAAAAATCTGTAAAGTTACTAAAGTTTTTCTAGGAAACTGGGATTCCTAGAACTTTTTATGTAACGGCAACAACAAAAAATTATGTAACAGACCGACTTTTGCGCCGAAAATCAAAAAATCTGTATGATTACTAAGAATGTTTTAGGAAACTGGGATGCCTAGAACTTTTCATGTAACTACAACCAGAGTTACAGATAAAATTTTAGTAAGATTACTGTAATTTTAGCAGATTCATTTGTAAAGTTACAGATTTCTGTAGCTTTACAAAAAATAATTTTGTAGATTTGCAGCTTTTTTTGCACAGTTACAGATTAAAGTTTAGTAAGCATGTAACTTTACATCTGTAGAACTACAGATTTTTTTTACAGTGTACCATACGTATGGTACAATAAAAAATAATTAAATTCATAAAAAAGATTTTTAAGTTTATATACCTATTTAAAGGATCCTTCAGAATATAATAAATTACAATGACTTTACGGGAAATTTTAGTTCTTCCGCTATCGAAAATATATTCTAAGTACAAGATAATTATACTTCTTTCGGAAAAATAACTATGAGGAAGATGCATTGCACTGTTATATTTTCCCTTAAAAATTAGAATTTATTTGCTCTTAAATTTCTTTTTGGAATTACATAGGACATTTTTCAGATAAAAATGAAGAGTAAATTCTAATTCAATGTTTTGTTTTCTAGCTATTCTATTTTAATTTAAAAAATCACGCTTCAAATATATTGTGATTCATCCTTTAAAATGAGCTTTTTTTTCACGTTGAATTTATGTATTAAATCTACGTTATCTTAAAATGAAAATGCTTGTACAGTAAAAAAATTATCTATACTTTTTTTGAAATGATTGTTTATTTTTAAAAACATGGTGAAAATAAAAGATATAAATAACCTGAAAATTGCAAGAAAGAACATATTATACAGGGTGTCCGGAAAGTCCTGGACATATTTTAAAATTCAATATAAAATCAAATTATTGTCGTAGAACTGAGCTGTTCGGACTAAAATGCTTCTCAGGTTGAAAAGTTTTCTTCAAGCGAATGAAAATAATTTGTTCCAAATTTCAATCATAGATGGTACCACCATATGAAGTCCGTAAGTTTGCTTTCAAACTTGCGTTTTTCCTTATGTTCGGATTAATTTTCATGCGGTGATACAGAAAGGATTACTCCCAGCATATAGTCGTCGTTTCTGTGTCACAGCGACAAAATTAATCTGAAAATCATAAAAAACGCATGTCTCAAAGCAGACATACGGGCGCCAAATAGTGGCACCATCTGTGATCGAAATTTGGAACTAATTATTTTCATTCGCTTGAAGGAAACTTTTCAACATCAAAAAAAATTTGGTCCAAACCAAAGCAGAATATAAAGTAAGCGTTCTATCTTAAATGGGAGAGGTAACCGCAAGATTAAAGACCAGGTCATATCAATCAAGGTCACACGCCACGTAGCGAACGGGGTTGAACTACAGGAATATACCTAACTGTTTTCTTCTTTGTGGAAAATCTGTTAATTGTACATCTATGAAATAACTGCGCAAGCGTCAAACGCCGTCTTTACATTTGTTTGTAGTACTTGTATTCTGATAGTATAGAATATTCTATTAATTTTATTCGTGATTATTTAAATTATTTATTATAGATAATTATTTAAATAAAAACAGTTCTTTTTAAAAATAATATTATTTCTTAAAATGGCAAAATGTTGGCCATCTAATAGCTGTAGTTTTCGAAATTGTAAGAAAATTCTTTTTCTGATGGAATTAGTCTCTGTTTTTTTCCATAGAGTAAAAGAAGTTATTTACGTGTTTTTATTTTAATTTATAAGAAAAGTAAAATATTATTTAATATATATTATTAAATGTTGCTGATTTATATACGCTCGATTTTAATTATTTTTTTATGTAATGAAAAATGACGCATAAAAATTAGTAAATAGTTAATATGTAAAGATAGTGTTTTTGAAAGAAAAGATTTTGTAGTCTCACTTTTTACTCAATTCTTATGAGCTAAAGTTATAAAAAATGATATACCCGATGAAAATACATCGTTTATGAATGTTTAGAATAAGTGTAGAACATAATTATAAATAAAATATTCAATTTTAAGTCTTTTTTTTTTTTTCGTTTATCGAGCACAGATGATAAGTTCCCAATATTCCCTTGAACGCATTGCACTCATGTTATTTAACTAACAAATATTGCATTCATTTAATTTAAAACCCATTTCATTTCATATTCGGAATCACTTTAATTTAAAATGCATGAATTAAAGGTTGTACTATTAAACAAGCAAGTATTGTTCATTTATTTGTTTAAATATTTTGCTATTGTAGAAAATAGCTTCAATAATTATTCTAAAATAGCTATATTAGGTTTTTTTGTTGTTGTTGAAACAGACAAAGACATTTGGAGAATCCCTGTTAAAAATTCAGTCTCGAATTTCAAATCGTTACTAACTTATGGAAGGTGAATCTTGTTTACCAGATTTATTGCAAAATATTTGTGTTTATTGCAAAATCGTTATGTCATTTAGTTTCAGTATAAAAGGCAATAATGCTTTCGTAGCATTAGTTCTTTTCTCCCGAAATTAAAGTAATATTGTGACTATTTTTTTTTTAAAATATACATAATTTTAACAAAAATATTTCGCACTAAATCTGGTAAACAAGATTCATCTTTCATAAGTGAGTAAATATTCAGAAAATATGCGCAAGAGATGCGCACATAGAAGATATTCTGTCATGTATGACGTCATACTAAAAACCCGCGCTTTTGCGTTATCAACCCCGTCCACAAGATGGCTCAGCTTGATCAATTTATGGCAGATTCCAGCATGAACATTGTACACTTAATACATATGCAATTTTGATTTAAACCGCACTCCCGTACGACAATTATTTGATTTTATCTTGAATTTTAAAATGTGTTTAGGAATTTTCAGACAGCGTGTATAAAATTTTAAAACGAAATTTTGTTAATCTATTTCATGACAATTATTCTTTTATTATTATTTATTGTGTCGTGTTTCTTCATATTAATCTCTGAATTCTTCATATTAGTCTCATAATTCTTAATATTGTCTATATGAGCAAAAGTAAAATACATTAAACAAAAACCTAATTTGCAGAACAAATTAATAAAACAAAATTTATTTCCTAAATTGTTTAAGCCCGAGAAGGGGCAGATATTAAGATATTTCATTCAATTCGTTCTACATTTAATGTCAAATTTTTGTAACAAATACGTTAAACCAATTGAACATTAAAAAATAAAAATGAAATTCATACAATATAATGCTTTAAACACCTATATACTTAGATTCCGTTCAAATGAAATCGAAATAAATCTTAGACTTTTTTAGTTTTGTATTTTGCATGTATCTTATCATATTATGTACAATCGTCATAAACATAATGCAAAATCTGCAGTACAAATATTTACAACTTAAAAATAGAAAAAGTCTAACTAAGATTTATTTCGATTTCATTTGAACGGAATCTAAGTATACAGGTGTTTAATGTATTATATTGTATGAATTTCATTTTTATTTTTTAATGTTCAATTGGTTTAACTTATTTGTTACATAAATTTGACATTAAATGTAGAACGAATTGAATGAAATATCTTAATATCTGCCCCTTCTCGGGCTTAAACAATTTAGGAAATAAATTTTGTTTTATTAATTTGTTCTGCAAATTAGGTTTTTGTTTAATATGTCAAGTTTTTTAATAACTACTGAATTCAGATGAACACATTTCAAAATCAATGGAGGGTATATCATCATCAGGCGTTAATTTGTGCGATATTGCATCACAATTTGTGATGCTACCTATGTATAATACAAGTAAATATAAAAATTTTGTTTTTAAAGTCAATTCCTACTTAGGTCATCAAAGAAAAATTTAATATAATCCCTTAAGCTATTATTAGTTTGTGTTGCATTAAAATATCTCAATTTGTTGATTTTCTATAAGCAAGTAGGTTTACAATGGAACTCTATGGGAATTTGGCGAAATATTACAGATATCGCCAAGTTGGCGTCACTTTTGGCGACTCATTTTGGCCGCCAAATTTGGCGATATATCGCCAAGTTGGCGACAAACTTGGCGGTATTTGGTGACAGAACAGGGTCCCCCCTATGGTAACCCCTTATTGAAAATACTTTAATTGATCTTCAACAACCAATGGCCGCCACTTTGTTTCCCATGCAAAACTAAAATTAATTAATTAAAATTTAATTAATGAATTAATATTTGAAAAAACTAAATTAACATCAATTGTCATCCAGTACAAGTTTTAAAAAATGTATTTCAACTTGATAGGATGAATAAATGAGTATTTTATTAACGATTGAAAATTTGAACAAGATAAATATATAAATAAATAAATAAATAAATATAGGGTGAGTGTGAGCTAATAGTAGGAATTGAAAAAAATCTGCTTGAAAATGTCATTTTTATTTCCACTATGACGCCATACTCATCTTCTTTTTAATTCTAAAAAAAAAAAAAAAAAAAAAAAAAAAAAAAAAAAAAAAAACTATTTCAGTTTCTTCAGTTTCATGTTTCACGTGAAAATCATTCAACTAAATATAGGCAAATTATTATTACGGCTTTTGAAAATTATTTACAACAATGAAGGGAAAAAAGTTAAATTTTATTAGAAAATGTCCGTTGATTCTCAATGAAAAAAGCGAAATTTCGAATTATTAAGAAAAATATTTGAATAATGTAAATAAAAATTAGCCCATGTTACTCTCTAGATTATAATCCACCTATATGCAAAGGCATTTTACGATCCGTTTTGACCCTGACGTCAGGCAAATGTTTTTACACTTTGAATTTATAATATTATTAGAATTAGCAAAGAATTAAAAATGAGTGGCATCAGGGACAAAAAGGTGGGAAGAAAAAATGAAAAAGTTATCATCTCCATAGGCTTTTCTATGTTAAATTAACATTGAGAAGTGACACTGGAAATAAATAAGTATTGCGCTGCCGCGCAATACTTAAATATGTATAATTTCAATTTAAACAAACAAGCGTTATTAAATCTGTGTGCTATTCTCTCAATATACAACTTGAATTTAATTCGATCAGAAATGCCTGGCCTAAGCGTGAATACAATACAGAATATTTTTCTTAAAATGACTAAAGCTTTTTCTTCGATTTTTTCTTGCCGTTTTTGTGAAAAGCGGCTTAGCTTAACTTTCCAAAAATGGCGAGTTTGCGTTGCACGAACTGGATTCGTGCGAGATACACAAGGGTTTAAAGTGTATCATACTTTTCTTCTCAATAATGATTTTTTTTATTATAAAATAATTGCTCATTACTTCTTACACGGCCAAAATCGAGTTTGGCCGTGTTTCTTATAGAGATATATTTAGGATGGTAAAAAGCTCCTATTATGGAAAGTACAGTTACTACTATTATAGAAAAGTGACGGAAAAAGCTGAAATTACAAATAGACTGACATTTCAAAACATTAAATATCTACTTCATTTACAGATTTAATTGACGCAGATGAGATAGAAGCAATGCAATAAAAAAATATTTATTAATCTTAGATACTCTAGCATGTAAAATCGAAAATATAGTAGTGTTTATAGGTATTATTTCTATTTTGCATTTCCTTTCTTTTGTTTTAATATGTTGTACGAAATTCAGCTGTATTACTGTTTAGCGGAAAAATCCTTTTTTAATGCTCAATCTTTTTTTTAAAATATTGTGTTAATTTTCTTTCAATCTTATGTATGGCGATTTACTTATGTATTTCGAAATATTTGTTAAGGCACTTTAAAGTGTCAAAAGAATTTCCTGTAACCGTACATAATGCACATTTATAAAGTAATTTTTCAATAAAATCTAGAATCGCACCATTTACAAAAAATACACTTTCCGCAAATTACTTGTTTTTAAGCCGATTTTCCAAGTTTTTGAAAAACAAAATTATATATAATTGAATATGGCTGTTTTAAAATCTTTCAAAACAAACTTCTGAAATAAATTCAAAATGTTTAATCCGTTTTGACTTTTTTTTTCTTGCATAAGAGTTAAAATCTAAACAATACATATGTATACGCCAACACTTGCATTTCAAGAATTTTAAGATTAAATTTAAATTAAATATCGCATACACGTATAATGCACTTTCCGAAAAAAAAATACCTCCCTGGAATTTATTACAAAAACAGTCCTTCATGATAACAACAACAAAAAAAAAAAAATCATTTATTTGTAGGTTTTAAAACAGTTTTTGGGATTAGATCTCGATGGAAATATGCAATATCCTATTTTTGTCAATTTATTATGTTTCCATTATTATTACTTTCGAATTTCCATCTCTACTTCAAAATAAAATAAAGCTTGATCTTTTATTTTTAGTCTCATATACAAAGTCATTTCATTTATTTTGCTGAACAGTCACTTTTGTTTATGGTGATATAATATAAGGAAATGTATTTCGTAACTTCTAATGAAATATTCTGATTCTTTTTTATATTCGTAGCTTTATACTTATTTTATGAACATAAATAAGTATAAGTTATACTGAAATCTTGTTCGGTTTTGAAAAATTGAGTGAGCGGTGAACTCCTTTTTGTTTATAACTTAAATTAACTTTCGAAGAAAAATCACATTAATTACCAAAAATTCTTAACATGTATTAGAGAGCGTTTTTAATGTGTTTGAATAATAATGAAAGTATATTTCTGTTTTATTTTAAATAATAAAAATTCATTCTTAGTTTAATATTAATCAGAACAATTTAATTAAATTTAGAAAATATGAATGACAATACACCGTAATACTAATTACATTTAATGCCAAATAAAAATTAAGAACTAGAAAACAGGAATTCTGCTTTTTCAGATTTAGTCTTGCGCCCGATGAAAAAAAAATATATTTGTATATAAATAGTACAAAACATATTTCAATTTTAAGACTTAAAGCACACACTTATATTTTATGCAAAATGACGTCATTCGCATCCGCTTAAGAATTCCACATTTACGATCCATTCTTAAACATCTACAGTAAATCATGCATAGGATGTCACTATCACAAAATAATACACAAATGCAGGAAAAAGATGTCGTCATTAAAGGAACTCGACAAAAAATAGCTATCTAATGATTCATAGGCCTTTATTTGTTTGTAACATTAATATAGACGATTTCAGTCGTGACGTCAGTCATGTTGTTTTAGTTGGAAACTGACTCCAAACAAACGGTTGCTATGTTGTATTTTCTATTTTGTTTGTGTGTTGCAGCTATATCTTATATCTATATCTCACATCTAAGTGTTTTAATACTTGATATGTACTGGTAACATTTTCCACGACTTATATTTAAAAAGAAATGACGCATAGCAACCGTTTGTTTGGAGTCAGTTTCCAACCAAAATGTCATGACTGACGTCACACTGAAAGTGTCTATAGATACTTAAAATTAAATGTAGTTTATAATAGCTCCATGTTTTAACAGAAATTATTCGTTTATATTTTTTCAAAATAGCACGTACTTTAATTACATTTTCTTTCGGTTATTATGAGAAAATGGCAACAAAAAGATATAATTGCTATCTTTCAACTGTTTTCCCTTTACTTTCTACATAAATGGAGTACTTGAGTTGCCAAAATTAAACAAATGGTGCTATAAACTACAAAAAATTAATATTTCAAAATTAAATGAAGACGCAGTTTTCAAACAAATTGCATTTAAAAGTACTTTTTTTCCAATACGACGGTATAAAAATTGAAAATGTGCGATGCTTAGAAGTTTAAAAAATTGCTATAGAGTATTTAATCATATTGCTTTTTTTTTACGGCTAGCTTCTGTAAGGTAACGTTATTTTTTGGACTGGACACAGAATAAGCTGGGAGAAAGAAATAGCATACCGTACCGGGGACTAAAAAGTCTCAGGAATCATTGTCTGGTGGGAAGGGTTTTTTTTCTAAATCGTGAAATGATTGCATAAGATAATTATAATAATTATTATTAAAATTAGCTAGTTAAAAAATAATTAAACAAAAACATAATTTGACGAACAAGTTAAAAAAAAAAAAAAAATTTATTTCCTACATTATTTAATCCCGAGAAGGGGCAGATATTAAAATATTTCATTCAGTTAGTTTTACATTTAAGTTAAACTTTTGTAACAAATTAGTTAAACCAAGTGAACATTAAAATATGAAAATGAAATTCAAACAATATGATACTTAAACACCCTAGAAACGTAAATTCCGTTCAAATGAAATCGAAATAAATCTTAGACTTTTTTCCAAATTTTGTTGCAAATATTTGTATTGCTGATTTTGTATTATGATTACGGTAAATGAAAACAAATGAATTTAGGCACACCTAAAATATAAACCTTTCAAATCAAATCTAAGATTTAAATCGATTTCGTTTGAAAGGAATCTAAGTTTTTAGAGAATTTAAGTATCATATTGTTTGAATTTCATTTAAATTTTTTAAGGTTCACTTGGTTTAACTAATTTGTTACAAAAATGCAACATTAAATGTAAAACTAACTGAATGAAATATTTTAATAACTGTCCCTTCTCGGGCTTAAATAATATAGGAAATAAATTTGTTTTTTTTAATTAGTTCGTCAAATTATGGTTTTGTTTAATATGTAAAGTTTTAACTATTGCACTCAGACGAACTCATTTAAAATTTAACTGGATGTATCATCATCAGGTTTGATCTACAAGGTATAGCATCACAATTTGTGGTGTATTTACCAATATTTAATGCAAAATGTTTCATCAGTGCAATAATGCAAAGTTTGGACAAAAACTTTCAGTCTAAATATAAAACATCTTCAATAAAAACATTAAACAAAAATATTTTACTTAATTTTAGTTACCCCATTTTCCACTCTGGTACGCTAAGAATGCAAAAATATCCTTAAATCCTGACTGATAATATTACAACAACAGTATAGCTGTTACAGAGTAAAACATATCATTTTACTGCTTGTTATTTTTATTTGATGAATTTTGCTACCCTATTTCCTGCCAGGGGACGATGTAAATGCAAGATGAAATTATTACCTAAAGGCAACTTGGGGTATTTATTTAGCATCAACATCAGTCGTTTTCCTGCCACCAGAAAAAAAAAAGAAACCTTGAGGAATAATTTTACATAAAAAATGCGATAATAATGTTAAGCTTATTTATCGTAACTTCGTTAAGTTTACTTAATGTTAAAAGTCTCTGTCTTTTTAAATATTAGAAGTAATTATTTTTTATTTCTTAAGCGTTCATTCCAATCCAAACTGCTTATTTTCTGATTCATTTTTAAATTCATTTTTGCTCTCAAACGCATCAAACTAGGAAATTCTCTTATTTAGAAACCACATAATGCGCCGTGCTTCTCGATTTTTTGATAAATGCAGAAAATATTGTAAAAAAATGCTGTCAAAGTTGGCGTTTGAACCGAATTTTCGGAAACAGGAGATCTGGGAATGAAAAAAAAATAGTCTTACTGAGAAAATAATTGTTTAAAACTCAAATTCTAATTAATTGAGCGAAAAATGAAAACACACGACCTTTTATACATCTCTTCAAAAATCACCTCAGCAAGTTTCATGTTTTTACTTTTAAAAATGAATCTGTAAATGTCTCAGAAAATTTCGGGCTGTTGAGGGTGGAAAAATATTTTTTCGAATGCACCTTTAATACCACAAAAAGAAATTGCATATGAACAATATATATATTACATGCCCGTGTGTAATGCTGACGTCATATTGATGATGAAACCTGTAAAATAAATTTCGGTTATTTGTAAATTTATTAACTTCTAAGCACCCGAAAATTTCAATTTTTACACAGTCTTAAAACAACATAAATAGTTCTGTATTTCTTTCCGGTTAGTATTCCTTAACGAAATTAAAACTTCATCAACAAATAAATAAAAGGAAAACATAAATAAATCACAAAGATAACATATTTTAAATCAAATGAGCACATCTGTATGTAATTTATATTCATGCTTAAAAATCAGTATCGATGAAATATGTTGCAATTTTTTGACGTCATAGTCACCCACTTTCTGCATTTACTCTTATTAATGTTTCTTGTATTACTAATAAATGTTTGAAAATATCAGTTTTCTTTCCTGTATGATGCCATATTCATCTTCTTCTTAATTCGTAAAAAATTTATTTCAAATTTCATTTTTAACGTGGAAATATTTCTTTTGGAATTTAATTACTACATATAGATTATTATTACGGCTTTTGAATTTTTTGCAACAATAGAAAAAAATGTTAAATTTTATAGCAAAAATGTCCATTGATTCTCAATGAAGAAAGTTAAATTTGGAATTATTAAGAAAAATATTTGAATAATAAAAATAAAGCTTAGGCTATGTTACTCTCTGCATTATAATTCAACCATATGGAAAGGCATTTTATCATCCGTTTTGACCCTGACGTTAGGCAAACATTTTCGTATTTTGAATTTACAATATCATTAGAATTACAAAGAATAAAAAATTTGTAGCATCAGGGACGAAATGGTGGGAAGAAAAAGTCTAAAAGTTATGAGCTCATTAGGATTTTTTATGTTAAATTAACATTGAGAAGTGACACTGGAAATAAATAAGTATTGCGCTGCAGCGCAGTACTTAAATGAGTACTCATAGTATATTTCCAGGGCGTATCTTTGGTGGGGGACTGGAAATTTTTTCTTAGTTAAATGGAAGGTTGCTCTTGCCTCAATATTACTACAGAACCATCGTAAAAGAAATAAATGTATTATGAATAAATAATTTTCCAAGTTCATGCCTGGTGATCGTGGCTTTATAGTATGCAATAGGCACTTCACGATAACTCAGAGACTATAGCAACTGTAGAAGTCCACTCTTATTCCTTCTTATGTCGACTCCGCAAACGAGGATAATTACTGTTTTCTAGTACCTCAGTAATTAACGTAATACAAATGTGTGCACCACTGAGTGAAACAAACTTTTGTATGAATTGACGCTTAATCATATGCAAAAGTGAAACATACTAAGTTCAGAAAATAGTACTTAAGGTGATTATACTTTCCATTTAGCCACTAGAAAAAACTAGTAGTTTGCAGTTTTTTACATAGTCGAATGTGACGTGTGCATTACAAAATCTTACAAAAAAAAGCGAATTGCTATTCGTATTCTTAGTGTAAATACTAAATTAATGAATGGAATCAGAAATCACTTAGTGGATGAAAACAGTGTTGAATTCAGACATATTTTTCAGGGAGGGATTTTCTCCGTTCCTTGGGGGGACACTGTAGAATTCTGTAGGAAATTTCATTTTAAGATTATTAATAAGTATAAAATTTAGAATCTTCCAGAAGGACATTTCCATGATCTGGGGAAGGGGATGTCCCTTCCAGAGCCTCTCCGTGAATTCAACACTGGATGAAAATATAAATATTACTGTCCAGGATGTACGCATGAAAACAACAGACAGAGTGAAAAGGTTTCCAGCCCAGGATTCATAAAGATTGGAACAGTTGGCTATTTTCTTAAATATTGCCTCTAGGTATAACTTCTAATTTCAAAGCTTCATAAAAAAAGGTGCAAAATTTTATGAGATAAGTTGCAACTCCATGGGGGGTCTATTTTAGAAAATACGAAAACTAAATTTTTATACGGCCCCCGTAGTGTAAAATTTCCAATTAGGAAAATTTTCCTCATTCATTTCTCAATTAAACACAAAAAATTCCATCTTCATATCTACAAAACTCACAGTGATATTCCCGTATAAACAATTCGTCAGGTTTTAAGGGATTAGACACAAATTGAAATGCGTGTAATTCAAGAAATAATGTTACTTTAAGAGCCCCGGAAACATGTAAATAATATGTTTATTATGGTTAGAATTTTGATTTTTTTTTCTTTTATTGTGATTGTCAACCATATAATTTGAAAAAAAAAATCACATCCTAAAATTTCTCAAAAAGTTTTAAAAAATTTTTAAATGATAATTTAAATACAATTAAAATATTAATTTTAGAAATATTAAAAATATAAATTTAAAAAATGAAGTAACTTATTTAAAAAAAATCATATTTTAAAAAGTAAATAATTTTTCAAATTTGTCAAAACAAAATTAATGTAACATAATCAAAAAAAGACATGTCCCAAGTTTGCATCTAGTTTTTCATTAACAATTCTTGACTTATAATAATTTAAAGACGAGAAATGGTGAAAAAAAACCATCATGCAAAAAACGCATTTAATGTTTTAAACAAAGATTGGCTCCTAATAATACGTTTAAATATTTTTTTTTTTAATTGCAGGTGAGTATGTAACTTATTCTTGTAGCTTAAACTTCCGATTCAGTTTAACTTTTTCCCTTTGTACTTTCTTTCTGTACTATTTAAATGTCCTTCAGTTGATTTAAAACAAGGCTTTTTCTATGGGGCCGGGACAGGCTCGGACCTTACTTTTTTCTGAAGACTCGGCCGAGCCGGGTCGGGCCTCACGTATTTTGTCATACCACGCCGGTAATGGCTTCTTTCTTCCTAGGTCTGCACGGGACGAAATTTTCAGTCCCAGCCTCGACCCTACCAGTATTAAAATGATTGTCTCTGACTGACTGATCCATGCAAAAATCAGTAAAATTTGGCTCAGCGCAAAAAGTTTTACAAAAAAATGCATAAATTTTTAAATAGCCATTATTTTACAATTAAACTTTAAAATTCATTTTTTTTAAGGATAGCGAGTTTTTTAAAGGAAAATACAGTAAAACCTTTGAAAAATAACCTACCGATAACGGAATCCTGTCTTAAACGGAAAAATGTGTTCATCCATGCAAAATGAATAGAATAATACATGAGAAAAGAATAGTATCATGTACGCCTCCTAAGAAGGAAACTTGTCTATAACGCATTTTTTTTTCTTTCCTACGTGATTTCGTTTAAACAGATTTTACTGTATAGCATTTTTCAAAGTCTCCAATACATGGAATATGGATTAACGACAAGTGATGTATTAAATGACAATTGAAACATTTACATACAAATAAAGATTCATTAATATATATATATATATATATATATATATATATCACAGCCTTTGGGGCTTTTTTAAAAATGAAGATTATAACCATGAAAAAAGAAAAGCTATAAGAATTTTTAGTCAGAACATCTTAATAGCAAACTGTTTTTAACTATATCGACTTAAAAAGCTATGTTATTAACTTTTTTCCAGGTCGAGCCGAATTTATTTTTCTATGGGTTGGCTCTTGACCGAGCTTGGCTACTTCAACCCGTGCAAACCTTTAGTGCACAGTTCCAGCAAATTTTGAAATCTGGTTTAAAGTAAAATCTATACGCTGATATTTTATATCCAAAGCAGAGGCACTGTCTTAAATCGACTTTTAATAATGTACAATTTATGGATGATCCCTATCTTGCATTAAAAATGAGTCAATAACTCGTCTCTCGAAGGCAGGGGTAAATGGTATAAGTCACGAATTTTGGATTTTAATATCTCTGCGGCATTTGTAGATATCGAGATTAAAAAAAAAAAAAAAAAAAATTGTTTAATTCTGGAATGGATAAGAATAAATTTCCTAATTGGAAATTTTACTCTACGAGGGCAGTATAAAAATTTAGTTTTTGTATTTTCTCAAATAGACCCCCCCCCCCCCATGAAGTTGCAACTTATGTCACTAAATTTTGCACCTTTTTTATGAAACTTTGCAATTGGAAGTATGTGTCTACGGGCAATATTTATGGAAATAATCTATTGCATAGTTGCGAACCTCCCGATTTTTTTCATACCAATATTTTTATTCTAAAATACTTGCTTTATACAATCGCACAATTTATGCAATTAAATAAAGCGAACGTTTTTGTAAGATTTTACTGGTATCCAAAAAAATCGGGAGGTTGGCAACTATGCTATTGTTTCGACCTTTATAAATCACCCTGTGCAAAAAAAGGCAATTAAATTAATTAGTATTTCTAATGCGTATGTCGTTTCTACAAATTATGTAAATATGGAATTTCAGAGTTTTAATATAACAGAATTTCATAAGTACACCTTATAACGAAGTTTCAGATTGATTGTTGACATTTGAACCTAGCCACTGCATTCGTCTATTTCACTGTATGAAATATTCAAACGTAGTTATCTCAGAAAGTGTGTTTTTAAATATATTTTCCTCGGAATCACGTAGGTTTTAATTTGTATTAATAAAATTGTTTGATTTTTTTTAACAGTGTAACATCATATTATTATCAAGAGATTGCTAGATCGAATTTGCAATACACCGAAAACACGTTTATAAAAGGTGTGCTTTTTCATGCTTATTTTTCAATTTTCACACATGTTTGCAAGTTTAAGAACTTTTTCTTTGAAACTGATGCCATTAAACAAAGTATGATTTATAAAATTATACATTATTATTTGACTATTGGAAAATAAGATGAAATAAAAAAAAAAATTAAACAGAATGAAAATTAAAATTAAATTTCAAACAAAAAATGTTTCTTAATTTTAGTGGTTTTGAAGACAAAATTAAAATTTAAATAATTTTTGTTGATAACAGGATAAAAGAGAGACGGAGAGAAACGAAAAACTGATAATAAGAAACCCGTTTTAAAAGCAGTGATTCCCCGTAAATGGAGTAATTAATACAGCTGTAGGAGAATTTTAAAATTTCTCTTTAATGCACGATTACCATAAAACGGGTTTTCTTATCTGAGTAGCTAACTAAAGCACCCAGAAAAAACTACACTAATTCATTATAAGAAAATTTTCTAAAATTATTTGCTTGACTAACTATTAAAAAACTAAATCTCATTTATGATAAAAGCTGTACTAATAGGGAAAATGTATATTATGCAATCACATACATGTTTAATGAATGTTTCGCAAAGCCAGATTGCGGAATTGCATCGCTTGATAAATGCACTTATTTAATATGCACGTAGACACGGTGGTTAGAATTAATCTAACCGGGTAGACTTCGAAAATTAGAACAGAAATTCAATACGGGAAGAAATATATGGATTAAAGAGATTTCGAGATGACTTTGGTATCGTCTTTCGTAAATATTCGGTCCATTTAACGCAAATTATCAATTAAGGAGATAGGAAAATTTAATTTGGAAAAGCACACTCCGACTCGTGCGGTCCGAAATGAATTAATTGACGCAACTAGGAAAATTCTAAATTAACTATTTATCTAAGTAATTCATTTTTAATATTTTTTCCTCTTCTATAACTATTTTCAATATCTAGACATTTATAATATAAAAGTGGAGCTATGGGAGTGAGACTGATAATCATTTTGGTAGATACAGAAATACATGAAATGTAAAAACGATTTTTTCAAGATGTATTAAAGCCCTTTCTACATTTAAAAATTAATCGCAGATATTTTCTAATAATACATGAGAAATATGAATCAATCATAGCATATGTGTAAATATACAGAGTGGCTGTAATTAAAGATGAGATGTTTATGATGCCGTTATTTAGAAACTCTTGGGCTTCGTAATCAAATTTAACAGACTTGGTATTTTATCAGAGGAAATTGATATTCCATCTGTATTCATTTTAATCTTTACACGGGGACTCCGAGAGAACCTGTCCGAGAGTACATTCTAACCTGGACAGAATGCTATCCGATACCCCATGTAAAGGTTAAGTTTCGAAAGAAAAAAAACTATTAGATTAAGTAAAATAATACTATAAAGTGATAAAATATCATTTATTAAGATGACGATCGTTTCGTCGCACCAACGGTGACATTTTCAGAATCATACACGATAGAAAATATTTTCACATAATTTAAAAATAATAAACATAGTAAATAATGTCTCGAGACATGATGCATAATGAAATATTGCAAACATAAAATAAATTTAAATTAGTTATTTGTGAACGTGGATTAGTTTTCATATAATTTAACAAAACAATAACATTATTTACTGTGTTTATTATTTTTAAATTATGTGAAAATATTTTCTATCGTGTATGATTCTGAAAATGTCGCCGTTGGTGCGACGAAACGATCGTCATCTTAATAAATGATATTTTATCACTTTATAGCATTATTTTACTTAATCTGTTTATAAGTGATCATTATACATGTTTTTATAAAAAAAAAACTATTGTAAGATTTTTGAAAAGTCCTTCTGTCCAGATGTACGAGAATGGATCTAAAAAACGTTACAAAGGTAATAAAAAATTATTTATTAAAGAAAGATCGAAAATAACGAAAGGGAATTAAGAGGCATGCATATCGATGACTTTTCCATATACTTACCAAATCTACTCGTAAGTTGGGAGAGGCGTCAGAGTGGTTGAAATTGCAAGAAGTTTAAAAAATTGTTCTCTCTTGTGCCACTTTGACAAGGCTACGTGAAGACATCCAAAGCAAACGCCTTGGGATGTTAAGTGTTGATGGCATCCTCCTGCACAACATTACCAGTCCCATACTTCTCGCCAAACTAAAAAAAATTTGAAAAAGTTCAAGAGAGACTCTGGAGCCAACCCTCCACGACAAAAAACAGCCAAGATTTGGCATACAGTTACTAGTTCCTGTTTCCGAAATTGAAGGAAACACTTATTTAAAACAAGTATCTTTTCAAACGGTGATGGGAAAACAGATGTCGAGAAATGACTCAATAGGCTGGAACGTGTTTTCTACAAAGCCAGGTTAAACATGTTGGTCCTGCGTTTAGATATATGCCTGAATAGATTTGGTGGTTATCTGAAAAAGAGATCGGCAATTATTCTTTTTCATCCTCTTTTGTATTTTCGGTCTATTGTTAATAAATATTTTTTATTACCTTTCTAAGTTTTTTGGAGGATCCATCCACGTATATCTTAGGTACAGGTACTCGACTGTATTGCTATTTTTAATTTTTTGTCACATGGCTTGTTCAGCTTAAAGACCCAGTTGTTCAATCTCAGTCTTATTTTGTGTAAAACACTTCTAAAGGGATTTATCTATACTTAATACTATAACGAAGTAAAGTTTATTTGTTTGCTTGTTTGTTTACAGGAGGTGATCTCTGGAACTACCGAACGGATTTAAAAAGTAAAGGTATCAAAATGATGGTGTTCATCCCTGTTCCAACATAAGCCTGTTCCTACATAAAATGATATCTTATGACCATGCCACTAACCCAAAGATATTGAAGGAGCAAGAAAGATATAAATGATCTCGAAGAACATTTCTTAAATAATTCGAAATTTAAAAAGGGGTGAAAATGTGCGGAAAAACGTTCTATAAAATGATCTAAATGGAGATTTCTACGCAATCTCAGCAAGTTCCGAATCGATTTTAAAAATAATGGTGTGAAACTGATGGAAGCATTGCTTGCTCTAACATGGGGATGTATTTTATGTCGGTGCCACTACCCCAAAGGAGGGTGAAGGTGCAAAAAGCGTTCTAAAAATACGATTTTTGTGTTACTGAATGGTCTAGAAACATGCAATTTGGCATGGTAGTTACTTATTAGATATAAATTATCTCTAAGAACATTTCTTGAAAAATTCTAATTTTAAAGATGTGAAAATGTGTGAAAAAGGTTCTAAAGGACGATTTCTACGCAATCTGAGAAGTATCAAACCGATTTCAAAAGTAATGGTTGGAAATTGATGGTGACAGCCTTTGCTATAACATAGGCTCTATTTTATGTCAGTGTCACTACACCTGGGGTTGCAGGAGCAAAAAACGTTATAAATTGTAATTTTTGTGATACTGCAGGGGCTAGCAACTTGAAATTTGACATAGTAATTACTTATAAGATGTAAATGTTTTCTAAGAACAATTTCTAAAAAATCCAAACTTTAAAAAGACGTAATCGCAGGAAATATCAAACCGATTTCAAAAGTAGTGGTTTCAAATTCATGGTGACAGTCCCTGCTCCAACATAGCCTATATTTCATGTCGTTGTCACTACCAACTGGAAGTTGCAGGAGAAAAAAAATGTTCTAAATCGCGTTTTTTGTGATACTGGGAGCTCTAACATTTTGAAATTTGGCATGGTAGTTACTTAAGAGATGCAAATGTTTCTTAGGAACAGTCAAAAGAAAATTACAAATTTAAAGAAATGAAGTGAGTGAAAAGAGTTCTAAAAGTGTTCCAAATTGCCATTTTTATGCAATCTTATAAAATAACAAATCCATTTAAAAAATAATGGTTCGAAATTGGTAGTGATAGAACCTGCTCTGACATAGGCTGTATTTTATGTCTGTGTCACTACCACCAGAGGGTTGTAGTAGCAAAAAAGGTTCTAAATTGCGATTTCTGTGATACTGAAGAGACTAGAAACTTTAAATACGGCATTTTAGTTAATTATAAAATATAAATGCCCCCTAAAAACTCTCCTAAATAAATTCGAAATTTAAAAGTGGTCAAGCGAATGGAAGGAGCGAAAAGCATTCTAAAAAAGTCCTAAATTACGATATGTATGCAGTCTCAGGAAACAATCATCCGATTACAAAAATAATGGTTGCGAATCAATGGGGGCAGTCTCTGATCCTACACAGGCTATATTTTATGCCGGTGCCACTGCCACCTGGGGTTGACAGGGGCAACAAACGTTCTAAACAATCCTTCAAAAACTTTCTAGATTACATTTTCTATGGAATATTAGGAAATACCAAACCGATTGCAGAATTAATGTTGACAAATTAATTGTAACAGCCTCTGTTCAACATAGGTATTTTATGTTAGTGCCGCTACCACCAGAGAGATGGTAGACCGTTAGACAAGAAGCTTGGAATTTGACATGATGGTTAATTATTAAATGTAAATGGGTACTACACTGTTAAAAATTTGCAGCATTCTGCCCAGTCATTTGACTGTTTTTATCAAAAATGGTTACACAACCGTAATTTAATACTAAGAATGTAGTTAAATTACAGTTATGAAACCGTTTTTTCAAAAAACGGTCGAATGACTAGACAGTTTGCTGCAAATTTTTAACAATGTAAGAACGGTTTAAAAAAAAATTCAAAACTGCAAATGAATACTGAAATGAGTGTATGAAATGAGCATAAAAGCTTCAAAATACTTTGTAAAATATCATTTATTTAGAATTAATTTTAGTTCTTCTTATTAATTTAAGTCTCATTTATGCTTAATGCGGTGTAATAATGAAGTTTAGTCAAACTGGGGCTTAATTAATATTTTTTTAATTATTTCTAAAAGTATAATTTCTTCTAATAAAAATTAGACGTATAAATATCACTTGGCATATTTCAACTGTACGCGAGCAAACCTGCGGGTTTCGCTACTAATGTATAAGAAAAAAAGGATTATATTAAAATGGAGAAATTCATTAAAATTATTATTTGTAGGAATTGTACCGATAAAAACATATGGCACAACGAATGAAAATTTTCAATCCTATCCAATTTTCAAACATATATATTTTCAAATCTCTAATATGAATTGAAAGAGTGTGTCTTATAAACATTTCACAGAGAAAGAAATTTTATTATGATAGTTTTTCCGTAAAATAAAAACTTATCATAAAAGCAATTTTATTTTTCGCTATTTCTTCATTCTGTTCTTCTTAAATAAGCAGTTTCTATGTAAGCGTATATGTTATGTTATAGAAATATAAAATCTGATATTTTTATGGAAGTCTATAAAATCATATATTACTGATACAGTATAATTATGCATTTTAAGCACTTAATTCAGAATTCAGATTATATACTATACTTAATAATAACATATTTAATTTGTTATTATTGTAAAAAATGTAAGTCATATTGAAAAAAAAAGCTAGGTTTGAATTCATTAGAGTCATATGGTCTAAAACATTATAATTGTAGATGCCATGTGTTAATCACATGACAATATATGCAATCTATCTGTAATATATCCAGATTAACAGGCAAAAATCAAGGACAAAAACCCTCTTATTTTCTTCATTCAATGATCAGCTTACTTGCTGGATCTAGTTGGTTGCGCAATGTTGTATATTTACATTACGGTTTTTACTATTTTGACTGATTCTGCAGGGAACTGGAGTGTGTTTTAAACATTTTCAGGTCTGTGACATTGAAATTATCATCATTAGCTTGATGGCATGGACATGAGTACGCTTGTACAAGCTTCTACAAGCAGTTTTATTTGCATTAAAATTAATTTCAGAAAATGAAAAAGGTAAAGTTAGATGTGCAACTACGTGTGTTCGTAAAAAGTTACAGAGTATTGCGATGTTATTCATGCCATTACGTGGGATTCTGCAAAAGTTTGGCAAAGAAATGACAAAACTGAAAAACGAGGACATTTCAACTGCTGTTGCAATGTACAGCATTCAAACAATTGCTGTCGAAATGTATGATTCTCTTATTATGTTTTTAACAGAAGTGCAGATCCCTTTCTCTATTAACAAAAATTCAACTGAAAATAAACTTTCTGTGATCAGGAATCGGGACTCATTTCTTCTTCTTCGGCTGATAGGATATCAAGACAAAATCTTCAAATTAAACGCAAGCGACGATTTAGAAAATCATCTGAATTAGATGAATCCAGAAAATCAAGAAATAGGAAAAGGATCAGACAGTTTAAAAATAACGTCGAAATCTGGAGAAGAATGGAAGTATAATATTGCAAGATAATATAAACTCTTCGGGAGAGTTAACGAAAAGAGTTAATGTCTATAAAGAATATAAGATTTTCGTTTCTTTCAAATATCACAGATCTAGAAGCTATTCAAATTTATAATGCTGCATATGAACTGTGAATCATTTATGATTCTGACAAAAAGTGCAGCTTTGTGGAAGAACGCATCTATCTTAAAAGAAATCTCTGAGACCTATCAAGAAAGAAAATTGTCATGTCTTCCATTTCTTTAGAGTATGTTGACTTCAAAGAAAATTAGTGATGTATGTTCAGATATGTATACTGCATTCAAGCTTTACAACTGTATGCCAGAACTAAACTGTTCTATTAAAAGATCATTTTTACTTTAAAACGCATTGAGAACTATTTACAGACAGCAAAGAATCAAAAAAGACTGGTAAATTTTGGAGTACTCGCCATAAAATCAGACATCACAGTCAGTCTCGATTATTCGCAAAAGCAAAAGTGAAAAGAATGTCATTATTTTTTTTAGTTCCGTATGTTTTGCAAAATGATTACTAAATAAAGAGTTTGTAAAAAATATTTTTGACTCATTAATATTGGATGTTTCTATGTTATTTTTTAATGTGGGCTATTAAACTTTAGTGAATTTTTCCTGTGTATTTCTACCATACATTCTGTTTGATTAAATTGGAAATTTGTATGATTTTTACTCGTACTATTAAAAATGAAAAAAAAATTTATGTGATTACTGTGATATATTTTTGTTAAACAACAGTAGAGTTTTGGCCTATATTTTTAAAGGAGCTAATTAATTGTAGTGACTATTTTCTGTGTATTTACTACTTATTTTTTTCTAAAGAAAATTAATAAAATTTTAACTTACATGTTTTTATTATGTTTTATGTATTAATTTTAAATGTTTTATAGAGTATTTAAGTAAAACATTATACAAAATATACAAGTTTAGCTGAGTAAAAGAGGAAAGGGTGGTGGATAAAATGATTAATTGCACAGTGTCATCATACATCTAATGTACAGGTTTGAGCATAAGCGATGTTGCCAGTGGACTACTTTTTTTCAAATTCAGGTTCCTTGATTGGCACTTTTTTTTTTTGAAATGGTGAATTTCGTGTTATTTATTGACATATTAAAGCAATGTATGCGGCAGGCAATTTTTCGAAAATGAGCATTAAATTTACGTTACAAATGCCACTGTAAATTAAAACCTGCTCACAACCAATAAGAAGCAAGCATGCTTGGATGACACCTTCTTTTTTCGTTCGTACAAAATTTCCGATACCAGTAATAATTTCTGTCCCCAACCCCCAAAAAACGTAATTTTTACGTGTCCCGTATACAATGTGTTAATTAAGGCGAAAACAAGGGAAATTTTACTGTTTCAAAAAAGTGATGCCAATCAAGAAATCTGAAAGAAACAAAAGTAGCCCACTGGCAACACTGAGCATAAATATAAATTTTTTTAACTATAGAGAAAAATTTCTACTAACTCTAAAAAAGTTTGTAATAGTATTTTATGTTTCGAAAAAGATTTTCTTTGCTGATTTTTTCATTAAAAATTTCTTTTTTGATTTTTTCTTAAAGTCATTTTATTCTTAAAAAGTCATACAGTTTTCAGTATTTTCTAACACAGTTGAAAATGTTTTCTGTTTTTATAACAGATTTCGTAAAAAGAAATTGCCTCTCTAATATATGTTGGGGAAAGTAGAATAAAACCTGACAGAAACTTCGAACCGAGTGCCCTATTTTCGATTTAATTTTTTTTTAACATGGTTATTTACAAAGTAACATTGAAAATTGTTTGAAAAGTTGAAACAAATGTTACTGATCCTAAAATATGTATATGGGGCATTCTCACAATCTTTTGACTTTCATGTCCCTGAATAATAATTTTTTATTTAATACAATTTTTTGTGTTTTTTTTTTTTATTTCATATACTGGGGAACATCCCATTGCATGATTGCATAACAATATTAACGAGTTAAATAGGTTTTGGAAGATGTTGGGGGTCCATACCAGGAAAACTCATCTACCGACCCGTGTCCCTGATGCTGATTTTTAAGTTTGGAGCTCTCTGTATAAAATTGTTTCAATAAAAGTAATTCGATGTAATTTTTTTCCGAAACTGGGATAATTGTTTTATATAAATATGTAGTAAAAAAATAAACTGCACACATTTTTACGGTTGATATTATTTTTTGAACTCTGTCCCTGGGTTTTAGATTCCTTACCATCCCTCTTCTAAAATTATACAGAAAATCACTTCAGATGCAGCGACAGAATTTTTTTCAAGTTTTTTCTCATGCAGAAGTATGCTAGAGAAAGAATGTCTAAAATTCTTTGACAGGAAATTTACTGCAGAATATAAATGAGCATTTAAATATCAATTTCAAGAATTGTGGCTTTATTGGTAGTCTTACCGTCCCCAAGGTTTATTCCTGCACTTTTCGAGGTAAATTAAAAAAATAATAATAATTTAATCCAATGTTAACAACTGTTTCTAAAAATCAATTAACATTGTGGCTATCACTTAGTCTTAACGTGATTTTCCTAAAAATAGGTGGTAATTTTCCTTAGTGTTCCATCCTTACCGTCCCTTTTTTTACCTTACCGTCCCTTCTTTAACACCCCTTTAAGACAATGTTATACAAAAATTCTGTATTAAATGTACTACATTTGTATTATTTCTTATTTGAATGTCCTATGGGTACTATGCAAATTCATTATAAGCAAAAATTTAGAAGAAAATAAAAAAGTTAAAGGGGTAAAATGGTAAGGAAATTTAACCTCGCAAGTTTAACTTAAACCTCAGTTTAAAAAAAAAAATTTCGCTGCTGATCATTTTTCTTTATTTTGAATCATTAAGGCATTCGTCTATCAGATTTAAATGTTATTTTAGCGAATTTAATTTCGCCAGATTTTTTTCCCCAAAAGTCTAATGATTGTGAGAATGCCCCATATATGTTCTAAAATTTTATTAAAAATTTATTATAATAAAGCTTTTTGTTACAGCAAGTGTAAAAACTTATTAGTACCTAGATTTCTGATTAGTACCCGATGTTATACTACCACAAACGCTCGGAGCTCTTTCGGATGACACTGGAAAACGCGCTTTGAAAAGTAGAGAATACTTTTCTTGTGGCAACAGATATGTTTTTTTAATAGCCCAGATGTAACTCAAACACTTTTGTGGGGAGTTCCGAATTTTCCGCCCTTGCTGGACATTTGTCAACCAAGGAAAACTGTTAGGTAGCCGATTTTAACCTACTTTTCCCTAGTTGTTTTTTAAGATTTAATTATTGTTGACTTCTTTTTTGTTAATTATGCACTGAGAAAAAAAAAATACCGCCTTTCATAGAATGAATAGGTAGTCATTTTCTAAATCCCTAAACTAGAAATATAGATTTCCGAGCTATGGAATAGGCTAAACAACTACGCTGAATAGACGAAATGATCTAGAATTTCCAGTCTCTTGTTTTCTAGGTGACGAAACGATAATGAATAGTTTCAGTAGCGAGAAATTATCACTTGATTTCTGGAATGGTTTGATAAGCTAGAATTATAGTTACTAAAACTAACCTCTTGTGATCGCATCTATTTTCAGAGATTTGTAAATAAGTTTGACCACGAGAATATAGGAAAACGCTCTTGAATTCTAGTAGGAGACTCTAGAGCTCTCTAGCAAAGGGAACTAAAATTTCTAGGGATGACATGGTACTATTTTTTTCTAGAGCCACAATTTAGATTCCAGATGCAAGCATATTTTTTTCTCATTGTGCAATGGTAAAAATGAGAAAATAAAATTCCAATCCGTATTATATAAGCTGATATACCTGTTTCAAATATGTTAGTGAATTTTCGCATGCATATTTTGTACAATTGACAGCGTACAGTGTCTTTAATTACATCATAATGCTTAAATTTAGAGCTTTTAAAATGGATTCGACGTCTGTTAAAATCTCTTGCTGCCTGACCGTAATAAATTAATTTCTACTTACCTTATACTGCACCTGTTTTATTTCGCTTAAAAATATCAATATTTATTCCTAATGTTACGTTCAAAATATATGTGGGGGGGGGGGGTTACTGAATTTTACTTCAAGTGAAATCGAGTAAATATTTATACTCTCTAGAAAATAAATTAGACAGTATATAACCAAGTTTTTCTATAAACATTGATTTCAAAAATTTTTGATATTTATTTTTTTATGCATATCAAAATACTAAAAGATTATGAAATTGAAAATATTTAATTCAAATATTGCCATTCTATCCTCTTTTATTAATGCTATACGTCTTTTATAAATAAACGTTTAAATGATAGTGAGCTTGTATGCAATATTCTCTTTGGTCAAATACTTTATATTTTCCAATGCACAGCAAATAATTTGAATTATTAAATCAAACTAAAGTGCATACGGGATAAGGGTGGGAACATAAGCGTTCTGAATTACAGAACTATTTTACAAACAATATCAAAAATCTACAACAGCCATACTCAACCTTTTCTTCTCGCGGGTCACAAACATATGTGTACTAACGTTAGATAAGCCGCAATGCACTATACTTACAAAATGTTCTAAAAATAATGGAACTATTTGAAAATTTACATTGCGTTATTTATTTAGGATTTAGTACTTTTTAGTAGTATTAAGTTTTAGTTTTAGTGAAACATAAAAACAACATTACTTAAAAATTCACTTGGCTTATGACTACAAATGAATGCATCTATTAGCTTTACAATTTTATGCAACATTTATTACTCAATCGAAAAAATAAGATACTTAGTAGATCATGACAATTAGTCCACATCAATAATATAATGCATTCGTAAACATAAATACTGAAATTCACTTAATAAATACTGGAATTCACCTAGAATTATTGCTCAAATCTTTTAGTCCAAGAGCCGACAGCACAAAAACCTCTGTTATCAAGTACAAGAAAGAAACCTTTATTTTATGGAATAGTAGAAGTAGGGGAATCTAATGATCCATGTCTGCCGGAAGTGAAGGGGTGCATAAGCTAAAAATTAATACCACCAGTGGTTCACTCGTAAGTTTATCATTGTGTTTTCCTGCTCCCAGTCCTTCATGTTTTCATACCTTTGTTTATAGGACAAACACAATAATAAACCTACGAGTGAACCACTGTTGGTATTAATTTTTGTCTTATGCACCCCTTCACTTCTGGCAGACATGGATCATTAGATTCCCCTACTTCTACTATTCCATAAAATAAAGGTTTCTTTCTTGTGCTTGATAACATAGGTTTTTGTGCTGTCGGCTCTTGGACTATTTTATTTGGCATTTAACGGATTTCAGCCTTCATGTTAAGAGAAAAACTATGAAACACCCCATCTCTCTCACTACTTTAATTTAAATTTACCTTTCACGAGAAGACCGCACCATAAACATCTTGCGATTTCTCCATGCGCTTCGTGTTCTGCTTTTTCTTTTCATATGATATCGTGTATGAATTAACTAACCCCTTGATCTCCAGACTTTATTTCGCTGGTGAAGGGCTACATATCAGGCTATCCGGTGCAAAATATTTGTGTCATAAAACTCACCTTCGACCAGTGGCCTGTTAAATCAGTTGCATATCACAACCAATCCTGTACAAATATGCAATCGTTACTGTGTAGTGAACGAGCTACAGCGTGTACGTCATGGTCGTTGATTACTGAAATGAGAGGACAAACGCAGCATACGTCCTGGAGGTCAAGGGGTTAAACCGTTTAGTTTGTTATGTTGTATTGTTGAGGATATTTATTATCCCAGATTTATGTTATTTACATATATTTTAATACTAAACATAGAGGTATTTTGCTCCAGTTTTATGAAAAAGATATTTCACATCATAATTTCACATTAAAACTTTTTTAGTTTTTATTTAACTTATTTCTGTGTGATTCATATTTAAGTTATTTTATGAAGAAATTTCTGGTTCGAACTGAAACGTTTTTATTTAGTACCGGTAAAAATGACCTGTTGTTGTTATATTTAGCGTTAAATATTATTATGTGACAGAAAATTTATTGTTTCCCAAGAACAGTACAGAAAATCGTGAAATTATAATATAAGCGCAAAGATAGTAATTAAAATAATAAACTAACAAAGTCGTATAACAAATTAACATAAGAAAAGTAATATAATCAATACTAGCTATATAATGAATACAAAGTGTAACATAGTGAAATAGAATTCCCAAGTTCTTATGATTAAAAAAGTTAGGAGATTTTATTTAAAGAATTAGACATTTCCTCAAAAAACAAGCTTTTATTTTATTAATACAAAATATATAGTTCAAATTTAATTATAAATGTAAGTAATATTTGATTAGTTAGTTTGAAGATTAAGAAATGAATATACCACTGTAAAGAAAATAAGGCTGCATGCAAAAAGAAATTTCGTCTAAGATAATTGCATTTAAGATGTTTTAACATTATTTTAAATTAATTATCAATCACGTGAGAGATTTCATCTTCTCATAAAAACATACAAAACACTAGTGAAAGTCTTAACTCATTTTTAACTAATGCAGGCAAACTATTAATAATAAAAAAAATAATGCACATCGATTGACTTAAGAAAGAACCAGTGAATTTAAAATTTTTAAACATAAAGTAAGAAAATTCTACACTAAAACACATAACCCTTTTTTGTGCATACCTAAAAATTTCGTTATTGTGGATTAATAATTGGGTCTCTTCTTCTCATAAAAGTTAAAGTTTTCTATTTCTTTAGTTGACATTTCTTATTATATGCAGTCCTATTGCGTTATATATATTTTTTTATCTTCAAAACTAACTAATCAAATATAACTTGCATTTATAATTAAATTTGAAGTATATATTTTTTTACTTTTTATATACCGCAGCTTAAGTATGGATGCTCTAGTCAATAGCTTTGAAATTACTTGAGTTTAAAGAAAATAACAGTAAATTTAAAACTAATTTTATTAAATGTCAGTAAAAGTTCTGATACTTGGTTGGCATCTTAGTGTACCTAATAAATTCGGCTTAGGTCTAAAACAATTGAAATTATGTGTGCATATTATTATCGAATTCTTATACATACACATAAATAAATATGTTATGCATCTTATGCTTAACATTTTCTCTTTCAATTTACTGTTATTTGTAAAAACAAATCTAACAAGGTTTACTCTTGGTGCTTCTCGAACCAACAATTGAGTCCTGGTGCATTTTAAAGCCCTCTATCAGGAAATTTGAGAATCGATAAAATTTTTCTGTTAATATCATATTTTTTGATTTTACAGCAGCATAACTCTCTGAAAATGTAATTTTCGAAACCACTTATCGGCCTATTAACATAGAATTTTCTTTCTAAGAAAAGCATTTAAAATAGCGAGTTAGTCAATAATAAGCATAAAATATTGGAAAAAGTTTCATTTCTCCAAGAACCTACGGATTTCATTTTCAAAAACTACATTATATTCACATTTTTAGCGGGAAAAAAGTTTTTTCCAAAAGTGGAGCTTTCGGTAACACTAGCCGAATGTCATAGCTGAAGCTGCTTGTCGTGTTTGAGCAGTGATTTAGATTTCACTAGAAATTTTGTAATATCCGACCTAATTAGGCACAGTAAATTTTCTAAATTGTATAAAAATATTAATTTACTTTATGATTACTTTTACCAAAATACACGACATTTAATACAACAAATTTCATTTTAAACATTCGAAACTTTATTCCATTCAATTTCAAAAAGAAAATGGTTTGCTTATTTTGTTTTTCAATAAAGAAAATAGCTTTCAATGATCTTGAAAGTTTTTAAAAGAAATATATTCACTACTAGCAGAACTACCCGACTTCACTCGTGTCAATTATAAGGAGCCTTCCAGATAAAATAAATTAAAACGAAATAATACGGCAATCACAATGACTGAAATTTGTACATTCCCATCCACAAATCATCGAAAAGACAATCAGAAAACATGACGTTATTGTCTCGCAACCTTAGTAAATCCCTGAGCTTTAATAGCTGAATGCGCGTTTTCTTTGGCAGGTGTAAGAAAAAAATATGTGATATTCCTGACAATAGGAAAAAAAAAAATCCACCAAATCGCGCAGCATTTAGTGAAATTTTCGTTTCTATAGTATATATCTACATTATAAAGTAAAAAAACTATGTCAGTGCCCATAAATTGTGCCCTATAAATTGTAACCCATAAATTGTGCCTTTACTACAATTTTTCTAACTTCTACACATCACACAATTTCATTTTTTACAATGTCGAATAGAAAAAAGTTCTTTCAAATGAAATTTGTTTGAAAATTGTATCTCAATTTTCTGATTTTAATGGATTTTAAAGTAATTTTAAGGCATGGATATTTTTAAAGGTGCGTGCAACCCGATTACGAAAGATGAACCCGTTTACTCTTAATGATATAGTATAAAGAAAAGACATGCCTATGAGTAACGCTGATATCATATTTTCGGTGGCAACAACCTAACACAACAATAAATTTCTCTTTTTCTGCAATTTAACCTCTAAACATCGCACATTCGATTGTTCCAACGTCTTATAAAAAACAAAAGTGTTTTCAGTGAAGTTACAGATTTTTTATGGATTTTAAAGTAATTTTCAAGCATGAATATTTTTAAAATATGCTTGTAACCCAATTATAAAATATTAAATCAATTGTTCAAAAACATTGTAAATAATTCAGAATTTGTTTGTTTTCCAGTAATATTCAATAACTAAATTGGCAAAAGAAATTAAAACGCCAAAAATAAAATAAAATAAAACACGAATTTAACAAATATCAAATCAAACTGCTTGAAATAATGTAATAAGTATATAAAATGCAAATAGGAATTTAGAACGGGTGCATATAACTTGAATTCTTCAGAACGGATGTCCATGCGGCTTGCACTATTAGTTTTTCGGGGAAGATTTCAGTGCGCAACTTATTGTTTTCCGCTGCTTAATCATAGAATTACTAGTATTAAAAAATGCTCTGACGAGCACCAAAAAAGGCTAATATGTTTTTAAGTATGAAAAAGGGTTTGACAAGTGCTTCTAATTGGGCATGAAAAAGGACAAGGGTCCCTTCTTGGCTGCAGCTCACTGTCAATGCCAACTTTGAAAATATCATATTTGCGCTTTTTCTATATAACATAAATTCGCGGTACTTTAGTAAAACTTTCCGTCGTGCTTTACATGTTAACTGCACTGTTGCACTGTTGTACTGCGCATGCGTCTGCAATGCAACTTTGTACAGTGCACTGTGTACCATTATTTCTCTATAAATTATACTACACTGTACATTCCTATTATGCTTTTAATTTTTTAGCCTCAGCGCACACTCACACTGTGCTTTTGTACTTCCGTATTAAAGGTGTATGCATCTAATGTTCGTTTATAATTTACATGCATTGCTGTACTGCATACTACATTGTACAGCCACAGCCACTTGCATATAATTTCAACAATCAATGAATGCATTATACTGTTATGCGTGCACATGTGGAATTGTTCCTGTGCAGAGTGCTGCAACAGTCTGCACTGCACTACAAATCAGTTTTTTGTACAGTTCTACACTGCGGGCGTGCTTGGTGGCCCTGCATTAGTGTGATACGCTGCAGGAACTAAGGTTTTTGGTGCTATGTCGCCGTACATTCATGTTTAATCAGGCTGCGTCGTTATACTACACATTTTTATCGTAACTGGGGCTGATTTTTTTTTTATAGGAAAAAAACGCAAATATGATATTTTCAAAGTTGGCATTGACAGTGAGCTGCAGCCAAGAAGGGACCCTTGTCCTTTTTCATGCCCAATTAGAAGCACTTGTCAAACCCTTTTTCATACTTAAAAACATATTAGCCTTTTTTGGTGCTCGTCAGAGCATTTTTTAATACTAGTCATTTAAATTTTTTGATAATTGTCTGAGCGAAGCGAAGGCTAATACTCAGCGAAATATTACTGTCCGGACACATTACTACTACGATGGATATTAACGCCATGTCCTACTAAAAAAAAAGCCTAATAAAAACCTTTCGTCAAGCATAAGTCAAAAAATATTTGTCGGATTTCGTTTCTGATTGCACCAGAAGGTACCTATGAGGGTCGCCTACTGAATGCACCTACTATGAAAAATAAGTTCCAAACCGTTTAAAAATTATATAGAAAAAACTGATAAAAAAGCGCAATTTATCTGCATACGTCACAGAAATTTGGTGTGCGTCACTTTCACCGGTTGATGTTTTCGTAGACAACTGGTTTGAACACATGGAGCAAAAAAAAAAAAAAAAAAAAAAAAAAAAAGAACGCATTAATATTGAATAGATCAGTTTCAACCACGTGATTACAAACCTTGCAACAACCCGTGGCAACCAGTTTTGGTGAGCAAACAAATAATAATACAGTACTTCATACCACGGTGACCGTTTTTAGCCTGTTGTATAAAATCTGGCCTGTTGTATGACATACAATTGTGGATGATTAAAACAAAAGACATGAGTATTTATTGCTCCGGGAGGTTATCTTTCTCTGGATGTCTGTCTGTCTATCATACAGCATGCAATTTTCTTGTAAAGGATGATATTATTATGCAGTAAAACCTCCATAACGGACACACCCGATTAGTGGACACCTCTATTTAGAGGGCATTTTTTCGATTACCAACCCTTAAATAACTGTACATTTTTTACTCTCAGTAGTGGACACCTCCAAATAGAGGACAAATTCTGCCCTCCCGAGGTGTTCGCTATTCAGAGGTTTTACTGATAAAACCTCCATAGCGGACACACCCGATTAGCGGATACCTCTATTTAGCGGACATTTTTTCGATTACCAACTCTTAAATAACTGTACATGTTTTACTCTCAGTAACGGTCACCTCTAAATAGAGGACAAATTCTGCATTCTCGGGGTGTCCGCTATTCAGAGGTTTTACTGTATATAATATTGATAGTTATTTTACAGGGCCACACAAAAGAATAAGAATATATGAAATGAATATAAACTAAATTCGGGATTGGTAGATCGCTGATGGTAAGGTAATTTTAGGATGTTGTTACAGTCATCCGCAGCATGTTTTTAGAGTTTTGTTCATCTAACGAAACCCTACCTGTCTCACTCCTTTGTCTGTCTGTCTGTCCGTCTGTCACAGAGCCCGTTCTCATAAACTATACATGTCGGAGACTTGAAAATTTGCATACTTATAGCTGAACACCACACATCAAACGGCAAATAATAAAATTTTGAAAAAGTCTAATATTTAACCCTCTGGGCTCTAACTTGTGTATTTTAAGCAATTTTTCTAACTCAGCCCCTAATTAAGTTGGAGACATGAAAGTTTGCATACTTATAGCTGAACACCTCACATCAAACTATAAATAATAAAATTTTGAAAAAGTCTAATATTTAACCCCCTGGGCTCTAACTTGTGTATTTTAAACAATTTTTCTAACTCAGCTCCTAATTAAGTTGGAGACATGGAATTTTGCATACTTATAGCTGAAATCCTCACATCAAATGACAAATAATAAAATTTTGAAAAAGGTCTAATATTTAACCCTCTGGGTTCTAAATTGTGTATTTTAAGCAATTTTTCTAACTCAGCCACTAATTAAGTTGGAGACATGAAAGTTTGCATACTTATAGCTGAACACTTGCGATAACACGATAAATCATAAAATTTAAAAAAAGTCATATTTAACCCTCTGGGCTCTAACTTGTGTATTTTAAGCAATTTTTCTAACTCAGCCCCTAATTAAGTTGGAGACATGAAATTTTGCATACTTATAGCTGAACTCCTCACATCAAACGGCAAATAATAAAATTTTGAAAAAGTCTAATATTTAACCCTCTGGGATCTAACATGTGTATTTTAAGCAATTTTTCTAACTCAGCTCCTAATTAAGTTGGAGACATGGAATTTTGCATACTTATAGCTGAAATCCTCACATCAAATGGCAAATAATAAAATTTTGAAAAAGGTCTAATATTTAACCCTCTGGGTTCTAAATTGTGTATTTTAAGCAATTTTTCTAACTCAGCCACTAATTAAGTTGGAGACATGAAAATTTGCATACTTATAGCTGAACACCTCACATCAAACGACAAATAATAAAATTTTGAACAAATCTAATATTTAACCTCTAATATTTTGTCTCGCGCAATTTTTAAATTTAAACTGTTTTGCAATACTATTTTTTGTTCATTTTGCATAATAAGTGTAATGTGACGCAATTTCTTATATTTCAGACTTCTAACGCATGTTAATGAATTTATTTTACGATATCCTTTCTCTTTCAAAATTCACATGTAAATATAGTTTTAATGGCGTAATTTCCAATAAGTGCCTGCTTTTTATACCTAATTATTTAATTCTAATTTGAAGGTTTTTTTTCTGTTTATAATAGTAACGTGTAAATATTTTTTTTATTTGAAGCAAACATTATTGTTTGCGCTGTTTATACAGTTGGCAACAGTTTAAATTAATACCATTTTCTAAAATATGTAAAAAATATCAGTCAAGATGCTGAATATTTGAATTTAAAATAGAAATAAAATCTCAAAAAATGAATCAAATTAAAAAAAAAATTAATGAAATCTGCACACCGGGATTTTCTATTGAATAAAATGATCTAAAAATGATTAAATTCTCATATATAGTGTTTGCTCATATAAAACTTTTTAGTGGAACGATTTTGTCCAACTTTAGCATTAAATATCTCTTAAAATAATTCTTCGATTTGAAAACTGTATGCATTAGCGTGTTGATCAAACATTTCGCTATAATACCACTGATTTTCATATTTTTTGTATGCAATAGTTTTCTTAATGTTAACGAAGAAAGACCTCCGGTCACAAAAAATTCAAAACCGGCGACGGCGGCAGTGACAGCGTTAGTTACTTTTTTTAGAATAGAGAGATATATAAAAATGAAAACTTGTCTATCTGTCTGTTTGTAATTCTATAAAAATCCACAATTTGGAAGCCAAAATTGTGAAAAGATACGTACATGTGTATTAAAACATGGCCGAGGCAACTAAAGTAATCCGGAATCGAAATAATTTATAGTTAATTTTTAATTAATAAAAAACCACCAATTTAACAGCAATTTCTTATCAAATTTAAACATTTTTCGTTATAGCAGTTGCCAATAATTAAAAAACACAATAAAATTATTACTACAACAATTAATTTTCTACTGCAAGATTTCCACGTGAAATATGAAAATGAAATAAATAGTTTGACGAATTTTTAAAAAAGGTGAATATTACGTCATAACTTTTCTATTGCAAGATATTCACGTGAAATGTGAAAATGAAATAAATGGTTTGACGAATTTAAATGAAAGTGAATATAACTTCATAACTTTTCTATTTCAAGGTTTCCACGTGAAAGAGGAAAATATTACGTCATATTGGAAATATAAAGGGCATGGTGGATATAGTATAGCGTCATATGAGTGTGAAAAATGTATTGAAGCATGATAAAAACCCGATTAGGGAAATATTGGCGTATTTTAACATTATTGCTCCAATTCTAAATTGAAATAAGTTCATTTATAGCTGTATTCTTTTGCGTCTGTTATATACATTTATACATTTTTATGTAGCGTTTTCATATGATTCATTCAACAACATTTCGACTGCTTTTTTTAATGTTTGTTTTGTGTTGTATGTTAAATTTTGAAATTGATTTTTCAGAACAAACATCCTTCAAGTTCTGGGCAACGCCGGCACTTTAGTTTGTAACAGATAAATGGCTTTTGTTATCTGTACATCTAATGCTAATATTATAAAGCGTTATAATATTATAAAGTATATAATATTATTAATGCTTGTACGTTTGTGAGGTGTTATCTCTGAAACTACATAGCCAACTTAAAAAAATGTTGGTGGCCATCTCTGCTCCGAAAAAAAGACTATTTTATGTCAGTGCAAAAACCTACATCGCTGCAGGAGCAAAAAAGTTCTAAAATTGTGATTTCTGCGATATTGATTGGGTTAGAAACTTTAAATTTGGTGAGGTAGTTACTTTTAAGATGTAAATACTCGTAATGAACGCTCTCTAAAAGGTTCAATTTGACGGATAAACGTAAAAATTTCTAGAAAGGTTCTAAACTATGATTTATTTGGAATACTGAAATTTTTGGGATACTGTTGGGGTTAGAAACTAAAACTTTGGCATGGTAGTAATTAATAAGATGTAAATGCTCGTTGTAAACGAATTCTAAAAAATAGAAAGACTAAACAAAGCGGAAAAAGATCTAAAGATGATCTAAGTAACGAAGTACATGGAATTGTTTGGAATATAAACATGAAAATTGACATGGCTGTATTTATCATGACGTAAATTCTCGCAATAGAACAATTTCTAAAAATGTCGCTATATAAAACAGTGCAAAAACAAAAAACTTTCAAAAATTTTCTATTTCTGTGTTACTGCTGAGCCCAAAATCTTGAAATTTTGCTTCGGGTTAGTTTTAAAATATACAATTGTCTCTATGAATGGTTTCTAAAAAATTTGAAATTTAAAAAGATGAAATTAACGGAAAGCGATCTCAATTACCATTAATTTGGAATTATTAGGTACAGCAACTTTAAATATTTCATAATGCTGCATTTCCTCCGCAAAACATGCAATTTAAATGCAACAAAACAGATAGATACCCACCTAGCATTAAATAAATTGTGTAAATATTAAATAAAGACCTGTATGAAACAGTGAGTAGGTTGCCCGAAAGTACTTGTTAAAGTGTTCCTTCTCTAGGCTTTTCTCTCTCTCGCCAAGGCCACTAACAGAGGGAAGTGCCGTTTTAAAAGTGTTATGCATTTTTTATCCGATTCATTTTTCTAGACATTTTATCATAAGGTCATATTCTCAATTATCATTAGTAGCTTTTTTATATATTAACTTATTCTGGTGAAATTTTATAATCGGGATCATATTGGCGTATGTTAGCTTGCATGATTTCCTGAATAAATATGTATGGATTTGTAAATTACTTCAAATGACACTTTGACAGCTCAAAAGTTATGCAGACGATATATTCAGATCTTGTGTCATACTTTATGTTGTAATCATTGCCGATTTCTTTTATTTAATACATGCTAAATACAGCTCAACTTGTGCAGAATATGTTTGAAAACAAAACAATACAGCGTATGTAGTGGCCAGCATACACTCATCATTTAAATCCGATCGAGCATATCTAAAACACACTCTAACGAAGCATTGCATGCCACTGTTGATGTATTCGGTACTTTGATACTATATTAGATTTTGAGGAGAGAATTCCTTAAATGTTATCGATAACCTCATTGCATCTGTGGAAAACAGATATTGTACAATATTAACTATTCCGGGGGAGCACACACCATATAAAGTATAGTCCATTCTTTTTAAACATCATATATTTGTCATTTAAAGTTACTCAAATTGGTGCGGAGCGTCTGATTATGCTCTTGACATCCTTTAATACAGTTAAAATTCCGATATAAGTAATTTAGTGTTTCACTTTCGATTTTACTTTTAATATATTGCGTATTTTCAATTTTATATCCATGCATGGCTGTCTTGAATGGTTTGATTTCCCATTTTTTTAAACAGTGTATACGAATTTATATATAAGATTTTGTAATTCTACGATTCGTTTATTTTCATCATTTCAGTTTATCGCAGTATATGGACAATTAAAGATAGCATCTCATTTTCTTTGCTTCCACATGTTATTATTAAATCTATGTTCTCAGTAATATCGCTCAGACTAATCCCTCTGAGGGAAGTCCTAGTTATATATTGAATATAAATAATCCTGAGTTGCTTTTAAATATTCCCAATACTTTTTTCTTATTTCGCGCAATAATGCACTATTTAACCAAGTAATGCACACTGTTTTAAGAGGTTCAAGGTTTTAAAATCAAATTCACGTTATTTTTATTCATAATTTAATTTACTTGGGCTCCCTTAAATATAATTAATATAATTCCTTAAACTGATATTAGTTTTTGTTGCATTAAAATATCTCAATTTGTTGATTCTCTCTAAACAAGTAAACCCTATTGGTTTACAATGGAAGTCTATAGGAATTTGGCGATATATTTACAAGTTGATGACAAACATGGCGGTATTTGGCGACAGAACAGGGTCCTGCCTATGGTAACCTCCCCTTATAGGTATGGAGATGCATTAAATGCTGTTCTATAACCAATGAGATGCGTTTCATTCGAGCGTTGCCATTAAACAATTAACAACTAATCGCAATTTCTGTGACACATACGATAGCGTAATATATATATATATATATATAGATTATCAAGGAAATCGAAGGTTTAGGCCACATCGTATTGTTTAGCTAGACCGGTTATACTAATATCGTTCTCATGTTTTGCTACAATTCCTCTTATTGAACAGTAATTCGCTTAAGCTTCTTACTACTGCTATCACTAAGCACTTTTTCATTCTTAGAAGCCATAATGAGAGCTAAAATTAGCGCAAACCTGACTAAAAGTAAAACAAAAAGTTATTTTTTTACAGTAATAAAGGTACACAAAGCACTCTGATATGCACACCTTACTCCAAACTTGACTAATAACACGAGTTATGTAAGGGTTGCCAACTGAACTATTCGGCAGCCTTGGTCGTGAACCGAGATATTGCACGCCAACCGAGTCAAATTTTGATCACCGAAGTTGGACATAAACCGAACTGGACGTAAACAGAGGCGGTCGTGAACCGAGGTTCCATTTATATTTTGACCTATAAGTTTGAAAATATGGCATTATTTATATATTCAATGGCGATGATCATTAAGCATCTTGGCGATTTTGGCGATGAAACTCGCAGATTTCAAAGTAACGTTCAGAAGTGTACTTGAAACGCTACAGATGTCATATACGCATCACGTTGACCCGATTTTTTTCTGACGCCAATGTCATATACGAACCGGGATACTTAACTGGCGCCAAAGTTTTGTTATTTTGCTTGATATGGTAACCCGGATGTTGTTGTTGATTTATTAATAAATTGTTTATTTACAGGGTTAGCGAAATTAAACTTCCGCTACTCAAAGGGCCCTGTAGGCCGTTCGACTAGTCTGAAGAGAAAAATATTTGGACAATAGACACTTCGGAGGATGCGCTCAAGATTTCCGAAATAAAAAAAATAGTTTAAAAATCGCCACTAGATGGCGGTACGACACATCGAGATCCAGAAACTCTGAAGGACCAGTGGTCTTACACTAAAGGTACACAATAAGGACAATAAGTGGACACAGAATTTTCATGGCCAGGAATCATGAACAGCCATTCTCGCGGGAAATTGTAGCGTGAATGTTCTGCGAGTGTCCGGGGCTTGCCTCTCCAATTGCAGAACCGCTTGAATCTTATACGGGTAGAAGTTCAGAGTTCTACGTATTGTCGTACAATTGAGTAGGGTATATCAAGGGTACGTGAAATCGTCGGTATACTGACAGTTCCATGAGGCAATTCAGTGCTTGCTTCCACGACCGGTGTAGCAATATCCTCTACGACGGCGGTGGTACCTTTTTACTTCCACTTCCCGGTAAATCACCTAACTGTCTTGTTCGCTCGAATTTCACCATCATATCTTTAACAGCACGCTCCGATATCGGTCCAGTTCGTTGTTTCTTGAGATGGCGGAACTCTCTCACAACTGCCTCTGCATTCTCATGGTTGCGGTAGTACAGTTTGACTAGCAGTGCTCTCTCCGGCGACGTCGGTATTTTGGAATGCTCATCTGATTGGGGCACGAACTTCTTCCTTTTATCGTGCGTGACATTTGCATATGTTGCTGCAATGTGCTGCCCCGCTGCGCCACCTGGTAGCGATTTTTTTAACTATTATTTTTTATTTTGGAATTCTGGAGCGCATCCTCTAAAGTGTCTGTTGTCCAAATATTTTTCTCTTCGGAGTAATAGAACGGCCTACAGGGTCCTTTGAGTAGCGGAAGTTTAATTTCGCTAACCCTGTACTTTTATTTTCTTTTTAAAAATTATATAAATTGTTTTGTTCTATTGTTATTAATTAAACTTTTTTTAATTTATTGTTAAACCCTTTTTAAAAATACATATGTAACTGGTATTCGAAAACGAGGTTTTCGCCAAATTGGCGTCAGAAAAAATATCGCGCCAACGTGGTGCGTATATGACATCTGTACCATACTTGGTACAACTTGATTATCCTGTCGATCAAAAAATTGCCGCCAAACTATAAGATTAAATGACAATAATGGATGATAGTAAATGTTACATTCACTTGACATTAAACACGATACACGTGTTTGTTACGTCATCAAGTGATTTTTAATTCAAGTTTTGCACAGATGTCATATATGTATTAGCACAATTTTTTTTGACGCCAATGTCATATACGCACCGGGTACTTAACTGGAGACAAAGTGTCGTTATTTTGCTTGATATGGTAACCCGGATATAGGTGATATATTAACGAGGTTTTCGCCAAATTGGCATCAGAAAAAATCGCGCCATTACGGAGCGTATATGACATCTGTGCCAAAGTTTTTATTAGTATTTTTGGTACTTTTCGGTTAGCCGGGCGCCAGTGTTTTATATACATATTTATATACATACATATATCTAAATATACATATATTTACATATACAAATATTGTATATATACACACACATATATATGTAAATATATATGTATATAAATATGTATATAAAACACTGGCGCCCGGCTAACCGAAAAGTACCGTATTTTTATTAATGTTTTACTAATTTATTTATTCTTCCGTTATTTAAAATAAAAATTATGTCAGTTTGTATCATTTGGCGAATAGTTTGGCGAAATTGGTCGACGGGATAATGAAGTAGTACCGTATATTTTTGCTGTACATTTTCGACAATATCTCAAGCAAAAGTACCTAAAGTTAAACGAAACCCTAAGTATTTAAGGCACAGATGTCATATACACAACTGGTTTGGCGCGGTTTTTTCTGACGCCAATTTGACGAAACCCGAATAGCAGTTACATATTTTTTCGAATAGCAGTTACATATATATTTTTAAATTACTTTCTATTATTTAAAAAAGAAAACAACAATAAATAATGAAAAGTTTAATTAATAACTATAGAACAAAACAATTTATATAATTTTAAAAAATAAAATAAAAGTAAATAAAAAAATAATTAATAAATAAACAACAATAGCTCAGTCACTGTATCAGGCATAAAAACGCCATTATCGCGCCAGTTATGTACTCTGGTGCGTATATGACATCTCTTCCTTATTTAAAATAGATGGAATGCTATTTTTTATGGTACGCTTAGTATGCGAAGTATTTATATTACTGCATACCATTCGCTTGTGCAAGTTAGGATGTTACGATAATAATTTTTAAAAAACTTACATTTAGCTCCTGAACAGAAGCTTGGGATTTACCCTGTTTTTTTTTTTTTTCCTATCAACTCGTTTGTGCTCCATTGTGTCTATTACCCCAGTTCAAAATATTAATCAAGAAAGTTCATATATATATTTATGAAAATTATGCATTATCTACTTAGGTTGACGTCGATTTCAAAATTTAAAAAATCTATCAGTTGAGTTTCAATTGGTACTTTTCGGTTAGCCGGGCGCCAGTGTTATATATACACATATATCTGTATATGTATACATATATATATACACATACACATATAGATATACATATATATAGGTGTACACATATATATGTGTATAAATATATATGTATATACATATATATATACATATATGTGTGTATGTATAACATTGGCCCCCGGCTAACCGAAAAGTACCTTTCAATTTTTATTGACTTATAACAACAAAAGTACACGTGTTATCCTTTTCTTTAATTATTGTATTGCTTTTTAGGGAGTGGCAACACGAAAGAAATTATTGAATTAGAAAATTAAAAACTGAAAAGGAGAGATTGCTATAATTTTTATGGAGACATTATAAAAGACAAATTCGATTTTCTCAGCGACTGTCAAACATACAAAGATAAAAAAAAAATCTATTTTAAGTTTGAACAAGAGGATCAAAATAAAACAAAAACGAAGTTAATCCACCCACTGGAACGTTAGCTACACTTTGTTGAATTTTGTGTCTTCATTTTTTCTTTTAAGGTTGAATAAAAAACTACTGAAAGCTACAGTAATTTTTTTAATGCTATCAGTTTATTCGTCTCGTCGAGTTCTATCTTTCAAAAGAAAAATCATTGTCGTATGTCAACTGGTTCAGCAGAAGTTTAAGAAAGTCTTTTGCATTTTCTATTTCTTAATCATATTATAGCTTAACGCTACCGCGTTTGCTATGATAGGGTAAAGTTATATAATCATGTGAATCCAACTATGAAAGATTAGTCTTATTACCTGAATGAAAAATGCAGAACTATTTTTATCTCTTTAAGTACTGACGGGTTAGTCTTCAGTAATCGGGCTGTGCGCTAGTTGGCGTATTCGTATTTTAATCAGTGTGCCTCACACCTACTATGGCATAAACTTTTTTTTTAAACAATATAGAAAGACTTATGTTTTAAGCAAATATCTGGCATGCAACTCGATTACAAAATACTAACCTCCAATAATGCTTAAGGTGGTTCTCCAGTTCCTTGTTCAACAACGCGAAACTTTCTGACACATTTTCTGAGTCATTAAACGTAAAGGCTTAAAATTTGTAGGACCGACTACTAAAGCGATTTGGAATTGAAATGAGTTTTCCATTTTTTTTATAAATAAATTACTTACCGACTTATGAGTAATTGTGGTCACGTGACGACCTGTTTTTTTTCTTTATACCTTTACCAACTCTTTTGCGGAAGATAAGTTCATACGTCCCAGCTACGTCCCGAGTATAAGTCACTCTAGCGGAAGTCAGGGTGGAAAAAAAAATCAAAAACTAAAACCGGACAAATTTAAAAGGGAAATTACACAAATGAAAGACACCGAAATGCGGGAAGGGGGCGCTTGGGGCATGAAGCTACCGAATTACCGCTGCTGCGTCCATTTCATTATTAGTCATTTAAGTCCATTAACGGTTTTGTGTCAAGAAATTCAGTTCAAAACACCAACTGAAAGATCTTATACCATTACCAACTAGTATGTTGTGGCCATCACAAAACTTTCTTCTATCTCATACTTGTCAATACTTCAAAATTCATTGTCACAGTGCATCTATGCTCATCATGAGGATTCTAAAAAGATCAAATTCCGTGCATTAGTTCTTGACATATTACTGTACCTGAAATCGTGTAAATCCATAAAAATGCAGCATAGCAGCGCCACCTATTGGGTGATTTACACCAGAACCTAATTATCATCAACTTATGTCAATGTCTAACTGAATATGAAGTTTGGGGAAAATCCGTGCATTAGTTCTTGAGATAGAGCTATTGCGCAAATCATGACAAATGCAGCATAACATCGCCACTTGTCGAGCAATTTACACAACCACATAATCAGCATCATCATTTATCAAGGTGTACTTGAATCTGAAGTTTGATGAAAATTCGTGCATTAGTTCTTGAGATAGAGCTATTGAGGAAATAGCGCAAAATGCAGCACAGCAGCGCCACTTATTGGGCGATATTCACCAACACTTAGTCAGTATCATTTCATATCAAAGAGTAACTGAATCTGAAGTTTGATGAAAATTTATCCATTATCCATTAGTTCTTGAGAGAGAGCTATTGCAGAAATCATGAAAAATGCTGTATAGCAGCGCCACCTGTTGAGCTATTTACACCAAAATGTACAAAATGTCAATTCATATCAAGGATTAACTGATTCTGAAGTTTGCTGAAAATTGTTGCATTAGTTCTTGAGATACAGCTATAATGAAAATTCTGAAAAGTGCATCATAGCAGCGCCACCTGTTGAGCGATTTACACCAAAATGTACAAAACATCAATTCATGTCAAGGACTAACTGAATCTGAAGTTTGATGAAAATCCGTGCATTAGTTCTGGAGATTGAGCTACTGCGGAAATCATGAAAAAGGTTGCATAGCAGCGCCACCTGTTGAGTGATTTACACCAAAAACTAATCAGCACCAAATTTATATCAGAGACTAACTGAATATCAATTTTTATTAAATTCCGTGCATTAGTTCTTGAAGTAGAGCGCCCACAAAATTTGTGTCACATACAGTCAGACAGACAGACAGACTCACAGACTAACAGATTCCCAGACTCACAGACAGACATTTTGTAAAAACATGTTTTCTGGGTTCTCTGACCCCTAAAACGTGTAAATCCGTCGAAAATTTTCACAAATCAAATACTTTCTTCTTGTAAAGTTAGAATAAAGTAAAAATGTACAGTATCTTTCGATTACATGTACTTTCTTCTATCTTTACAAGAAGAAAGTATTGGATTCGTGAAAATTTTCGACTTTCGGTTTTCGACGGATTCACACGTTTTAGGGGTCAGAGAACCCGAAAAACATGTTTTTACAAAATGTCTGTCTGTGAGTCTGTGAATCTGTTAGTCTGTGAGTCTGTCTGTCTGTCTGTATGTGACACAAATTTTGTGGGCGCTCTATCTCAAGAACTAATGCACGGAATTTAATAAAAATTTATATTCAGTTAGTCCCTGATATAAATTGGTGCTGATTAGTTTTTGGTGTATATCGCTCAACAGGTGGTGCTGCTGTGCAGCCTTTTTCACGATTTCCGCAGTAGCTCAATCTCCAGAACTAATGCACGG